>QRFJ01001229.1:355745-455222 GCA_006176705.1 Cocos nucifera | reverse complement strand
GTCGATCATCGAAATTGAATTTTTTTAATCGATGAAGCTAGGGCCATCGGATCAAGGTTATTTTTTGCACCGATACTCTAATGATAATTATTTAGATAATAAATGAATGAAGATGAAAATTAAATTTTAAAATTATATAATATTTAAAAAAATAAGAAAAAAATTATTTTCTACCTATGGCAGTGATTATCAAAAATTGCTACTATAGATTGAGATCTATGGCAGCGATTTTGGGTAACTGCTGTCGTAGATCTATGGCAGCAGTTTGATAATCGTTGTCATGGATCTATGGCAGCGATTCGATAATCATTGCCGTAGGTTAGATTAAAAATTTTTAAATTTTTTCTTTCCTATCGTGCGCGCTCAATCTCTCTCGCTCTCTCTCCCCCTCCTCTTCGTTGTCGGTGAGGCTCCTCCCCCCGGTCAGCATCACCCTCTCCTCCCCCTACCAATCAACGTCGCCCCTCCTCCCCCTGCTGACTGACATCGCCTTACTCCCCCCCGACGCGCGTGCCCCTCCTCCCCCATGGCTGGCGTCGCCCTCCTCCCCTCGTCCGACGTCCCCCTCTTCCCCCTCGGTCAGTGCTACCCCTCCTTCCCCTCCTCTCCGGCCTCCTATCCTCAGTCCGTCCTCCCACCACCCCACCCTCCATTCGACCCTCCCTCTCTGGCCCCCCATCCCCCCGCCCCTCTCACCACCCCCACCCAGCCCCCCACCTCTCCATCCGACCCTCCTCGGCCCCCCACGAATCCCTCCTCCAGCGAACCCCCCACCCTCGCTCGGCCCCCACGAAACCCACCCCCCCTCCATCCATCCTCCTTCTGTCCCCAGCAAACCCCTTCCGACCTCCTTCAACTCCCACGAAACTCCCCCCCACCACCACCACCATTCTGACCCTCTCCTGATCAAGTGCGAGGCTTCCTTCGGCTCCTCATCACTATGCCCCCTCCCCCTGACCCATCCCTGACCGCTTTTGCTCTCTCTCTCTCTCTCTCTTTTTCCTCTTTTTCTCTCTTCTTTATCTCACTATCTTATTTTTTATTTCGCAGGTTATCTCTAGTACCGTCGTCCTCCTCTAGCATCATCGCCGACGACCCTCGGAGCTTTCAGTGCGACCCGCTCTCTATAGTCGTAGGTGTATTTTTTTTTTAATTTTATAGTATTATTTATTAATCATGTATATTTATAATAATTTATAAAATATTTATAATAAATATTATAAATATTTATTATAAATATTATAATTATCTACATGTCGTAGTTTTTGGGTCGTACCGTGATGGTAGCCTTGGGTCGTGCCATGTCCGTGGTTGTGGACTAGATCTATCAACGAGTTGGATTCAGATCGAAATCTGGATATTCAGATTCAGACCTAATTTTAATTACTGGTACCGAATCCAAATTTGAATATTCGATGGATCTGTACTTGAGAGAGGAAGGAAGGGATCCGACCTCACCGCCATCATTAGGAGGGAGAGGGTCCGATCTCGCTATCATCATTCGGAGAAAGGAGGTCCGACCTCGCCAATGAGGGAGATCGAGAGAGGGAGAGTGGGAGATCGAGAGAGCGAGAGAGGGAGGGAGGGGGTCCAGCCTCGTTGGCATCATCGAAAGGGATGGGATCCGGCCTTGTCGATGAGGGAGATCGATAGAGTGAGAGAGGGAGGGATGGGGTCCGACCTCGTCGGTGAGGAAGATCGAGAGAGGGAGAGAAAAAGATCGAGAGATGAAAAAGCTGGGGAGGGAGGGGTTCAGCCTCGCCACCATCATCGATGAGAGAGATCGAGGAGGAAGAGAGGGAGTGATCGAGGAGATGGCACGCAGCCGAGCAGGCTTAGACCATGATCGAGCCAGCTAGGGGAGGACCCTAATCGAATATCTCAGGCATGAAGCCGACTGTCTTAGGCACAGAGTTGGCTTGGCTTTCGAGCAAATAGAATTTGATATATCACGATATTATATTGATTAATGTTCATTAATGTTATAGGTCATGATGGCACCGAAACGTCATCTAGCTTTCATCCCTACCTCTCGATGGGTTACGCACAGTTCTGCATCCGAGGAGCAGTCGGAGCATATTCCGTCCACCTAGACATCAACTGCTCAGGAACCTTCACCATCGGCATTTACTCTACCGATGGCATCTAGTCCACTGGCAGCTGAGCCTTTACCATCGCAGGCATCTGAGTGTATATTTTTATTATATTAGTATAACTTTATTTTTTATATAGTATTTGTATACTTATATATTTGCATAACATATTTGTATTGTAGTTGCATCATCCAGTTGGATATTTTGCGATCCCACACGTATAGCACACGTGTGTAACCGCCAGCATCAGGTGATGGTATAGTATGATGCGAAGGGGACATCGGTAGGAGAGACCACACAGGAGATGCATTCCTTTTTTAGAGTGCTTGTGAGGCGGTTGGACATCATTCCCATAGAGCCCAAAGACTAGCGTTTGATGGATGCTGTCATCGGGAATCAGGTATAGGAGGAGATATGGGTAAGTACACACATCTTAGTTATATTTATGCATTTTATATGTTTACACTATTATGTTTAATTAGAAAATTTTTATAACTGATTTTTGATAAATTTATGTAGAGGAGGTACGACTTTCTCGATCATAAGAGGGCTTGAGATGCCCGACTGAAGAAGATTGGAAAGTTGTACCGGGGTTATAAGGTCAAGCTCCATAGGACGATGCGATGATTCTAATAGATGAAGATCTTCGATGGATCCAAAAATCTACAATGATGATCTCGATGATGTTTGTAGCATACTATCAAAGTTTTACTTCAATCGAATATCATTATCATGATCAATTTAGTATGGAATAATTTCGACCATTAAATTAGAAACAAGCGATCAAAGGGTTAAACGACATCCGATTATGAGATAATTTTTTAGTTAAATGATCTTTATTATAATTTTAAATATTTTATATGGTGATGATAGTAAAATTTAAATCATTTTCATATAAACTATTCATGTTAAGTATATATTGCAAAAGCACGAGCATAACAACCAGTGAAGTTTCAAAATGGTTATCAAAAGATGTATAGTTTTAGATCATTCTTCATCTCATGAGTTAAATTTTATAATCACCATTATAAAAAATGATTAAAGTAGTAGCCAAGATTATTTATAAAAAAATTATCTCATAATCGAATACCATTTGGTCCTTTGATCAATCATTTATCATTTAACGGTCGAAACTAATCTATACTAAATTGACCAAGATAACGATATTCGATTGAAGTAAAACTTTGATAGTACACTACAAACATCATCGCGATCATCGTTGTAGATTTTTGGATCCATCGAAGGTCTTCATCTATCAGATCATCGCATCATCATTCGTGATCGTCGAAATCAAACTTTTGTAATCGACGAAGCTAGGGCCATCGGATTGAGGCAATCTTTTGCAATGACACTCTAATGATAATTATTTAGATAATGAACAGTGAAGATGGACATTAAATTTTAAAATTATATAATATTTAAAATATATATATATATGATAGTGGTTATAATTAACCGCTGCTATAAATCAGATTATAGCAGCGGTTCCTACTAACTACTGCTATAGCTCCGACTTATGACAGCGGTTATAATGAATCACTGCTATAGATTGACTTATGATAGTGATTTTTTATAACTGCTGCTATAGATCCGACCTACGATAGTGATTTTCTGTAACCACTGCTATATGTCGGACCTATAGCAGCGGTTATAAAAACCGCTGCCATAGGTCCGATCTATGGCAGCGGTTAACGAAAACTACTACCATAGAACCTATGATGGCGATTTCAAAAATTACTACCATAGTAAGCACTACCATAGGCCATTTTTGTAGTAGTGTTCATGATATTTTTTTATTTGTTGACCATAATGATGGTGCATCTATGTCCATGCCTGATCCTGTGGTTGGTGGAATGACAAATAGTGAGGATGTAGAGAAAGTCCACAAGTTGATGGAGGATGCTAATATTTTATTTTATTCCGAATGTGAAAAGGTGGTGAAGCTAGAGTTCTTAATTCGGTTGTATCATGTAAAATACTCCAATGAGTTCAGTAATAATAGAGTGAACTGCATATTAGAGCTTTTAGAGGATATTCTTTTGGACGATGCATAAATTTTGAAGAATAATTATGAGGCATCAAAGATTATTGAACAGCTGGGCTTTACTTATATTAAGATACATGCATGTTCCAATGATTGCATGCTCTATTGGGAGGAGGATGTCAACCAAAATGAGTGCATGAGGTGCGGTGTGTCAAGATGAAAATAGACTAAAGATGGCACATCGACTCATATACCTTAAAAGTTGATGTGATACTTTTCTTTAATTCTGAGACTATAAAAGTTATTGACATCGGCAAAAATATCGAAGGACATGAGATGGCATCAAAAGGATCGAACAAAAGATGATGCATTGAGGCATCCAGCCGATGGAGAGGTATGGTAGAAGTTTAATAAATTATATCCTGACTTCGCACATGAGATACGTAATATGAGGTTGGACTTGTTGTGCGACAGTTTCAATCCATTCAAGCATATGAATACCACTCATAGTGTATGGCTAGTATTTATTCATGTTTACAACCTCCCACCATGGATGTGTATGAAAAAACTTTACTTTCATGATAGTGCTCATCCCTGGATCGATGGAGGTAGGTAATAACATTGATATTTATTTGTAGCCTCTTATTACCTAGCTGAAATAGTTATGGAGCATTCAAGGTGTTCCAATTTTTGATGCTTTGTTGAATGATGCTTTGTTGAATGAGTCATTCTTCATGCATACAGCACTTTTGTGAATAATAAATGACTTTTTAGTTTATGCCCTAATGTCAGGTTGGAGCACCAAAGATGAGCTAGTATACCCGATTTGTGAAAAAAATATTTGGTCTAGAAGGTTGATACATCGGAGGAGCTTTAGTTATATGAAGCATCGATATTTCCTCCATCGAAACCATCCATACAGAAGGGATGCACGCTCCTTCGATGGCACTGTTGAAAAAGGTGAGGTGCCTAGCCGAATGTCTGAAAGTGATGTACTTAGAGAGTTAGATTGTCTCAATGTTGAATTTGGAAAAGATGATCCGATTGGTGGTAAAAAAGAAGAAGCGTCAAACAAAGAAAGATGATACATACTTTAATTGGAGAAAAAGGAATATCTTCTTTGACTTGCCATATTAGGAGACAAACTTATTGCACCACTGCTTAGATGTAATGCATATTGAAGAGAATGTGTGCGAGCTCCTATTTGCAATAATCTTAAATATCAAAGATAAGACTAAGGATGACTTGAATTCTTGATTTGACTTGAAAGAATGGGGTATTAGGAGATTACTTCATCCAGAGCTAGCAGGGGGAGAACAGTGGAGGCTCTCTCATGCATGCTATGTTATGAATACCTCCAAACGGTCCATATTTCTTCGTATGTTGGAGAATATAAAGATCCCTAATGGATACTCAAGCATCATATCAAAGTGTGTGACTAGAAAGGATGTCAAACTTGGAGGATTGAAGACTCATGATTATTATATGCTGATGCAGGAATTGATCCTAATAGCTATTCATCGCGTGTTGTCAAAAAATATCAGAATGGTTGTTATTCGTCTTTGCAACTTTTATAGAGATATTTGTGCAAAGAGGTTGCTAAAGAAAGACGTGAAGAAAATGAAGGCAAGGATGGTAACTATATTATGTGATCTGAAGAAGATATTTTTACTATCATTTTTTATGGTTATGATGCATCTCACCATGCATCTTACGAAAAAAGTTGCACTTGGAGGTCCAGTATTCTACCGATGGATGTATCCTACCGAGAGAAATATTCAAACTTTGAAATCTTATATAAGAAATATGAAACACCTGAAAGAATTCATAGTAGAAGGTTATTTGGATCAAGAGTGTATGAATTTTTATACCATATACTTAAATAAGATCGAGACACGTTGTAATCGGCTAATAAGAAATCAAGATGATCAGTATGAGCTAATTGAGCTTGCATTTAAGTTCATTCCATAGCCAGATGGACTTCTCACTTCATACCACCTCACTGATTTAAGCATTGAGGAAAGGGATAAGGCACACCACTACGTGCTCTTCAATTATGATGTCATTGAGTCATACATAAGATGAGTCACTCAGCCTTATTTATTTTATAATAATTAAAAAAAATATCTAATTATATCTAAATTTATTTTTCGTACATGCAGTAAACACAAGAAGGTCATAAGAGTAAAATATGATGCTCTAAGTATGCGGGAGAAAGAAAAAATACACAACAAAATTTTTTTTGAATAGTTCAAAGATCATGTAAGCAATTATATATTTTTATCTTGTATAACTTATTTGAACATGTTTACTAATTAGGTATCATCTTCTTAATTAGGTATGGAGATTGCCGCTTAGTGGATGTGAGCCCTGAAATGCATGCTCTTTCAATAGATCCTAATCGTATCGTGCATGAATATAAACAACTCATCATTAATGGCTACATGTTTAATATTCACAGTAGATCCATAAATATGGCAACTTAAAATAGTGGCATCATATTGAGCGCCACCATTGGGTGTTATGCTAGCTCAAGAGATTCACAGCCTCGTACGGAGGATTTGAACTATTATGGCATGGTGGAGAAGATAGTCATCTTGGACTATTATTCTAAAAGAAAGATTGTGTTGATGAAGTGTGATTGGTTTGACACCTTATCATAGTTTGGGATGAAGACTAATGAGTGTGGTTTTACTCTCGTTAACATGCAATGCCATCTCCACACTGAAGAACCATATATACTTACCTTCCAAGCTAGTCAAGTCTTCTACGTTAATGATCCCTTAGATCCTCAATGGGGTGTTGTTGTGAAGATGGTGCATAGGCATATTTTTGATAATACCGAAGTTGATGATGATGTTGGATCATGTATGCAAAGTGCACCTCTAGAAAAAAACTTATTTGGTACTATCGAGGTTCCAGACACATTTGTTAGGAGCGATGGTGAAGTCCATATTGTAGATGCCATTAGACGATGACTTCAATATTTTAGTATAAATTATTAGAGTCTATTTATTGATGTGTTGCTAATATTATTATTCAACATGTTATATTTGTTGTCCAGAGATTGCAACCCAAGAGGAGGGGTGAATTGGATTTCTAAAATAGAGATGGTTGGAGAGAGATTTTGAGATCTCTCGATTCTGAATGAGATATCTCATCGAAATCATGAGATCTCTTGAGAATCCTATGAGACTTCTTACTCTCAGAGCACAGAAATCGAGTTTCTATTTTGGTCAAAGAGATTTTTGAGAAATTTTTGCTACCAATCAAAGAGATTTGATTTTTATTTGAATTCTGCTTTATGTCTTTCTTATTTTGATCAAAGAGCTCTCTTTCTTCTAATCTTTGGAAGCCTAAAAAAATTTCATCTTTAAGAATTTTAACTTGATGAATTTTTGTAGATCTTTTTTTGAAATGATTCTTCAATTTAAATACTTGAAAAAACCTACATCTACTCATGAAATACATGGTTAAATACTCAAACTCATGTTAATTAATGTTGCAGATCACGATAGCACCAAAATGTCGTTTAGCTTTCACCCCCATCCCTCAAATAACTACGCGGAGCTCCGCATCTGAGCCATGCTGGTAGGTCGTGCCATGCCTTGGGCCGTGTTCATGTCGGTAGATTGTACCATGCCGTACCGTGCCTTGGGTCGTGTCGTGTCTATAGACTGTGCCATACCATGCCATGTTGGTAGGCCATGCCTAGGGTCATGCCGTATCGGTAGACTGTACCGTGCTGTGCCATGCCGGCCACTTAGAGAACCCCCTGCTGCTAAAAGAACTCCCATTTTGTTGCTTTTGTTTATTGCATTGCATAGCGATAGACCCGTCAATTGATTAGTATACATAATCTTCGGTATTCGTATATTTATATGTAATTGTACAGATGGTACCTAGGCATATCTTTGATTATTGTTCAACATATTATATTGGTTAATGTTCATTAATGTTGCAGATCACGATGACACCAAAATGCCATCTAGCTTTCATCCCTGCTTCTCGATGGATTATACGGAATTCAGCATCTAAGGAGCAATCGAAGCATACTCCATCCACCATTAGCATCTACTTCACTGACGGCATCTACTCCACCAACATCTGAGCTTCCACCATCATCCACATCTCTGACATATGCTACTCCACCGACATCTGAGTGTATATTTTTATTATATTATTTATTTATTTTTTATATAGTATTTGTATACTTATATATTTGTATAATATATTTTTATTGTAGATGCTTCATCCAGCCATATATTTTATGGTTCCACACGTATGGTGCATGTGTGGAACCACCAGCATCAGGTGATGGTGTAGTATGATGTAGAGGAGAGGCCAGTAGAGGAGACTGCGTGGAAGATGCATTTCTTTTTTAGAGTATTTATGAGGCGGTTAGACATTATTCCCGTAGAGCCTAAAGACTTGCGATTGATGGATGATGGTATTAGGAATTGGGTGAGGGAGGAGATATGGATAAGTGCATCTTAATTATATTTATGTATTTTACATGTTTACACTATGTTTGATTAGAATAATTTTGTAACTGACTTTTGATAACTTTATGCAGAGGAGGTATGACTTTTCTGATCATGAGAGAGCTCGAGATGTCCGACTGAAGAAGATCAGAGAGTTGTACCGAGGCTAAAAGGTCAAGCTTCATAGAGGATGGCTCGAGCACCAACGAGACATTTCAGAGGAGCTTGTTCCTTGAATATAAGACTGTCCTTCGAGTCAGTGGAAAAAGGTGGTTACACATTGAAGGAGCCAGGAGTTTGAGATAAAATTATTAATTTTTAAATTTTTTAATATATTTAAATTATATTTAAATATTTTTTAAATATTTATTATTTATTTGAATACTTGTTAGACTATCTTTCGTCAGAATTGGGAGAACTGGATAGCCCAGGAGTATACACACACTCTCGATCGTGAATCTATGTCCAGTCGTGTGCATAGAAAGATAATGAATTCTAAATCTTACTAAATAAATTAAATTGATATTTTTTTTCATATTTTTGCTAAACTGATTTATTGTTATAGCTGATGAGAGATAGAGTGATGCCCAGCCATAGCGAGATCTTTCGATCCAGCCGTACGGATAAGAAGGATAGGTCGATGAGTGCCACGATCGGAAGAAATTTTGTAAGTATTAAATATACTAGTATATATGATTAATATTATAGCATTTCTTAATTTTTTTTTTGAATTTATAATTATAGGATTAGTTAGATGTGCTCACAAGCGAGGGTCTGGATACCTCTTGCCCTCATGACCATCTGTCTTAGGTCTTGGGGTCTGAGCACTTTGGGAGGATTTGATGTAGGTTCGGACATATACCGACCAGCTATTGGTCTGAGGCAAGCATCTCTTCATAGGCTTTCGATGTCGTCAGTCGGAAGGAGCTTGAAGAGGTGTTGGAATGGATAGATCATGCTGCGACACGGGCAAATCGGGCTAAGGAGCGTGCATCTCATTTAGAGGGCATCGTGAGAGACATGGTGTCGACGCTCAGTGCGCATTTTGAAAGTGCTTTCACGAGCTTTGAGGATATATTGGCCCACATTCCATCTCTTAGTGACGATAATGATGTAGATTTAGAAAATTTTTGATGTATTTTTTTAAAAAATATTATAATAAATTTTATTCGATAATAAAATTTTAGTATTTTAAAAATATTTTTATGTTTATAATATTTTTTATATTATATATCTCTACATTTATTAAGTAAAAAATATATATAATTAAAAATTTTATATTTTTTAATTATTCAAAAGCTACGGTAATGATTTTACAACCACTGTCATAGACGTGCCAACCGCTGTCGTAGATAATGTATTAACTGCTGTATTAGATCTATGACAGTGGTTACATAACCGCTGTCATAGGCTTATCTATGACAATAGTTATAAGTCTATGGCAGCGATTTTATAACCGTTGCCATAGATAAGCCTATGACAGTAGTTTAGAAACTATTGCAATAGACACTCTATGGTAGCGATTTTTAGAACCGCTGCAATAACCGCTGTCATAGACCTACGATGATGGCTGTAACTAGTCTATGGCAGTAGTTTTATAACCGCTGTCATAGATAAGCTATGACAGTGGTTTAGGAATCACTGCAATAGGCATTCTATGGCAGTGATTTTCAAGAACCGCTACAACAACTGCTGCCATAGACCTACGGCGATAACTGCAGTGGCAGCGGTTAGCTAACCGCTTCTATAGCCTATAACAGTGATTTTTTAGACTATGACAGTGGTTCGTAACTACTGCTGTAGCCCTATTTTGTAGTAGTGTGATGATCTTTTAACAATACCTTCTAAGGGATAGTTAGTTCAACACACTAAATAACAAAGTTTTATTACAGACACTAGCATTATGGAAATATACATGTAGTAGAAAAATTACATCAATCTATTAAGATATGGCATGCTACAAGTGAATATTTGAGATAAGAAATGAATTATAATTTTTGGATGACTGATCCTTCTAATCCAATCCATTTGATGTCCATTTCGGAAACCAAAAAATTTTGAGATCATTTTTTCTCCCAATGGGATTTGCGCCAGCCACTCAAAATATAGTCATGGGTACTTATAAACATAAGTAGTGTAGCCTATAATCTGATACTTTTGATAGTTTTATTGTTCTAATCCATGAATCCATAGAATTTTGGATCCAACATCCAAATAGATCTTTTGAAAGTTATAAACTCCAAAGTGATCTACTTTAGTTTGTGATGAGATAGAATTAGAGAGTTGGAAACCACAACAGTCTTGGTACTTGGCATTGAGGTTGGTCCAGTTCCATAAAGAATTATAAGTTGAAAATTTACTTATCTGGTGTTGGTGCAGAATCTGGTTGACACCGGATTTAGCTGGAGTTGGAAAAGAAGAGGTTGCCGTCGATGACCTGCAAAATAAAGTTTCATCCTAGAGTCGATGGTGGTGGCTCCGATAGGACCCTCTGATGATCAAGTCAAGCTCTTTTAGTCAATAGAAATGGAGTGCTTAGGTAAGAATTCAACAGAATTTTGAAAAGGAGAGAAGAACTTAAAGAAAACATATCTAGAGGGTCCCTTTTTATAGATGGAGCCTATCGTAACCATCCGATAGTGGAGTCGCCTGTAGCAGACTGATAAATGACAATTCGTAACCATCTTGATAAATGATAGTCGTAATCATCTGGTAGTGGGATCGTCTGTTCGTTGAGATTTAATAGTCAAAGTTCAGAAGAAGCAGGCACTGGTTAGTGAAGAACTTTGGCATATATCAATTCTCCAGAGGAGTTCGGACTCCTAAAGAAAATACGGCTAGAGGAGATCATCTGGAAAGAAATACTACTTAAAATCTGAAAGTAATCTGCTAGAGGAATCCAGATGAAGTTTGACTGAAGGAGAAGTCCGTAAGAAGTTTGGCTCCTATAAAAATCTGACTGAAGGAAGAGATCTAGGAGGGGTTCAGCCACTGAAGGAAGTTCGAAAGGGGTTTGACCGCTGGAGGAGTTCGACTGCTAAAGGAGTTCGACTACTAAAGGAGTTTGACCGCTGGAGGGAGTTTAGATGCTTGAAGGAGTTCGACTGAGGTTTGACCGTTGAAGGGAGCCCGAGAGGGATTCAGCCATTGGAGGAGTTCGGCTGCAAAAAACATTCAGTCGAGGTTTGACTACTAGGAGGGAGAATTTTCAATCAAAGCTCTTCCATGATTATCAGTCATATTAGGCTAAGAATCAGACTAAACTTCTGTAGGAGTGGGATTTATCTTCCAATAATGGTTCCCCCACTTTCGAGTTTGAAATTTGAAAAAAGAAAGTACAAAAAGATGATTGTTGAAGTCTTTTTTGGGTGCTACATCCATTGAGGTTGAAACTTAGGGGAGATCTTATCTTCAATCGAGGTTGAAGAAGATCTTATCTCCTGTTGACATTGGTATTGAAGTTCGGAGGAGATCTTATCTCTAGTCGAGGTTGAAGAAGATCTTTATCTCCTATTGATGTTGCGTTGAAACTTGGGAGAGATCTTATCTTCAATCGAGATTGAAGGAGATCTTATCTCCTAATGACGTTGAAGTTGAAGCTCAGAGGAGATCTTATCTCCAGTCGAGGTTGAAGAATATCTTATCTCCTGTTGACATTGAAGTTGAAGCTTGGAGGATATCTTATCTCCAATTGAGATTGAAGAAGATCTTATCTCTTGTTGATGTTTAAATTAAAGTTGAAGCTTGGGAGAGATCTTATCTCCAATCAAGGTTGAAGGAGATCTTATCTTCTATTGATGTTGAAGTTGAAGCTTGAGAGAGATCTTATCTTCAATCGAGGTTGAAAAGATCTAATCTTCTATTGATGTTGGCGTTGAAGCTTGAAGGAGATCTTTATCTCTCAATCGAGGTTGAAGAAGATCTTATCTTTTGTTGACATTGACGTTGAAGTTGAAGCTCGGAAGAGATCTTATCTCTAGTCGAGGTTGAAAGAGATCTTATCTCCTGTTGATGTTGGCATTGAAGCTCGGGGGAGATCTTATCTTCAGTTGAGGTTGAAGAAGATCTTATCTCCTATTGACGTTGGGATTGAAGCTCAGTGGAGATCTTATCTCCAGCCAAGGTTGAAGGAGATCTTATCTCCTATTGATGTTGATGTTGAAGTTGAAGCTCGGAAGAGATCTTATCTCCAACCGAGGTTGAAGGAGATCTTATCTCCTATTGACATTGGTGTTGAAGCTCGAAAGAGATCTTATCTCCCAGTCGAGGTTGAAGGAGATCTTATCTCTTATTGATGTTTAAATTGAAGTTGAAGCTCGGGAGAGATCTTATCTCTAGTCGCGGTTGAAGAAGATCTTATCTTCTGTTGATGTTAAAGTTGAAGCTCGGAGGAGATTTTATCTCCAATCGAGGTTGAAGGAGATCTTATCTCCTGTTGACATTGGCATTGAAGCTTGGAGGAGATCTTATCTCTAGCCAAGATTGAAGGAGATCTTATCTTTTGTTGACGTTGATGTTGAAGTTGAAGCTCGGAAGAGATCTTATCTCCAGCCAAGGTTGAAGGAGATCTTATATCCTGTTGATGTTGGCGTTGAAGCTCGGAAGAGATCTTATCTCTAGTTGAGATTGAAGTAGATCTTATCTCCTGTTGATGTTGAAGTTGAAGCTCGGAGAAGATTTTATCTTCAACTAAGGTTGAAGGAGATCTTGTCTCCTGTTGATATTTAAATTGAAGTTAAAGCTCGGAGAAGATCTTATCTCCAATTGAGGTTGAAGGAGATCTTATCTCCTCGGGGTTGAATGTTGAAGTTGAAGCTCGGAGAAGATCTTATCTTCAGTCGAGGTTGAAGGAGATCTTATCTCCTATTGATGTTGGCATTTTGAAGCTTGGAGGAGATCTTATCTTCAGTCGAGGTTGAAGGAGATCTTATCTTTTGTTGACGTTGATGTTGAAGTTGAAGCTCGGGGGAGATCTTATCTCCAACCAAGATTGAAGGAAGATTTTATCTCCTGTTGAAATTGGCATTGAAGCTTGAGAGGGAGATCTTATCTCCAATCGAGGTTGAAGGAGATTTTATCTCCTATTGATGTTGGGGTTGAAGCTCGATGGAGATCTTATCTCCAGTCGAGGTTGAAGAAGATCTTATCTCCTATTGATGTTGACGTTGAAGTTGAAGCTTGGGAGAGATTTTATCTCCAGTCGAGGTTGAAGAAGATCTTATCTTCTATTGACATTGGCGTTGAAGCTCGGAGGAGATCTTATCTTCAGTCGAGGTTGAAGGAGATCTTATCTTCTGTTGATGTTGAAGTTGAAGCTCGGAGGAGATCTTATCTCCAACCGAGGTTGAAGGAGATCTTATCTCCTATTAACGTTGAAGTTGAAGCTCGAGAGAGATCTTATTTTCAGTCGAGATTGAAGGAGATCTTATCTTCTGTTGATGTTGAAGTTGAAGTTGAAGCTCGGAGGAGATCTTATCTCCAGCTAAGATTGAAGGAGATCTTATCTCCTATTGAAGTTGAAGCTCAGAGGAGATCTCATTTCCAGCCAAGTCAGAGCCTCTCTTTTCATCTCATCTAAAATGAACGAGACCTTCGACTTTGCTCACGTTAGGATGATGTTCTCCTCTTGTTCCTAATGGACTGTAGGGACACATAAGGATTATTGTCAAGGCCTCTCTCCTCATCTCATCTAAAATGAATGAGGCTCTCGATTTTGCTCATGTTAGGATAAGATTCTCCTTCTATTCCTAATGGACTATAGGGGCGCATAAGGGCCGTTGTCAGGG
The DNA here is from genome assembly GCA_006176705.1 of Cocos nucifera. Classification (NCBI taxonomy): domain Eukaryota; kingdom Viridiplantae; phylum Streptophyta; class Magnoliopsida; order Arecales; family Arecaceae; genus Cocos; species Cocos nucifera. Next base: position 440,875 of record QRFJ01001229.1, on the reverse strand, counting down.
TCTCTCTCCTCATCTCGTCTAAAATAAATGAGGCCTTCGACTTTGCTCATGTTAGGATGAGGTTCTCTTTCTATTCCTAATGGACTGTAGGGGCACATAAGGGCTGTTGTCAGGATCTCTTCCCTCATCTCATTTAAAATGAATGAGGTCTTCGACTTTGCTCACATTAGGATGAGGTTCTCCTTCTATTCCTAACGGACTGTAGGGATGAATAAGGACCGTTGTCAGGGCCTCTCTCTTCATCTCATCTAAAATGAAGGAGGTCTTCGACTATGCTCACGTTAGGACGAGATTCTCCTTCTATTCCTAACGGGCTATAGGAGCGCATAAGGGTCGTTGTCAGGGCCTCTTCCCTCATCTCGTCTAAAATAAATGAGGTCTTCAACTTTGCTCACGTTAGGACGAGGTTCTCTTCTTGTTTCTAACAGGCTATAGGGGTGCATAAGGGCTGTTGTCAGGGCCTCTCTTCTCATCTAGTCTAAAATGAACGAAGCCTTCGACTTACTCATGTTAGGATGAGGTTCTCCTTCTGTTTCTAACATGACCACTATTGATTGCTTCTTTCCTATCATCACATAGTTTTTGCACCAAAAAATCATAATATTGAAATGAAGGAGTTTTATTGAAGAAAAATTACTGGTAGTATATCCTCAGATTTTCTAAATTTTAAGATAATGAAAGTGGTTGTTCCTCCAAGCTCCTTCAGGCGATAAGTTTCGGACTGGATGACCTCTTCTATTTTCATATGGGCCTTTTCAATTTGGGGCAAGCTTTCCCTAGCTCTGAGGCTGAGAGATGGTGGCTTGTTCAAAGCACTAAGTCTTCCTGAGATAGTGTTGATGATGTCGAGAGACGACCGATCTTATTATTGTTCCTCCTTCCTTGGTGGTTCTGACTGTGGAAGTGCCCTCGATCAATCTTCTTTTGCTTTAGATCGGCATCTGTAAAGCATTAAGAGGGACGTAGTTGTGAAACCTTATGGGGTCGAACTTCATCGTACCCTTCTATTCGGAGCTTCTTTGACGATGAGCTTGAGGAGGAGTTCAAGCTCGCTTGCACTCAAAGGGAGTTTGTGAGAGTGATCAAACTTCATTCGGTCCTCCATCAGCTGTGGATTTATTAGACTCATCCGTCTATCGCTCTCTTGTGGCTTTTTCATCCTTCAACTTGAAGGCTTCTTTTGCTCGGGCATATTCTTCAGTCCGAGCTAGCAAATCGACAAGATCCTTGGGGTACTTCTTGTCCAAGGAGAATAACAAATAATTCTTCTGAAGGCCGCCCTTGAGCATGGCCATTGCAATAGACTAGTCCAGGTTTTGGACCTCCAATGCAGCAGCATTAAACTGGATGACATAAGTTCAGATAGATTCTTCCTCCTGGAGAAGAAGACTTGATATTCATCAAAAAAGGGTCCTTCTTCTAGCACCAATCGAACCTCTAGAGTGGGGACATCGGCTGCTAACGAAGTATGAAATAGAGGCAAAATTTTGGAAAGAAGTGGAGAGGCTTCTTAAAGAAAATATATTTGGAGGGTTTCTTTTTATAGATAGAGCCTATCGTAACCATTCGGTAGTGGAGTCATCTGTAGTAGATTGATAAATGACAGTCGTAACCATCTTGATAAATGATAGTCGTAACCATCCGATAGTGGGATTGCCTATTCGTTGAGATTTAATAGTCGAAGTATGGAGAAAGTAGGCACTGGTTGGTGAAGAACTTTGGCATATATCAATTCTCTAGAGGAGTTTGGAGTCCTAAAGGAAATACGGCTAGAGGAGATCATCTGGGAGAAATACTACTTAAAATCTAAAAGTAATCCGCTGGAGAAATCCAGATAAAGTTTGACTGAAGGAGAAGTTTGGAAGGAATTTGACTCCTGTAAAAATCCAACTGAAGGAGAGGTCTAGGAGGGGTTTAGCCACTGGAGGGAGTCTAAGTTCTTGAAGGAGTTTGGCTGTGGTTCGATCGCTGGCGGAAGTCCAGGAGGAGTTCGACCACTGAAGGAGTTTGGCTGTTAAAGAAGTTCGACCGCTGGAGGGAGTCCGGGTGCTTGAAGGAGTTTGACTGGGGTTCGACCACTGAAGGAAGTTCGGGAGGGATTCAATTACTGGAGGAGTTCGATTGCTAAAAAAGTTTGGTCGGAATTCGGCTGCTGGGAGGGAGAATTCTCAATCGAAACTCTTCCATGATTACCAATCGCATTAGGCTAAGCATCAGACTGGATTTCGATGGGAGCGGGGTTTATCTCCAACATCTAGCTTTGCTTAGCCAAGGTTAGGCCTGGTTTAGAAATATAAAACCCAAGTAACCAATCAATGAATTATTGCCTGTTAAAAAGGTTCAGAGACTCAGTTCAGTCTAGAACTGCTATCAGATATTTTGATGCTAGGTGATTGGGTTTATGGTTACTAACAAGATTAAACTTAAGACTAACCTATTTAGGGCTGGGCAACATATGTTAAGTTGTAAACTGACGTAGGTATTTTACTGATATATGTGAGGCTAGTCAAAGGACTTATAGCAATACTTAAATATTGACCATTCAAAGGTTGACTTGCCTACATTTTTCCTAGTCCTAAGCCTTGCTTTACTTGTCAAATGGAATTAAGGCATCAATATGGGCTTCATGATCAATTTATTGCTTGGGTTTGGGCTTGTATTTTCAATCCCTCTTTTGTCTTAATCAATGGACCACCTGCTTCTTAGTTTGTCTCAACTAAAGGCCTAAGGTAGGGATGTCCTTTGTCGCCTTATTTATTTATTCTTTTCTCAAAAGTTATTTCTAGACTAATGTATTGTGCTGTTCAAAATAAGTTGTTAAGGGCTTATGCTCGTAGAAGAGGACCTATGATTTCTCATGTGCTCTTTGTTGATGATTGTCTACTTATTGCTAGAGCCACAGCTCGTGATGCTCCTACCTTGGACTCTATCTTCTTGTACCATCTCTGGGTAGGCTGTTAACTATCATATATCTTAAATCTTTTTTAGCCCTTCTACTTCTTCAGGAACAAAACATCAAGTGGGTTGTATCTTTCACATATCACATAGGCAACGGGACTGGGTTTATCTTGATGTGCCTATATCGGATCATTCATTGCAGCCTATTTACTTTACCAACCTTGTGCATAAGGTGAATTCTAAGATCAATTGCAAGTTGGAAATGGAAGGCTTTGTTTTTAGATGGGAGAGATACATTATTGAAATATGTTTTATCATCGATTCCATTATATTCCTTAGCCTTGGTTTCTCTTCCTTTACCTGTCTTGCACCAGCTTGAAAAGGCAATTCGTGCTTTCTTATGGGGACATCCCTCGAATCATCGTGGCATGCACTTAATTTCTTAGGAGCAAGTTTGTATGCCTAAAAGCTATGGTGTCTTGGGGATTTTTTCCTTATTAACCCGTAGAAGAGCTTCTTTATGCAAATTAGCAGCCCAACTTATTCTTCATCCTACTTCATTATGGGGTCGGGTTATTTCAGCTAAATATCATTTTATAGGCTCTTGGACTTCTTACTCTTTCCCTTGGTATTGTTCAGCCTTCTGAAGGAAACTCTTCTCTTGTGGACCACTTGTCCAATATCACTTTTAGTGGTCTATTGGAGGTGGACAAAATGTTCAGGTCCTTTGGGATCTTTGGATGTCATCCATCCCCTTGCTCGATGACCAACCTATATCATTACGCAACGGACTATATACTATAGTGGGCCATACCTAGCATGGCCCAGCTACTAAATGAGCCATGCTGGCATGATATGGGAATGCCAAACCCTTTGCCCAATATGGCCCTAGGCCCAAGAATTGATGAGCTAGGCCTGGCATGGCCTATTGGTCTATTAGGTCTGCTTTCTTTTTTTTTAGCCCAAATGGGTCGTGCCCGGCACGACCCATAATAGCCTCAAATGGATCGTGCCAGGCACCATCTGTAACATTTCCAAATGGGCTAGGTCAGCAAATAACAATTAAAATTAATTTTTTAAAATTTTTTAAAGAGGTTCTAACGGCTATTTTTCTTATTTTTACTATTTTGACCCCTCCAACAGCTAAAAAATAGCTAGATTGAGGGATATTTTGAAAAATAAAAGTTTTGAAACTTCTATAAATAGGATCTTCCTCTTTCATTCTCACCACATCAATTCATCAAACCAATTCTCTCTCTCTTTAATATTCATACTTCTATTTATTCTCTCTTCTAACAATTTTTTTCTCTTTCATTCAATATTTAACAAGTAGCAATTATAGTTTAGCAATTCAAGAGTTATATAAGAGGAGAAAGCATCTATCTTTTGGAGATCGTAGTTCAAGGGCAGCTCCATAAATCTGACTCTCCGACTATTCGACTCTCTGGCAGTTCGGCCCTCTTCTTTTGGCTCTCCAACTCTCTGCTTATCCAACTCTCTGGCTATCCGAATCTCTGGCGGTCCAGTCCTTCTCCTCCGACTCTCTAACTCTCCACTCTACCTCTTCTTCCTCTTTAGCTCTACAATCTCTACTCCTTTTTGTTTGCTAGTTACTGATTAGTTTTTATTTTTTTATATTTACTTAAATTAGATGGCTAGTTATGATGATGAGAATATTATCAGTGCCGTTGGATATGTCGATATTTCTCTTATTTCTAAGGAGGAAGAAACTCTTCCTACTTTTTCTGAAGTTCCTTCTAGTGAAGCTGGATCCTTTTTCCATAAGAGGACTAGCGCTATGTGAAATAATTTTGATAGAGTTTTAATTAATAAAGTTTATAAGATAAAATATAAAAAATATATCAAATTATATAGTTGTGTCAATACTGAAGAAACTGATCATTTGAAGAAACATCAAGAGTCTTATAGGATAAGTGATTCTCATCTTCAAAGCATCCTTAATACATAAGAGGATGCTCTTGTAGGAACTTTTGCTTATAATCATGAAAATCAAAAAAATACACTTGTAAAATGGATAGTTAAAGATGAATTATCCTTTAGCTTATGTAAATTTTTTCAATTTTGAAGAGTAGCTATGACTAATTATTTAATAATAAAGAATAATTTAATTGAAACTCTTTCTGCTTTAAATACAAAAATATCATTAACTTCTGATATATGGACTGCATCTATAGGATAGTATGTCTTTTATTTCTATCACTGCTCATTATATAGATAATGATTGACAATTAAATAAACGTATTCTTACTTTTTATTCTTTTGATTATCCCTATTCTGGTCAATAAATTTTTAATGCTATTTATCAAATTATAGCTGCATATGGTATTAATAATAAAATTATATCTATTTTATTTAATAATGCATCTAATAATAATATAGCTATTTAATTATTAAAAAACTCTTTTTATTCTATTGTTAATGAAAAATTATTTAGTATTAGATCTGCATGTCATATTTTGAATCTTTTTGTTCAAGCTGGAGTGGCCATAGTTCAAGATACATTGCAAAAATTAGAAATGCAGTATCTTTTATTCATATTTCAAGAGCATGATTACAAGAATTTAAATAATTTTATCCAGACCATGATAAATATTTTAAAAAATTTAAACTTGATGTAGTTATCCATTGAAACTCTACATATACAATAATTCATGATGCATATCTATACAAAAAATTATTAAATGCATATATAAATAATCATGGAATAGACTTTATTTTGATTAAAAAATTGATTAAAAAAAGAAAAAAAATTAGAAGATTTTTTTAGGTAGTTTTTATAATGCTACAAATATTCTTTCTGATGTTTATTTTCTAACCTTTTATGCATTTTTACAATAAGTATATATAATTTATGGTCAATTTGCATAATATAGATATGATAATATTTTAATGCCTATTATTTATAAAATAAAAAAATAGTATTGAAATATGGTATGTCCCATGCATAACTTAGTTGTTGTATTTAATCCATGGATCAAATTAAGTGGCATACATATTTTACTTGATAAAATTGATAGATATACGAATCATGATTCTGAAGCATCAAAAGTTGAATAACTCAGCTACTTCATGATATTTTTTGTATTATATGATAAAAAGATTCGTAGATCTAAACAATCCACATCATCTTCACAACCAACTTCTAGTACCTTTCATTCATCATCTATTTTTTCATTCCTTGCATATAGGAGATTGTTGGTGCAAAAAATGGCACCGATGCTGGAATCGTTATAGTGGATGGAGATGAGGCCGTCGATGGGACCTACAATCAAGTCAGTTATCTAGCCTAACAAGAATGAAGTGCTTAGAAGAATTAAGATGGAGATGAAAGCTTAGAGAGAAAACATATCTGGAGGATCTTTTATATAGACGAAGCATGTAACAAACTGATAGTGATAGCCATAACTGTCTGCTAGTGGACTGTTCGGACTACATGGAGTTTATTATGGAGAGTAGTATCATTTATCGTGACTTGCCAGTCCATCGGAGATTAATAATTGGAGTTCGGGTAGGACTTTTGCACATATGAGTAAGCCATAAATGTGAAGAACTCTGAATCTCAGTGATCTAGAGAGGTTCGGACATCTTCACTGATACTGGCTGAGTCAGGGCTTAAACTTGTGTTGTTGATGAGGTTCTCTTATAATTTGGGTCCATTCAGCCAGTTGGAGTCCAACTGGAGGGAGTTCGATTGGATGGACTCCTTCAGACAATTGGAGAGATGTTGGGTGATTGGAAGGAGTTCGATCGGATGGAATCCACAAGAATGACTGAAAGGAGTTTAGTTGGAAAGGAGTCCAGCTGGAAGGAGTTCGTCTGGAGGGAGTTTCACCACTTTACAATTGAGGGATTCAGCTACCCTTAAAATCTATCATTAATCAGGGTTGGATGGGTTGGGCTTTAACCTTGTTATTCATCCTGAGTCAAAGAGTAAAGTTATTGAAATAATAGTTTTTTTTATTATTCAAGATCATCCAAATAGGCCTTATCATGCTTACAACAAGTTTTGCAATTAAGAATTATTGTTGAGAAGATTGGCAGATTCATACCAAATGGAGGTCGGCTGTCAAGGACTTCGGCAGAAATATATTTTACCCCCAACACTTATTCCTCCTACTCTCGAATTTGAATTTCAAACGAAGGGAGTACAAAAATTGTAGCAATCGAAGCCCCTTACCAGTTTTTCGCTCTTAAGAGATGAGACATTTTGGCCTTTTTTGAGTTAGTGTTAAAGCTTCTTAATACCGAATGACCTAAAAAAATGCATCTTTTTCAAAAACTTGTCCGACGTGGAGCTCCATGTATGGCACAATAATTACTCTATCAGGCGTCCGAGGCAGGCACGATGACCAAAATGCATGGCAGGTCGGAAGTGGCTGATGAAGATCTACAATCATAACTACTTCGATCTTCTTTCCACTTTTTAAACTTTCTCTCCTTTCCCGACTTCTTATTTTTATTCGCACTTTCCTTCTTCTTCCTTCGATCCCTACTATCTCCAAGTGCCTTATTCTTCTTCTTCCATGATGTTTTCGACCGTCGGCATCTTTTTTCGACTATCTTTCATCTTTTCAATCATCTTCTCGAGTTTTCTGATCAGTCTAGATCAGTCCCTTACCTTTTTCTCTGCTTTTCTCTTGCTTTTTGATTCCTCAGGTAGATTTTATCGTTCTTTTTCAAAACTTTGAATCTCTTTTTTTCTTAATTTTTTGAGGATTTTTCAGATTCATCTTGATCCAAATGTCCTTAGAGGTATCTTGATCTTTTGGTTCTAGAAGTTTGACTGACCCAAACTTCCAAAATCCTAAATTTAGGGTAGAAATCGAACTTAGAAAAGTACCTCATCCAATTTTTGTACCTGAGACTATCCCTTGCTCCCTATTCGTTGAAGACCTATCATTAGTTAGAATTCTATACGGGGTGCCTCCTGAATATGAGTTGGAACTTTCTGGACCAAGTGGCCAAGCTTGTGCTCCTCCTTCGAATTATTTTTGCTTGTACTTAGAGATTTTTCATGTAGGATTAAGACTTCCTCTTCCTCCCTTTATAATTGCTTTCTTTCATTTTCTAAATATTTTTCTAGCTTCTATGGTGCCAAACTCCTTCAGGTTCATCATAGAATTTCTCTCTCTTTACATTTTAGCTGAGGTCCAATCCATTATTTCTTTATTTTGTAACTACTTCACTTTCAAACATCATTCCATCGCTAAAAATTGGTGGTACTTATCCTCTTAGTTCGGCAAGAAGGGATTACTTAAGGGTGCCCCTTCTTTCATTCACAACTAGAAGAAAAAGTTTTTTTATATTTTCTGTCCATCCTTAAACTTAGAACTTCCTTCCTGGGGACATCTGAGAGATTCGATCTGCCAACGCTTCGAGGTTAAAAAAAGAGGATCAAAAATTGGTTAGTAAGATTAGGGATTACTGGGCTCTTGCTCTGTCCCAGCTAATAAAGGATCAGATCTTGTTCAATCTTGGTTTAAGTCCCCTCAACCTAGTAGGTACATTCATGAATTTCATAAGTTTCTTTCTTGTCCTTCTTTCTAATTATGAACTTTTTCTTACTATAGAAATAAACGTGGATGAACTTTAGGATCTCTCCAAAGGACTCCGAGCGCATAAAAGAAAGGGCGCCATGATCGGTGAGCCTTCCAAGAGAGCAAAGATCAACATGCCGAGCTCCACTGTGGCTGCTAATATTGTTGCCGACATCCCTACAACCACCACTACCACCGAGGTTGCTGCTATCATCGAGGTCACATCACCTATGACCTTAAATCCTCCAGTTGAGATCCAAACTTCTGAGCCTCCCACTGAAAGGGAGAAGGGCAGAGAGAAGAAGAAAAAGAAGAAGTTGGCTACTGTGAAGGTCCGATGCATGGCTAGCTCCGGGGGGTCCAACAGTTCCGACGGTGATCCAGAAGAAAACCCCTTCAACAATAGAATAATTATCAAGAGGCTAATAGGTGGGTGCACCTTTCCCAAGGTCGTAGATACGATTATCGAGGGCGACCCTAAGTAATGCATCTGGGACTCTCTTGGGTCCTTTCTTAAGGTGAATCAATTCGTCTCTCCTCCTTTCTATTCTCTTACTGATTTGTCCATATGTTTCTTCATTAACTTAATTCACTTGATCATTTTTGCAGATGGGGCACCAACTCATCACCAATATCAAGGTGATGAATCGTTTGAGGTCGAAAGCGGTAAAGGCCCAAAAAGACCATCAAGCTGAGATCAATCATCTTCTTGAGAGGAAAGTCGAGGTCAACCATCTCCTTGAGGGGAAGACGGTCGAGGTCGAGGGCCTTTAGGAGATGGTCCAAGCTCCCGAACAGGCTTCGGTGAAAATGGAGGTGGAGTTGGCTTCGGAGATTGAAAAGAGAAGAAAGATCGAGGCTGAGATGGCAGAGAAGGAAAGGCGGACCTTGGAGCAAATTTTAGAGGCTAGGGTTCAGGCGATGGAGGAGTTCAAAGATTCCCCAGAGATGAAGAATACAAAAGTGGAGTTCACCCAGCTATCCTTCATCAAGGGATTCGAGTTCTGCCAAAAAAATATGGTCGACAAATTTTTTGAGCTTGACCTCAGCTTCTGGATGAGAGAGCTTCTGATGATGAAGCGGGACCATCTACCTTGGCCGTCGATCTTCCACCAATCGAGCCTTCTTCCACTGCGCCTCCTGTCACATCTACCCCCTCTACCATTGAAGAACCCGCACCCACTGAAGTTGCACCGAACTCCTCTCCTGATCTTCTAGAGGTCTGAGACCTCTTATTATTGTATCTTTTCATTTTTCCTTCTTTCCATACTTAAAGAATATTTTAGTTAATAAAAACAAGCATTTTCTATTATAACGCCTTTGTGTTATAATATGTTTGTGCATTAAAATACAGCCTCCTGTTGAAGTTGATCCTTTGCCTTAGGGTGTCCCCTTGAGAGTTTATATAAGAAAATTGAAGAAAGTTCATCAGCTCAAAAAAAAATTAGGAAAGATGGAAGACGAATTTAAAAAATCAAAAAAGATGATGAACTTAAAAAATCAAAAAAGAATTATGCCGATGCGGCCATTGAAATCAATCGTCTACACCAATCATCTAGGTAACTCTTCAAAAAGTATAATATTAAGAAGTACCATCTGAATGAAGAGCTTGAGGAAGTCAAAAATTGTGTGAGGGAGAAATCTTGGACTTTGACAGCCAAGGCCTGCTCCCTCGAGGTTGAACTAAAGGCAGCAAAGGAGAAGATCCAACTGTTTGAAGGGAGTTCGACGTGGTCTAGCAATCGAGAAGAATACAACTAGGATTAGTCTAAGAGATTTTTAGAGCTTCAAGATCAGCTACACAGGGATGAAGATTCTTACAAGAGTTATGAACTAAGTTGGAGCGATCAAATTGCTGAACTCCAATGGACAGTCCGAAGGGTCGATGAGGAAAATGCTCGACTTCGAAAGCAGCTTGCAGATAAGGCCCAGATAGGTTCGAGCAGAGAATCAGATGAGCTTCTTTTCCTAAGAGGTTCTTTGGAGAGCTTGTCTACCTTATATAGAAATAGCCAAATAGAGTTATAAGAGTTGAAGGTGAAAATGGTCTATCAATAAATTATCGTGAAAGATGCGAAGGCCGAGTCAACCGTTCTGAGGAAGAGATTGAGAGAGACGAAAGAAGACTCCCACAGGTTCAAAAAATTGTTAAGAAAGAGTTTGGCGATGAGGCGAGAGCTCGAGGAGAAGGTGAACGACTTAAAGCTCTCTCTCATATTGGCTAGAGCTGGTAGTCCAAAATCAGACTCTGAATAAAACTTCATCTTTTTTTTTTTTTCTGTAACCAGTCTTGAGGACCTATATATCAAACTTTAACTTTAATGAAATGTCTTTTTTACTTGTCCTTCCGTGTTCTATCTTAGTTTGAAGTTTACTAATTTCTTTATTTTTTTCTCGTGCTTAATATCGATGTCATCTTGAAATAATAATATCTGTCCCATGTCTCACATATTTGTCCCCCCTGTTCATGAACAAAGATCATTAGATTAAAGTTGTAGGGGTACCATGGGTCGTTGAAATAACCTCTCTCCATTTTTTCATGTTAGGATGAGATCCTCTGCCTGTTCCTAATATGGTATGCTTTTATCCTTGTTAGGACAAGTTCCTTCTCCTATTTCTCAACTATTGCAGAAATTCTTGATTTTTAGCATGGACCTGAGGAGAATTTTGACATTCTCTAAGGTAGTAGACTATCGATCCATCTAATCTAGATCTATGATGGGGTGCCTTCCCTCCTTGGGCTTGAGGGAGGTGCCCCATTGGGCGGCAACTCTAGAGAGAAGAGAGATTGAGGAAGAAAAGATCTATATTCTAATCCACGTTATAAAATCCTAAGACAACCTATGTATTTATACATAGCTATTAGGCCCAACCAAAAACTCTCCTGGCTAACCCAATACATGAAAGCATTCACCGAGCCCATGTACGCCCATGTCTCCTATGCTCTCATCTCCTAAATCTAAATCCGACCCATACATGTGTTAGCCACCTTAAGATCTTATTGGACCAGGTCTTAAGACCCCAAATAGAAACTTTCATTTAGTTTTGTTTGCCACTATCGAGCTGGCTCTATCAGGAGCCAAGCTTGCTTGACTACATCTCGTTCGAATCTTATCTTCTGTCTGTCTAAGACAGTCAGTTTGACTACATTCAGAGTTAGCTTAGTCTTAGTCCAATTCGACTCGACTGCATATCCAAGCCAGTCCACTTATGTGTCAGTCCCTTATTTTGGCTAATTCTTCTCCTGACTTTGGTCCTTTGCTCCACTTTATGTCCTAAATTTTTGGAGCACCTGCTAAGCCCCTCAAGATCCTCACACTTGAACCTCGAGCCCGTATAGGGCTATACGCCGCCTTCATCTTAGGATAACTCTTGTCCTAGTCCTAGGACTTACACCTATCCTAAACTCTCGAAGCCAACATCCTGACTCCTCTTATAGACCCCAAGACTTAGAAGCATCACACTAAATTCTACAATCTCCATCTTGGTGCACCTAAGTCTTGGCTCACCTAGCAATGTTCTCCTATAAGATTCCACTATCGCTGCGCACCTTGATAGCCTCTTGTGCAAATACCATCTTTACCAACCTCTTCAGCTATTGTGCATCCTTGAGACCTTTGGGATGATCGCTTCCACCATTGAAGATCTTAGCTTGCTTCTTCGCACCATTCTAAAATTATAGGAATCCTTTTACTTGGCAGCTGCATCAATTATCTTGAACTTCTCTTGAGATCCTACAGCACTCCTATATCGAAACTCACTACATATCCTAACACGGTCTCCTTAGAACTTCATCAGTCATTTTCGCACATACCACTCCACCTAGAACTGTGCATCTCTAGCATTGGTGCTAGGATATTGATCCTCCTGTACTCCTCCATTCTAAACTCATATCATATCTCCATCGGTAAAGCTACCTCTGCCCAATGCTCCATCTGAAATCGAAGCCCACTTGATGCCGTAGAAGCTGACTCTATAACTAAGTCTCCTGAGGACAACTACTCAATGTTGTATTGCTAAGCTTGTCGCTACACCTCGAATACCATTGCTATCTCTTCAAATCCTCCGCACTTTATGGATCCCTTCGAAGCCATCTCGAATACCTCCATAATCCGTGGGCACCTCCGAAATTTAAGAGCTCATCTAACTCTTTAAAATTAGTGACTGAATCCTAAAAAATTTCATCCTAGCCTTCTCCTCTTTTGCCCCTGCATTAGCCATCACTTCAATTGCGCCCGGAGGAATTGCAGCTCAAACCACGTCCTGGGCTCAGACCTACCTATTTTATCTCGAGGCTCCTGAGACTCTCTGGCTCTTCCTGAGACTTGCTTTCGATCTTCCTAAGATATCTCTTGACACTCTCTGCTAAGATACCTTCCTTGGCTGTTGCACCATCAAGCCTCTCTCAGTCTCATGCCTTCAGAAAAATACTACTGCAACACTCCAGCATTTCCTACCTCATCTCTGCACCACCTTCTCATAGGTATTTGGGTCCTCTCTTGCTGTACATAATCCACCCTCCACCTGAATCATGACTCTTCCTAATGCTCCTGTAGAAAAAACCTAATCCAAGATCAGCCATCCAGCATTGACCTACTAGACCTCCATGGATCATCCATCTCCATCACCTTTAAGACTTCAAAAATTCAAGCTCTAGTCGAACCGCTGAATGCATCCCCGACTATTCCCATCTTCCTGCAATCGAAGGACGTATAATCGCTTCTTTAGCTTTTCTTTGACCATTATCCCTTGAGAAATCTCTCTTCATCCACCAAATAGTCCTATACTGCCCATCTTCCTAGAGAACCTTATCACCCATCATACACCTCTGGTCTCTCCAACCAAGATCGACCAAAAAATCATGCACCCAAACCTTCCATCCTAGAAAAAATTCTTCCTGTTAATCTTTTCAACCTCCACCTTTAAAATACTGCGCACTTTCGATTGGGCAAACTATAGTAATAACAAAGATAGATCTAAGACACACTGTGCAATACTTGTGTAGATTCCTAATTTCATCTTATATGACTTCTTTTTCACTTTCATGCACCATCAAGCTCTGAACCAGGCTTTGATAACTATTATCGTAACATCACCATGGTATCACCTAGCTCTGATATCAATTATTATTTCAGATGGATACTCTGATACCAATCTATTAGGAACAATCCTTACTACTCAATGATTGCAGAAACAATAATTAGGATCCAAGAATAGAATCAATATAAGCCTTTTTCTCCCTGAAATCTCTCTTCCTCTCTCATTCTCTCCCTTTTCTCCATGCCCTAGGGTTTGCTAGGATTTCAACAAAATGGTCATCTCTTTTCTTGGATCCTTATTGCTATTTTTGCAATCATTGAATAGCAAGAATTGTTCTCAATAGATTGGTATTAGAGCAGACATCTAGAACAACACCAATAAGATCATCGGGGCATAAAAAGGCCGTTGAAAGGGCCTTTTCTCTTTTCCTCCTATCTTGAAAATCGAAGGTCTTCATCTTTGCCGTGATAGGATCAACCTCCTATCTCGAATAATCGGAGGCCTTCACTTTACCCCTGTTACGACAAGATTAACCTCCTATCTTAAATAATCAGAGGCCTTCTATCTCGCCCTCGTTACGATGAGATTAACCTCTTATCTTAAATAATCGAAGGCCTTCACCCTCACTACGATGTGGTTAACCTTCTGTCTTAAATAACTGGAGGCCTTCATCCTCGCTATGATGAGGTTAACCTCCTGTCTTAGATAATCGAAGATCTTTACTTTCGCTACGACGAGATTAACCTCCTATCTTAAATAATCGAAGGCTTTCACTTCATTCAATGATGAAGTTCGATTGGATTATTTTCTATCATTGCATAATTTTGCATCAAAATAGAGATGCTAAAGTAAAAAAAAATTTATTGAAATGTAATTACTGATAATACATTCATAATTTTTTTGAGTTTCAAGGTCATGGTAGTGCGATCCCTCCAAGCTCCTTTAGATAGTAAGTCTTAGGTCGGACGACTTTTACGATCTCATAAGGGTCTTTCAAATTCAGAGCGAGCTTTTCTTGATTTTGAGGCTATGAGACGTCCACTCATCGAAGCACTAGGTCTCCCATCCTAAATGCTTTGCTTCTAATCCTAGAATTATAATTGCAGGCTATTTTTTGTCTGTAAGCCACCATCTTGATATAGGCCTTTTCTTATTTTTCTTCTAACAAGGTCGAGGTTGGCTCTGAGATCTTATGAATTTCTCTATTCATGGAATGCCTCGACTCATGCTGTAGAAAGTTTGAGTTCTATTGGGATGACCACCTCCATTTTGGAAGCTAGGATAAATAGAGTTTCCCCAGTTGAAAATCTTTGAGTGGTTCTGTAAGCCTAAAACATATGATAGAGTTCATCCACCTAGGTTCTATTTGCCCTTTCAAGTCTTGCCTTTATACCTTGTAACAGGGTCCTGTTGGTCACCTTGGCCTCACCATTTGCCTACGGATGAGCTACTGAAGTGAAGTAATGGGAGATATTCAAATCTTCACAAAACTCGACAAACTTCGTTCCTGCAAATTGGCATCCATTATCAGTTATTAAAGTCTGAGGTAGCCTAAATCTATAAACTATTGACTTTCAGATGAAGTCCTGCACTTTTACTTCAGTAATTTTAGCCATAGATTCAGCCTCGACCTATTTAGTGAAGTAGTCTATTGCCACTAAAAAAGAACTTTCACTTTGTCTGGATGCCATGAAAAAGAGTCCGAGTATGTCCATCCCCCATTGTGCAATGGCCATGAGGTGCTTAAAGGTGTAAGTTAAGAGGCTGGTTGTCTTTGAATGTGAACATTTCTTTGACATCGATCACATTTCTTCACATACTCAATAGCATCCTTGTGCATCATCGGCCAATAGTAGTTCTGTCGAAATAGTTTATGAGATAGAACTCTGGCTCCCAAATGATTTCCGTATATTCCTTCATGAACTTTCTATAGTACGTAGTTAGCTTCAGAGGATCTAAGATATTTCAGCAATCGCAAAGAGTACAACCTTTTGTATAATTTATCTTCATACAGAACATAACGAGAGGCTTGATTTCTCAATTTTTGAGCTTCTTTTGGTTCTCAAAACAGAACACCATCTTTGAGGTATGCAAGGAATGGGTTGATCCAGTTGGGCTCTCGATCGACTTGCATCACAGTCTGAGATTCTATTGAACTTGGGTGCTGCAGAACTTCAAAGTAGACCTCTTTCGATAGTTCGCTCAGAGCTAGTATGGCTAGCTTGGAGAGAAGGTTGGTCCTAGTATTTTTTGCTCTTGATATTTGTTAAATTTCAAAGCTACTGAGGGTTGAGATCAGACTCTCCATTTTTTTCAAATACTTCTTCATGCTTTCTTCTCGAGCTTCATAGTTACTGCTAACTTGCCCCACTACCAACTAGGAGTCACTATAAACTTTCATCCGATCCACTTTCAATTCTTTAGCTATCTTCAATCCCACAATCAGAGCTTCATATTCTGCTTCATTATTTATTATGAAAAATTCAAAGCACAGCGCATATTCAGCAATAATTTCTTCTGGGTTGATTAAGATCAAACATGCATCCACTCTAGAGGCATTAGATGAACTGTCCACATATAGGATCCAAAAGCTTTCGAAAATATCTACTCTTTCTTTAGGGAGGTTCAGCTATAACCATAGAATATTGACCTCAGACTGTACAGGTTCGACTTCGTCTGAAATGGTACACTTTACTATAAAGTCAGCCAATATCTGAGCTTTGATCGATGGCCGAGGTTGAAAGTTAATGTCAAACTCTATGAGCTCAATAGCCCATTTTGCTGTTCTTCCAAAGGCTTCTATCTGATGAAGAACTATCTTGATGGGTTGATCAGTAAAAAATGTTATGGTGTATTCCTAAAAGTAAGGTCAGAGCCTCTGAGCTGTAATCAGCAGAGCATAAGTTAGTTTTTTTAACTTAATATCCCTTATTTTGACATTCCTTAGAACTCGACTAATATAGTAGATCGGTCTTTGCACTTTTGTCTCTTCCTTAACTAGAACAACCGTAAGGGCCATTGGAGAGACTGTTAAATATAAGAATAATTCTTCTCAAGATTTGGGCTTGGCAAGGAGAAGAGGTGAGCTGAGATAGTTCTTCAATTCTTTAAAAGCTTGTTAACACTTGAGAGTCCAACAGAAGTTCTTAGGCTACTTGAGTACTTGAAAAAGGGCATGCAACCCTTCGCCGATCTCGAAATGAAATGATTCAGAGCCATAATTTTACCCAAAAGGCGTTGGACTTTTTTATTATTTTTGAGATAGTCATCTCTTGAATAGCTCTGATCTTCGCTGGATTCGCCTTGATGCCACATCTCAATACCATAAATTTCAAAATTTTTTCTGAAGTTACTCCGAAAGCACATTTGATTAGATTCAGCTTCATCTTATACCTCCAAAGGATGTTGAAGATTTCTTCAAGATTAGTAATATGATTTGATGAAGATTGGCTTTTGATAAACATGCCATCAATATAGATTTCCATATTACGATCGATCTACTTTTTGAAGATCTTATTCATCAGACGTTGATAAGTGGCACTTGCATTTTTTAATTCAAATGACATAACCCTGTAATAATAAAGACCACGATCAGTAATAAAAGTAGTTTTCTCCTCATCTTCTAGTGCCATCCAAATTTGACTGTAATCAGAAAAAGCATCCATGAAAGTAAGGAGCTCATGACCTGAGGTCGTATCTATCAGTTGGTCAATTCTCGATAAAGAGTAGCTATCCTTTGGGTAGGCTTTATTCAGGTCTGTGAAATCTATGCAAATCCTCCACTTACCGTTTGCTTTTTTGATAAGGATGATGTTGGCGATCCAATTTGGATAGGATACTTTTCTGATAAACTTGGCTTTAAGGAGTTTGTCAACCTCGTCTATAATAGCTTTTTGCTGCTTTGGCGTAAAGTTGTGCTTCTTTTATTTTATCGATCGATATTTAGGATCTATAGCTAGATGATGTTCCATCACCTCTGCATCAATTTCAGACATATCTGCTGGCACTCAGGCGAGGACGCCAGCATTTTTTCACAAAAATTCAATGAGCTACCTCCTGACTTCTTCCCTCAGGTTGGAGCCAATTTTTATAGTGTGGTCTTCATGTCCATCATTTAATGGAACCTCAACTAGATCCTCAATTGGTTCTCCCCGTTCTTCCCTCAAATCATCACGGGCGTTAAGCCCATCTACCGAATAAGATTCTACTTGCCTTCCCCCTGTAAAGCAATAGTGTAGCAGTGCCATGCGAGAGTCTGATCTCCTCTGACTTCTCCAACCCCATAACTTATTGGAAACTTCATCTTTAAGTAATAGATTGAGACCACTGCCCGAAGTGTATTCAAGCTAAATTGGCCAAGAATTGTATTATAAGCTGAAGGAGCCTTCACTATAAAAAAATCTACTTGGGCCTTTGATTGTCTTAGGTATTGACCTGCCACAATAGATAGAGTTATTATTCTTTAGACCGATACTGCATCGTTGGTGAATCCCACTAATGGAAAGCTTATTGGACCCATTCTATTATCAGGTATAGCCATTTTAGAGAATGAATCATAAAACAAAACATCAGCTTTTATTATCAATTAAAATGCGGTGTACATCATAATCAATAATATTTAAAGTAACTACAACCACATCGTTATGCAAAAATTGAACTCCCTGGTTGTCTTCTTCAATGAAGGCAACCAGTTCTTCAGTCCTTTGCCTCTTCGACGGCTCTATCATCTCACTGGTCTTCTCCTGTCGATGTCCCCCAGTGATAGTATTGATAATTCCAAGTGGGGGTTGTTCTCCTTATGGCTCGTCCCTCCGAGATGGTTTAAACTATGGCAGGGCTCTTGGCCGATCCTTCCTCCTTTTTGATCGACGTCTTAGAAAGTGGTCCAGCTATCCTCATCTAATGAGCTTCTCGATCTCATCTTGGAGCTGGATGCATTCTTCAGTATCATGACCGTGGTCATGATGATAAAAATAATACTTATTGGGGTTATGCTTGCTGGGATGAGTCCGCATCTTCTTTGACTTTGGTAATTGCTCCTTAATCTCCATTAGCACCTGAATCTTTGGGGCACTCAAAGAAGCATAGCTGTGGAATCTTCGAGGAGGAGAGTTTCACCGCGGTCTTTGATCGAGGCTTCTTGGTTGACAAGTTTGAGGAGGAGTTTGGACTCATCTGCATTCAGGAGGGGTTCTAGAGCGCGATCAAGCTTCACTCGGCCTTTTCGTAACTACAGGCTTGCTTGATTCGCCTGTCTGCTGCTCTTTTGCGGCCTCATCATCCTTTATTTTGAAGACTTTTCTGTCCGACATAACCATCAGCTCAGGCCAGCATCTCAATAAAGTTTCTAAGATACTTCCTCTTTAGGAAGGATAAAAGATCATTCTTCTGAAGATCGTCCTTCAATCCGACCATGGCTACAGATTGATCCAAGTTTCGGACTTCTAGTGTAGCAGCATTGAAGCGGCTGATGTAAGCTCGAATGGACTTTCCTTCCTTCTGCTTGATGTTGATGAGGAAGTCTGAACCTTGCTTTGAATGTCAGCTACTAATGAAGTGAGCCACAAACTAATGAGTCATCTAATCAAAGGAGTAAATTATACCTAGTTTAAGACTCAAGTATCAATTTCTTGCTGCTTTCTTTAAAGTTAAGGAAAAAGCTCGATATAGAATAGCATCTAGTGCATCGAGAAGCAGCATCATGGTCTGGAAGGCCTCGAGATGGTTGATCGAATCCGAGGTCCCATCGTAAATCTTGAACTGTAGGAGTTTGAAGTTCGACGGGATGGTTTTCTGCATGATTTGAAGAGAGAATGGAGGGTTGGTGCGGATGTTGTTAACATGGGCAAGGGCAGCATGGCGGAGTTTCTCAATCTGCTAATTCATCTTCTGAAGTTTCTGATCGAGATCTTCTCGATCATGAATCTCGAGGGTCCTCTAGTTGAATGGTGGCAGTGATTTTCTGGGAGTGGAGTCATTGTCAAAACAGGGGCTCGTCGCTCTCTATTTCTCCTTCCCAGGGGTTATTGGCCGACTTCCCCAAGTGTGCCTTTCTTGCATGGGGTTTTGGTATTTTGGTGAAGTTTCCTCCGACTGAACCAGTGCCGAGGGTTGTTGCATGGCCTACACTGCTTCAGTGAGCCCCTTAATCAACTGGATCAGTAGGTTAAACTGCTCTAGATCCACCATAGCTACTGGTAGAGGAGGTTGAGGTGTCGGCGATGAGATTGAAGTGACTGGATCTGGTTCAGATTTGATGGAAGAGGCAATAGATTGTCAGGTAGAAGCCTTCCTTGGAGACATCTTTTAGAAGCAAATGGAGATCAGGAGGAGAGGAATAGGAGGGGTTGATAATGGAAGAAGAGCAAGATTGACTGAGCACTCCTTTTACAACAAGGGCTCAGGACCCTTTCTCTAGCGTCAATCTTGTTGGTGCAGAAAACAGCACCAATGCCGGAGTCGCTGGAGTAGGTGAAGATGAGGTTGCCGATGGGACCTGTAAGAAGAAGTCCAAATCGAGGGTGGATTACTCCGATAAGATTCTTCGATGCTCAGGTCAATTTTCTGATCAACAAGAATGAAGTACTTAGGAGAATTAAGATGAAGATGAGAGCTTAGAGAGAAAATATATCTGAAGAATCCTTTATATAGATGGAGCATGTAACAAACTGATAGTGACAGTCATAACTGCTTGCTAATGGACCGTTCGGGCCATGTAGAGTTTGTTACGGAGAGTAATCTTCTTTGTCGTGACTTGCCAGTCTGTTAGAGTTTAATAATTGGAGTTTGGGTAGGACTTCTACACATGTAAGCCATGAACATGAAGAACTCTGAGTCTCAGTGATCTAGAGTGATATTGGTTGAGTCAGGGCTTGAACTTGTGTTGTCGATGAGATCCTCTTTTAATTTGAGTCCATTCGGCCGATTGGAGTCTGATTGGAGGGAGTTTGGCCGGATGGACTCTGCCAGGCAATTGGAGAGAGGCTGGGTGACTGGAAGGAGTTCGGTTAGATGGAATCTACTGGATGACTAAAAGGAGTTTGGTTGAAAGAAAGTCTGACTGGAAGAAGTTCGTTTGGAGGGAGTTCGCCATTTTATCATTGAGGCATTCAGCTACCCGTAAAATCTATCATTAATCAGGGTTGAATGGGTTGGACTTTGATTTTGTTATTCATCCTGAGTCAAAGAGTAAAGTTAATGAAATAGTAGTTCTTTTTATTATTCAAGATCGTGCAAACAGGCCTTATCATGCTTTCAACAAGTTCTGCAATCAAAAATTATTGCTGAGAAGATCGACTGATTCACACCAAATAGAGGTCGGTTGTTAAGGACTTTAGCAGGAATGTATTTTACCCCCAATAGAGATATTCACATGCATCTTCTTCACCTTTAAGTAATGAATTAAAATTTTATTTACGAAATGAAATCCCTTCGACATTAGATAAAAATCAAATAGAAAATCTTGATGTATTGACCTAATGAAAGAATGTGAAAAATCAATGCCCTATTATATCTACAATTGCACGTGATATCTTAACTGTGCTGATGTCCATAGTAGCATCGGAATCAGCTTTTAGTGTAAGTCGACGTATTCTGAATGAAAAGGATAGGATGATGGGTGAGACAATTGAGATGCTGCTCTGCTTCAAAGATTAGCTGGATACGGAGGCGAGACTTCAGGACAAAGGAGGACATGATATTGGATCCGATGATAACGATGACACAAACATAACAGATAAATAGTAAAATTTATTTTTAATTCTTAATTTTTTAAAATTATATATTTTTACTTTTTATTTGTAGAGATGAGTCATCTTTATTTTCTTCTCAGTTCTCTCTCCATCTTTGAATTCTGGAGGTTAGGCCTATCCCCCCTTCCTCTTTTGTATAATTTTGATTTATATTAATAAACTGATAGGATCTATGCAAAGCCCTCTATCATTACAATATAGTTTTTACTTTTACAAAAAAAAAATAATATCTCCTATCTTTTTTTATTTATCCTCCAACTTAATTTATTTTATAAAATAAAAATTTTAAAAATATAACGTACCAAATGGATTGTGCCAGGGCCCATATGGGCTAGCATGAGGGCCGTGCCAGGCTTGGGCACGTGACGTGCCGTGCTTGGCCCAGCGGGCCGTGCTAACTTAGGCTCTTAAGGGCCGTGTCGGGCCTGGGCCATGGGCCACCAAACCCTTAGCCCAGCTCGGCTCCTAGTTTTAGGCCCTGCCATGGCTCGACCTGTGACAGTATTGGATGGGCTGTGCTTTTTCCGACCCAATTCATACCGGCCCAAGCTGGTCCGGCCCGATGCCCATCTCTATGTTACTTATATCGATTTTGGAGCTATATTTAGAGCTGATGGATATTCTGTTGCGTATCTCAGACATGTGGTGTCACGAGAAAGATATAACTATGTTTGCTTGCTTTATTGGGCAGTGCATGCTTGTCTATTATGCTATGGTTTCATGGAGCTGTTCATTAACCCTTCAAGGCCATTATAGACAGAGCCACATTGCTTACTACCCTGATAGTTCTATAAGTGCTTCTTTCATGCTTCTGATCTATATTATTACTTATACTTTCAGCTTCTTGCTGCATTTTGGTAATTTCTCTAAGAATCTTAAGGATAACTGCGATTGTCGGGGTTTTTGCTGCTCTGATTTATTGGTTTTGAATGTGGATTGCTCTGGAAACTGCTAATGGCCTCCTTAGCAATTGCACTGCTTGTAGGATATCCCTGTTTGGGCTGTTGTGGATGTTGCACTTTGGCAGGTTTGGATGGTTCTTCCTTTCAACAATGGATTGCTTCAACTATCTATGCATGCGATAATCCTTTGCTTGCTATGATCCGCAACTTATCAATGGTTGCTGGAGGGTCACAGTCTCAATTCTCCAAAATCACCTTGCTGCTTCTGGTACTTCTTGCGAATCATGTCTCTCATGCCACAATGATTCATATACGCTGCTTACCCGGTATTGACCTCGGTGTTCTTTTTACCAACCCTCTTGTCATGAGATGGGCTTTCTTCCTACCTGGGTTATGATACTTGATAGTTTCAGGTCCTAAGCAAGCAGACCGCTGCACTATTCATTACACAAGGACACGATGATCAGGTTTTTCTTGATGATTCTCCTATGTAATTATCATGTGCTGCAGGATGTAAACTACTCTTCCCCTTGTTCTTGGCATGCCAAATAGTGTTATTGAGTACTCGTTGCTTATGCTTCTTAAGCTGGTGCTTTTGCGATTTCTTGATTTTAACCCCCGCTTATTTCTTTTACGGTACCTGCTTCAATACAGTGTCAACTTGATTCAGGTTTCTAGAGGCAGACTTCATAAATACTGTCGACGTTCCACCTTCAACTAGCCTTTCATGCTCAGATGCCAGAACTACTCAAATTTTCTCACTGCTTGCAAAAGGATGTCTACCCAGTTAAGTGGAGCAGGAGGCTGTCATTATGTGTCACAGTTCCTAAGCCTCAACGACTGCTTAACAGGGGGCCTAGCGGCATCAAAGATTTAGTAAGGGAGCACAAATCTGAGCTACTCTATTTATGTTGTGTTGGGGACTGTTAATTTGCCGCCCGACTCACCAGCCTGCAACCGACTGACCATCGGCGACCGATGGTCGTTCACCGATTGACGATCAATGATGGAGAAGGCTCGTCAAAGAATCAATACATAACAGTCCACCGACTGCCCCGCCGATACAACGGCGGGAGTGCCGACATATTGCCATCCGATGGACGTTCGGTCTGACGGACGATGGTTCTATCTAAACAGCTCATCTGGCCCACGATTGGCTCTACAAAACCACCCCCAAAAATGATGGGCAACGACGATTAGTGGATAGTTTTAACTACCTGCCTACGATCATACTACACCGAAAAAAAGAAACTCACACACTAAACAGTTATCATCCTGACATCTATAAAAAAAAAATAAACTGGCCAGTTTAGTAAGACACACCAAGTTATTCTAAGAGCAAACTATACTATCTTGCTCTTCATTTTCTGTTCGACCAGTCCATCCCACTAACTTAAGTATCGAAGGATCCCTACCGGAGTTAACTTCGATCAGTACGGATTTTCTTTTGCAGGTTTTCTAGCATCCACTCATTAGCGTAGGTGGATTGACTGTAATAGATTGACATGCTAGGAAAGGGGGAAGATAAAAAAATCTGACTTCACAAATGGCAAAGACTCACGCTCGTAACTCGCTCAGCTTCGCCGGCCAATCATCCCGATGAGAAGCACTTCCCCCTCTGCCGTCGATAATGGTAGAATCGAAATCCTCACGTTCAGCGATCATGTCGAACGCGCAAGCGCAACAATTAGCTGCATTGATGCAGCAAGTCCGGATGTTGATAGAGGCTGTGCATAGCCTCCAACAATAACCACACGTGGTGGCGAGGGTCCAGTAATACAGGCTGTACCATCCAAGCATAGCCGCCGCGTGTCGAGACGTTCCGCCTCCCCTTCATTGGAGCAACCATCTCGACATTCCCGCCAGATGGAAACTCCATCTCTTCGCCGTTCGCGAGGAACTATCCATCGATCGCGATGCTCCATTTCTCCATCTTCTCGTCGAAGTCAGCACAAGAGGAAACAGCCACGAGATTTGACTACTTTCTCCTCCACCAGTTCTTCAGGAGGATTGACCCTGGGGACATCTCATCGGTGATGGTTTAATAACTACGAGCGAAAGCTCAAGAAAATCGACCATCGACTGGTCTAGATCCAGGAGGACATGATAGAAGGGTCCTCCGATAGTCTCCATGTCCATGCAGCTCCTTTTTTCTAGTGCATCTTGAATGATCTGATCCTATCACGATTCAAGATGCCACAGGTGGAATCATATCATGGCTCTACCAATCTAGTTGATCATTTCCAAAGCTATAAAGCTCTCATGATGATACAATGGGCGAATGACGTCCTCATGTGCATCGGCTTTCCGACCATCCTTCGAAAAGATGCTCAAGCCTGGTACTATGGACTTCAGCCAGAAAGTATCAACTCTTTCGGATAGCTTGAAGACTCCTTTATGGCTCATCACTTCAGCACTAGCAGAAGGATGCCACGAACTTCAGACATCCTTTTCTCGATCAAGCAAGGAGAGGAAGAGACCCTTCGGGCCTTCGTGGTGCGTTTTAACGCCGCCACGCTTGAGGTCCGAAACCTCAATGAGGATGTGGCCATCTCAGCCATGAAGCAGGATCTGTGGGATTCTCGATTCATCTATTCGCTGGACAAGAACCACCTTTGAATTTATGCTAAACTCCTGGAGCGCATAGATAAATACATTCACGTAGAAGAAGGAGCTTTTGGTCGGTGGCAATTAAATGAAAAAGATTAGAAGAAGAAGAAATAGTGGAAGAACGATGCTTTGGCTGGACCAAACTAGCCCATTCTTAATAAAAAAATGGTCTTCTTCTGACTGAACCTAGTACTGACCAATGTGAAGAGTTGGTATGATACTTATACTCCCCTCTCCACTCTACGTGCCCAAATCTTGATGGAGATTGAAGGAGAGAATTACCTTCGCCGACCCCCACTGATGAAGAACCAAAGCAGGGATAAGAGAAAGTACTATCAATTTTATTGCGACTATGACCATGACACCGAACAATGCTTCCAATCGAAGGATGAGATCGAGGCTCTCATTCGGTAGGAATATTTTGGTAAGTTCTGGCTCGATCATCCAACTCAGTCACATGCCGATCAACTACCACCGTTGGAAGAGAACCATCAAAATCGACCAATGGCTGGGGTGATCAATATGATTTCTAGGAGACCAAGAGCTAGGAGGAACATCTGAAGAAGGATCGACCAAGAAATGATGATCCGACGAATTTATTTCTTTCTTGAATGATGATGTATGAAAAATTCTAACTCCCCATGATGATGTTGTCATCATCTCAGTGATGATAGCAAATTATGATGTAAAAAAAATTCTCGTCGATAATGAAAGTTCGACTAATATTTTATTTTACTCGACTTTCTTTTGAATGAAGTTGTCGATGGAACGACTCTGAAGAGTTCCTATTTTCTTAGTTGGATTTATAGGAAATGCCATCAATGTTGTAGGAAAAATCGATCTTCCATTAACCACAAGGACGGAGCCTCCACAAAGCATTATCATCTTGACTTTTATGGTTGTTAGAGTCCTGTCGACATACAATGACATACTCGAAAGATCAACTCTGAACGCTCTCAAGGTGATAGTATCGACATATCACTTGTTGGTCCAATTTTCAACTAAAGCCAGAGTCAGAGAGATACGAGGTGACCAGTAGATTGCTCGATGTTGTCTTACAATTACTATAAAGAAGAATAAGTTGAAAGATTCTTCACCGCTGGAAGGACTTGATCAATGGGAAGATGAAAAGTGGGATGAACCAGTCGAGCGATTGGTCTCCATCCCATTGCAAGAGAATGACCCAACTAAGATTATCCAAATTGGGTCATAACTTCAGACGATGGAGCGTGAGCAGCTAGTTTTGTTGTTAAGAGTCAATACTGACGTGTTCACTTGGTCAACAATCGACATGCCAGGCATACTTTCAAAAATAATCACTCACCAACTGAACGTCAAGTCGGTGAGATAGAAGAAGCGACCATTCGCTCCTAAGCAATAGAAGATCATCGATGAAGAGGTAGACAAACTCCTCATGGCAGGATTCATCAGAGAGGTCCAATATCCCAATTGGCTTACGAACATTGGCATGGTGAGAAAAGCCAATGAAAAATGGCGCATCTATAGTGACTATACCAACATGAATGAAGCAAGCCTAAAGGATAGTTTTTTCTCTTCCAAAGATTGATCAACTGGTCGATGCGACATCGAGACATCGACTTCTAAGCTTTATGGATGTTTTCATGGGCTACAATCAGATTCGAATGGCACCCAAAGATGAGGAACATACCATCTTCGTCACCGATAAAAGAATTTATTGCTATAAAGTCATGTCATTTGATCTCAAAAATGCAGGAGTGACCTACCAACAGTTGGTAAACAAAGTCTTAAAACCACAAATTAGGTAGAATATAAAAGTGTGCATCCATAATATGCTAGTAAAAAGCATCCAAAGTTAGGATCATATCCAAGACTCAGAAGAGGCTTTCGACATATTCCGACGACATCGGATAAAGCTAAATCCAACCAAATGTACCTTTGGAGTGACGGTTGGAAAGTTTCTTGGTTTTCTTATTTTACATCAAGGAATCAAGGTAAATCCTAAAAAAATAAAAGCAATCATCGACATGAAACATTCAATCTCGAAGAAGGAGATGCAATAGCTCAATGGAAGAATCGCCATGCTCAGCCAGTTCATCTTCAAGTCTATCAAAAGATGTCTTTCTTTCTTCAAAACTCTATGGCAAACTAAAGACTTCTCATGGACCGATGAATGCCAATTATCCTTCGAATAGCTAAAAAAAACCTGATGACTCCTCCATTGCTCGTAAAGCCGATGGAAGGAGATCCTTACACTTATATCTAGCCACATTCGATGAAGCTATTAGTTTAATTTTAATCAGAAAAGATGAAAATTGGGTATAGCACCCCATCTACTATGCAAGTAAAGTACTTCACAATGCTAAAATCCAATATTTAAAGGTCGAGAAGATGATTTATATCTTAATCATCTCGACACAACAGTTTTGGCTCTACTTCCAAGCCCACACAGTGCATGTTTTAATCGACCAACCTCTAAAGTCAATCCTGCATCGACCAAATACCTCGGGTAGAATAGCGCAATGGATGATAAAGCTCACCAAATTTGACATCCACTATCATCCTCACCCATCGATGAAGGCCCAGGTTTTAGCCAATTTAATGGTCGAATGTACCATCTCAGATGATAAGTCCAATCAAGAAATAACTTGTAAATCAATAGAAAACATCCCTAAAATTAATCGAAAGTCGGTTTCGATGTTACATGTCGATGTGGCATCAAATGCCCTCGAAAGCGGCACTAGACTTATTTCGACAAATGGCGATGGAGTAGTAATTGAGTACGCCCTTCGATTTAACTTTAAGGCTTTGAACAATCAAATCGAGTACAAAGCTCTTCTTGCCGGCTTGAGAATCGCCAAGGAGCTCGGAGTCAATGAGCTGAAGACATTCACCGACTCTCAACTTATCACGAGACAAGTTAAAGACGACTTCAAAGCTCATGATCCGATGATGCAAAAGTATTTGGAGAAAGTGAAGATCTAAACTTCTATCTTCAAATACTTTGATATTTCATATATCCCTAGAGCAGAGAATACTCATATCGATGCACTCTCCTAACTCACAGTCACCACTCCTAACAAACTTGGCCGAACCTACATCGAGTATCTCGATATGCCAAATATCAAAAAGATGGAAGAAGTATTGCAGATCAATGATGAGCCGAGCTAGATAGATCTGATTGTTAGGTATCTGACTGAAGAAACCCTACCCAACGATCCATCAAAAGTGAAGCACTTGAGATCAATAGCTTCGCAATACATTATGATGGGTGGACGACTCTACAAGCAATCTTTCTTTCTTTCGCTCTTGAAATGCTTGGGGCCTATCGACGTCGACTACATGCTTCGGAAAGTCCACAAAGGGATATATGAAAACAACTTGGAGGACAAGTCCCTCGCCTATGAGATCTTTTGGCAAGGATATTATTGGCCAACAATGCAGAAGGATGCAGTCGAGTTTGTCCAGAGATGCAAACCATGCCAAAGATATACCAACATCTAACATCAGTCGGTGATGCAACTAATATCAATCATAGCTCCATGATCATTTGCACAGTGGGAGATCGACATACTTGATTTCTTTCTCCTGACAATCGGACAAAGAAAATTTTTAGTCATTGCCATCGACTATTTTATAAAATGGGTGGAGACTGAACCTTTGACATAAATTATAGAAAGTAAGATGGAAGACTTCATTCAAAAATCTATTATCTATAGATTTGGGCTTCCACACACCATATAATCGATAATGGCTGATAATTTAACAACTAGAACTTTAAAGACTACTGCATGACATATCATATCATGTATAAACTGACATCTATCGATCATCCATAGTCAAACGGAGAAGTGGAGGTCACAAACCGAATGATTCTTCATGGCCTAAAAATCTGGCTCAACAAGATCAAAGATCTTTGGGTAGAAGAACTACCTTCGGTGTTATAGGCCTACCGAACAATCCCTAGAGTCCTGACAGGCAAACCTTCCTTTAACCTTGCCTATGGAATAGAGACGATGATACCTGTCGAAGTTAGACAACCTTCAATGAGAGTAGAAAAATATGATGAGTCAAGTAACTCAAATCACCGAAGAGCAGATTTAGATCTGTTGCCTGAAATTTGGCAATAAGCTCAACTCAGAATGGCCACTTATCAACAGTGAGTTGTAAGGTGCTACAATAGAAGGGTCAAGCTAAAAAAAATCCATTTGGAAGACTTGGTCCTATGGAAGGCCAAAGTATCCAAACTGTTGGACTAAGAAAATTTTTTTCCAAACTGGGAAGGATCCTACTGAGTAACGAAAATCCTTCGTTAAATTATCCTGCTGGTGCATACCGACTCGAAATACTCGATGGAGTTGAAATTCTTCAAACATGAAATGCTGACAATCTTAAAGTATACTATCAATGAAATCAGCTTCATGTACTTATGATAAACACAAAGAATAAATTTCTTACAAATTTTTCTTCAAAGAAGACTGAAGTATCCTCCACAAGAAAAAATGATCGATTAATCGACGTATCAATCAGTCGAAGATTGAATAAACCAACCAAACGAAAATTGGTGCAACCTCAAAACCAATGGAAGAAAATCGATCGATCAACCATCAGTTAAACATCGACCAACAGTTGACACACTACAGTCAGTGGGACTCAATAACCGACTGATAAACAATGATCAACAATCAGCATTTCATTCGGTAGTGACCTTCGATCAACACATCCCAAATGATCGATATGATTAATCGAGAATAAGTTGGCCTCCCACAGCAGAATGATCAATTGACTGGCTAATAGGCAATGTCGATGCATAACTTGCTTATGAGATGACAAAGAAAGAAAAGCATCAAGCTTTTGGTTATAAATTTATTAGTTTGCCCCAACTAGTAAAGAACACAATCCTTATCGATTTGGCCATGGTCGAATTGAAGGACAGTTGGCTTGCACCCGATCACCATGTACTTCTATAAATCGATCAAGTGTTGGATGATAAAAAATTGACCAATGGTCAGTTAAAAATCAATCCATGGTCGGCTTATACTCGATCATCAAATACTTATGAGTTGGTAAAAAATTGACTAAAAGTCGATTAAAAATCGACTCAGGATTGGCTTATCCCCAACCTATGAGTATATCTCAATGAATGACTAAGTATTTGCTAGTTAAAAATTTGACTTCAAGTCTATTAAAAAATTAGCCGATAGTTGGTTTCATAAAATCGACAAAAGATCGGTTAACGATCGATCAATAAAATTTTTTATAGACAAACTTTGTCGAGAAGACAGCTTAACCCGTTTGATGAAGGTGAACCATTATTCACCCAATGACACTAAGTTAAGGGATGAATGTCATTCAATGAAGATGAATCCGAAGCTAACAAACAATCTTCAAATTCGGTTATCGGATGATAGTCAGTTAGGACTAGAAACAAGTTGGCATGACAGAAAACAAATACAAATCGAAGTTTCCTTTCATTGTTGTAAAAAAAAAGTTACAAAATGGACTTTAGTTCTTATAAAAGTTTGGACTTCAGTCCCAAATAGAAATAAAAGTACAAGTTTATATGTCGATCGGCTGCTCTGGAGTTGGATTAGGAGCAGCTTCAACTTCAGTAGTCGGTGCAATGTTAGTAAGTGAAATAGCTTCGGTCAGGACAATTCCCTAGCTTTCTGATGGGACTTCAGCAGCCAACTAAGGAGTTGCATCCGTCGGCACAGAGGAGACCAAAACATCTTTGGTTAGAGCAAAAGCAGCACTGGGAGTGCTGTCTTTCATCGAGTCATCAGGTACTTTATTGTCGCCACCCTCTTCCTCTTCTTCAGCGCCGGGGATGCCTCTCTCTTCCTCATCTTCAGCACCAAGGACACCTTCCTCTTCCTCTTCTTCAGCACCAGGAATGACGATGCTGCTAAAATCAAGGTCAGGAAGGAGCTATTTAATAGCATCCCGATTATCACCAAATCCGATCCAATAGTAAACTTCACTTTCTTAAAAGATCAAAGTTTTTAGATCAGTCAAGGTCTTGAATTCCTCGACACCTAGCTCTTTTGTTCGATAGAGATCTTGCCACAGAACCTAGATCTCCATCTTGGCCGAAGATGCCTTCCTATCAGTAGACTACCACTTTCGACGCCAATCCTCCATCTCCTTGGCCTAGTTGCGTGGTCCTTCTTCCGCTTGTTTGTCTCATACTTGTTCTTAATGCGACTCTCCTACGCCTTTACTTCCTCCCAAGCTGACTTAAGATCAAACCGAACCAACTCAAGTTTGGATCTTATTGACCCAAAATCGATTTTGAGGCGGGAGACTTCATCGGATAAGTTTTCCTCCTGAACAACAACTTCCTTCTCTAGCTGCTCCAGCAAACGGATCGCTGAATCATGCTTGGTGTTTGTGGCCGACACTGAGTTGGAATACGCATGCCGAAGATCGACCATTCTGTGGTAGGCCGACTCAAGTTCGACCATATCGTGAGCCCACTATTCAAAGAAAATAAATCAAGTTAGTCAAAAAAAAAGGAAAGGAGGAGAAAAGGGCAAAATAAATTGCTAACTTATCCTAATAAAAGTTGAATAAAATGAGCCGAATAATTCTGCCAATGTTCGACTCCTCCTTGATTTTCGATCAGTCGAGAGAAGAATGGCATGAACCAAGCTCCTCACCAGCTGAGGGTCAGAAAGAGCCGATCCACCTTCGGAGACCCGAACATCAACTCATTTGGAGTCTGTATATCCATGGCTGGAAATGTCACTCGTAGTCGGTGCAGAAAGAACTAGCGCCTTCTCTTTTCCTTTGGTGGACAGTTGTTCGAGAGGTGCCGATATCCACTCGGACATGGATGGAGATGATGAACGCCCTCGACGAACCAGAGTTGGTCGTGGAGTGGGCATGTTAACAATCGACTGAGCTCCCAACATAGGAGCAACAGTCGGAGCATTGATGATGATAACATCTTCCTTTGATCATGTAACGATCGAAGGGGCTTCGGTAATAGTCATCATCGAAGCAAGGAGGGCGACGATGGGAGTACCGACGGTCCCCGAAGGTGCTACTAGGAGAACGTTGGTAGAGCTAGGGGCAGTTGAAGAACCAGCTGCCCGACTTTTCTTCGACGCACATGATGGACTGACACCGAACGCCACCCTCTTTCGAGTGGCAAACTGCCGAACTTCATCCACAGAGATTCCAAGAGGAAGATGCATCCCTACAAAATCGAACAATGAATTTGGGTTAATATCGGAACCTGATCGAATAAAAGAAGATCTAAAACTACAAACACTATATATACCTATGGATGGTGCCGGACCAAGTTCGGCATCATACAGAGCCTCTTCGATGATCAAATTTTTTTATGGGGGAACTTTCATATCTTTCAGTTGAAGAAAGTCCTCCCGATCGACTGGATCTACCTGACTATTCTCGTTCGGAAAGATATTTGGCTCTCCCCATATTGATGAAAAGCCTCAAGAAGAAGAGGTAAAATAAAGAAGAACTAGATTTTCCAATCATGGATGGACGATAGAAGATCGGTGATAAAAGAAAGCCCTCTCCTCAGGATAAAGTACCACCATCCGCTAGCTTTCGGTTAAACAAAGAAAGCCGAGGGTTAGTTGGGATTAATCAACATAACAGAGCAAAAGTGATCAAAAGCCGAATGGAGTTCAGCGCTAACTGGGTCGGACATATACAATAATAGTCGAAGATATTTCGAAGGAACTCCAAGATAGAAAATTTACGGCCCGACCTAAGATTCTCTAAATAAAAAGCAATAAAACTCGACGGAGGTAAAATCACCCGACCGTCAGGGGTAGGAGCCAACAGTTGAAAGTTTTTTGAGATCTGATATTGATCCCAAAGTTGCTTCATAACTGGCGTTATCAGCATGGATGCTTCGGCTGCCAGACCCCACGATGAATTACTATAGGTACTAGCCATATATACAATTCGACCAAATAAAATAAAAGGAAAGGACGAAAAAGATGTCAGAAGGAAGGTTCAAACCTCAAACCTGAAAGCTAAAAGACAAAAGAATAAACAGATTCCCTAAAAGCTCCTTCTACCAAAAGTGATAGAAGAAAAACTAGCAGGAGAGGTCCAGTATTTATAGAATCCACTGATGGTCGAGATGCACAGAAAACTATACTATATGCTGACACATGTCGATTGAAGACCAGTAGAATGTCAAATCTCTCAAGCCCTGTGACCATGCGACTATTGATGGCGACCATTGAGATTCCCTAAGTGTCAGACAGCAACCTTATCGAACGACATAGAAATCATTAATGACAGACGACAGAATGAAGATCGAGGCAATACCACGTGTCGAACCCTTGCGTTCGATGCATCAAGTCAAAATGTAGTCATTGCACCGGACTTATGCATGGGGGGGTAACTATTGGGGTCTATTAATCTACCATCCGACTCACTAGTCTGCAATCAATTGACTGTCTGCCATCGATGGTCGTTCACCGATTGACGATCAACGATGGAGAAGGCTCGTCGAAGAATCAATGCATAACAGTCCACCGACTGTCCCATTGATACAACGTTGGGAGTGCTGATACATTGCTATCCGATGGACGTTTGGTCTGACGGACCATGGCCCTAAAGCCTCCCGACTGACTGTCAATCGGCCTAGAGCTTTCCAACCGATCATCAATCGATCTCAAGTCTTTCAACCGACCGATGATCGGTCGGTATCGAGTCAGTTAGCTGACCGATGGAAGCTTTCTAAACAGCTCATCTGGCCCACGATTGGCTCTGCAAAACCGCCCCCAAAAAGGATGGGCAACGGTGATTAGTGGATAGTTTAAACTACTTGTCCATGATCATACTATACCGAAAAAAGAGGAACCCACATACTAAGCGGTTGTTATCCCAACATCTATAAAAAGAAAGTAAATTGGCCAGTTTGATAAGATACACCAAGTTATTCTAAGAGCAAACTCTACTATTTTGCTCTTCATTTTCTATTCGATCAGTTCATCCCACTAACTTAAGCATCGAAGGGTTCCCGCCAAAGCCAACTCCGGTCAGTGCGGACTTTCTTTTGCAGGTTTTTTGATGTTTGCTCACAGGCGCAAGTGGATTGACCGCAACATGTTGCTTATTGTTTATGGATGGCTTGGTTTATTACATTAGAAAATTAACAACATATGAATGGTCCTATTTCAGCATCAAACGGCATGCTAATCCAATCAGATGGAGGATTGTGTGGCAGTGGTTGTTTGGTACAGATACAAGTCCGAAGGATTTAATTCATTCTGTGCTCATTCTGCACCTGTGCCGGTATCAGTTAGTGCATCAACGTTATGGTGGCACATTCAGTTTGCTAAATTATGTTGCTGTATTTCTTTTGTACCACTTGCCGTCTCATGTGCACATCCAAGAAATTGATCCACCTGATGCAGTATGGATGGTTCAAGACTTTGTTCAATTGATATGCGATCATCACCGCTGCTGTGTCACAAGTCTCTATATGCATCTTTGTAGTTCATTGTATATTCAGCAACCTTGCGGCATTTTCTCTACCAACTACTGGGCCTCTGCTTTGGGGTTCAATGGCCAATCTTCTGTCATTCAACAGCAGGCTCCTCTGTTTTCCTTTTATGTTAGAAATTATATGATATATTTCCTTTTTATTTCCCAGTCTTTATGCTGTAAATATGGTTATCATCCTCTATTTACTCTGTCATTATGGTGTAACAAGCTTGCTTATGGACTCTGTAAACAGTGCTGTATCTAATATATAATGAAGATGTTTCCTTACCAAAAAAATGGAATTAAGGCTAGTTAAAGGACAATAACAAAACTGCATCCAAGACTGGTCTATTATGGGCGCTTCAGTTGAACAAAAATCCTCTCATGCGTGATCGAGCCTAGTTAAAGGACAATAAAAAGATACATTCTAAAGACTGCTCTATTATGGGTGCATCAACTGAACAAAAATCCCTTACCATGCACACCTGAGGAGACCGTATGGAGCGCTCTCAATTTTTTGGCCACATATCTTCTCACATCCATATTAAAATGGAAATCAAAGGGTTAAAGCAGATTGGACTTCTCTTAATAATGGAGTTTACTGGTCCCATGATTAAAAAAAAAAGAAGAAGAAAATATATGAAGTGTCGTCACTGAATCCGTTTGCCGATATCTATATGTTCTTTCTCGTCAAGCCACCTTTCTCTCTCCACCATCCATGAGGCTTTCTCCTCCAAGTCTCTTTCTCTTCCTTTGAAATATGAAGCCCCTTCCTCCTCATGGCAATGGATTGTATTTATTAGTATATAGTACATAGCCAAGCATTTATATATATCTTCAGAAAAATTGATATATAATTTTTGAAATATTGTATTCATCTTACTAGTATATAATATACATCTAGATGATACACACTCGATAGATTTCTGAAATATACCTTAAGTTTTTTTTTTTTTTTTTTTTTTAATGCAGTTCTAACGGTTCCTTAATACACAACTCTAAGCAAATCAATATGCATATAGGCAAATTGATATACCATTTAGAAAATACCAAGTTCACCGGTATATAATGGATATCCAGATAATATATATTCGATGAGTTTTTAATATATATTTTAAGCTTCCTTGATGCATACTTAGAAGTGACCCAACATACACCTTTAGATAATATCTAGATAAATTAATATCGTATTCACCATTATATAGAACCTATCTATATGATACATATTTGATAGATTTTTAATACATCCTTTAAACTTCTTTAATACATATCTAACAGCAATTTAGTACATACTGCTAAGCAAACCATTACATAATTTCTTGAACATAGTGTTGGATGCCTTCACAAAAAAGAAGATTTGGTGGAGGAAGAGAGTGGGACAGGAGAATGAGAAAAGCCTCGCATACAAATGGCAAGGGAAAGACGACTTGATGAGAAAGAAGAAAGCAGGATGAATAGGCTCCATTAGCAAGAGTCTTGTTCCAGTTTTGTCCTTCACTTTTCACATTAAAATAAATATAATAGGATACACAGTAAAACAGAAAGATTGCTTCATATGATCTCTTTTGATGGAGGATTTTTGTTCACTACTGTTAAGTTCTATTGGTTTAAATTCCTTTGTATAAGTTTAAATTCACTATAATTTTATCATAATTCAATTTGAGATTGACTAGAAGAGAGAAGCTTGGAGCTCTTTCAGAGTTAATGGATATTTATTGCTGATTAATGAGGCCAACAAGGTACTCTTCTCTAACATTAGGCCTACGTGACCTGCAGATATCTTGACAGGCTTTTAGTGCACATAAAATTCATTGACGGTCGGTACGTGGAATTTTGTGGTACCATATAAGTGTTCTTGGGCCTCTTGGACGCAATAGTTGTTGACCAAATTTATTTCTAATGGGACTCTAAGGTCTACTGTTTGCTTTTGTGAGCCTAGGCCACAGTTTGTTGTTTAGGCCCTTGAGTCACCAACATATTATTAAGTTCATAGGTAGGTCTGAAATTAGGTCGAATACAGATAAGATATTTGCATATTACCAATATTTGTATCTATATTTGTTAGGGGTGAAAGGATACAAATATAATTATATCCAAGATAAATTCTATCCTTATGTGCTTATTAAAACAAGCAATAACTCAACAATATCAAATCCATTGAATATAAATATATCCAAGTGCAATGACACCAGATTTGTATTGTAAAACTTTTATTATATAAAATAATGAGATTACCATAGGTCTTCTCTAGATGAACTAGAGGTTACACAAATATATAATGATCAGGAATAAATCTTGATTTCCATAATAAAAATATTCATCATCAACAAGATGAATTTTAATGATAAACAAAAATAGATGACAGATGTCACCAAACGTAGGTATTTGAAATAATTTATGGAGAAGGCTTTTCAAAGATTAGAATGCTCAACTTATAGCTCTCGATCTGAAATTTCATTAAAATCGAAATAGAATCAACCATCTGATTGTCGGACAAAGAAATATTTTCTAAACTTTTTCTCTTTCTTGCCATATCGCTTCCGCTTTCTATGTCCTTTTTTCGTTGCTCTTCCCTTTTTATTGCGCACAACCGCATATGAGTCCTAAAAGAACTCTTCCTTTTATTTAATATGCTTGTGATTGCTGGTCCCGCCACATGGACGAGACAACCGACAAATCACCCTCTCACATCCATGTAGGAAGGATCGACAAATCAGCACTAGCTTTGCAGGCTGCAAGCTTCTCTATAGGCATTGGCTTAGTCAACATATCTAAAGCATTATCATCTGTATGAATTTTCTCCAGCTATAACAACTTCATCTCCAAAGCATCCCGTACCCAATGATACCTTACAATAATGTGCTTTGACCTCGAATGGAAAGCCGGATTCTTGCTGAGATAAATTGCACTCTAACTATCACAATACAAGGCAAATTTTTCTTGCCTCAGATCAAGTACTTTCTCAAGGAACTTCTTCATCCACAACAACTCTTTATTGGCTTCTATTATTGCAATACACTCTACCTCTATAGTTGACAAAGCAATATATTTCTATAGTCTAGATTGTTATGAGATAGCTCTCTAAAAAAGTCATCAAGTATCCCGATATAGACTTCCTAGAATCAACATCGCCTACCATGTCTGCATTTGTATATCCATCCAACATAGGTTTATCGGTACCAAAGCACTGACATACTCTAGAAGTTCTTCTGAAATACTTGAAAATCTACTTCACTGCAGCCCAATGCTCCTCAGGATTAGAGAGAAATTGGCTGACAACACCAATAGCATGAGCAATATTTGGCCTAGTACATATCGTGGCATACATCAAACTACAAACTGCAAATGTGGAAGGGATTTTCTGTATCTTTTTCTTCTCTTCCTCATTAGTAGGATATTATTTAGAGTTCAATCTGAAGTGACCTACAAGTGGAGAGTTAGCTAATTTAGAGTTGCTCATCTAGAACCTCTAACACATTCTCTATGTATGTCTCCTGAGATAGCCATATCTCCCATTCTTCCTATCATGAGTAATCCTCATACCAAGTATCTGCTTTATTGATCTCAAGTCTTTCATAGCAAAGCATTTACTCAATTCAATCTTCAAGCTCTGAATTTTCTTGACATCATGACCAACAATCAGCGTGTCATCAACATATAATAGGAGAATAATGAAGTTATCATCACTAAATCTCTTCACAAATATACAATGGTTAGAAGTGGTTTTGTTATACCCATGATCTACTATAAAAAAATCAAATTTCTTGTACCACTGTCGAAGAGCTTGTTTCAAACCATACAAGCTCCTCTTCGGTTTACATACCAAGTTCGTCTTGCCTTTAGCTATGAATCTCTTTGGCTGTTCCATATAAATTTTCTCTTCAAGGTCAGCATGAAGAAATGCTGTCTTTACATCAAGTTGCTCAATCTCCAAATTCAGATTGGCTATCAAATCAAGAACAACTCGGATCGAAGACATCTTCACCACGGATGAAAAACTCTCCTTAAAATCGATGCCCTTCTTCTGACTGAAATCCTTCACAATCGATCTCACCTTGTACCTTGATTGTGAGTTGTGTTCTTCTATCTTGAGTTTAAACACCCATTTATTCTCGAGTACTCTCTTTCTTTTGGGTAGCTCCACCAAATCGAAAGTATGGTTCTCATACAGTGATTTCATCTCTTCTTACATAGCTTCAAACTACTTTTTCTTCTATACATGTGACATAGCTTCCTGAAAGCATTATAGCTCTCCCCTGTCAGTCACCAACAGATACTCATGTGGAGGATATCTTTGAGAAGGCTAATCTCTCTAGTAGATCTTCTCAACTGCTATTTTGCTATTTACTATATAAGAGCTTGCTCACCATACTTATCTGATATATTGTCACCATGTGTCGGCTCATCATTCATCATATCACCTTACTTTGCAATCTATCCATCATCAACATCTATTCTGGCTTGAGATACAGAGGTGGATCAACAAATAACTCTATAGTAGACTTTGGCTTGTCTTTCTTTATGTCCTCAATGGTTTGATCTTCAAAGAATACTATATCTCGACTTTTGACCAACTTCTATTCTCTACTAGATCCCATAGTCTATATCCAAACTGCTTATGTCCATACCTAAAAAAGATGCACTCCTTTGACTTACTATCAAGCTTTGATCACTCATCTTTAGGAAAATGAATAAAGGCTCTACATCCAAACCTGAGATGGTTATAAAAAACTGATTTTCCTATCCATACTTTCTTGGAAACATTAACGTTAAGAGCATATGAAGGAGAGAGATTAATTAGGTCAATTGCAGTCCTCATAGCTTTACCCTAGAAGGAGCTAGGCAACTTTAAATGAGAAAACATGCATCGGAGTCTCAACAATGGTGCGGTCCATCTTCTCTACCACTCCATTCTGCTTTGGTCTCTTAGGGATAGTCTTCGCCAATTTAATACCATGCTGTCTATAATATCTCTCAAACAGACCTTGGTATTCACCACCATTATTTGTTCGAATGCATCTCCCTTTCAACACCGCCATGAAATTCTCTAAAAATATCAAACACCTAATCTTTACATCTCAAAGCAAAAGCCCACAACTTTCAAGAATGATCATCAATAAAGATAACAAAATACAGTGCACCACCAAGTATCTTAGTGGTCATGGAGCACACATAAATCTAACACATGTAATCTCCTATATGAGGGGAGCTTATGAAATGAAACTTTATGCTGCTTGCCATATAAATAGTGAGTGCAAGGTCTCAAGTACGTACCTTTTAAAAAAAGTAGGTTATGTCTGGATAGAGAATCAAGTTCCTTCTCACTCAGATAGCAAAGTCGCCAATGCTACAAGTCTGTGGAGGTCTCCTCAATTGCATTTACCTCTCTATTGCATACCTTATCTTGCAATCTATAAAAATCAGTTTTCCTGTCTTTTGCTATAACCAAGGAACCTTTTGTGAGCTTCCATTTTTCTTCACCAAAATAAATAGAGTAGCCCTCATCATCTAGGATACAGGTAAAAATCAAGTACAATCGGATATCAGGAATATGACTCATATTTCTTAATAGCAGTCCGCATCCAGTGTTGGTTTCCAAGCAAACATCTTCCATTCCCATAATTTGAGTTGCCGCATCATTTTCCATCCTAACATGCCCAAAATCACCTTTGGAGTAGGATGAGAAGAAGTCTCTTTGAGATGTAACATAATATATGGTAGTTGAATCAATTACCCAACGAGGTTCCTGATATGTGAGATTAACGCACTCATCATCATAAGCAATCATGACCTCATCATCAAATGCAACTGCAATCATACTCTATATCTCTTCCTTCTTTTCATCATTCTTATCATGATCCATCTTGTACTTTCTGTACTCTTTCTGAATATGTGTGGCTCATTACAGTAGTAGTATGTGACACCCTTCCTAGACTTTGATCAACCTCTAGATTTTTTGTTGTCTTTTGTGTCATGGAACTTACTATCCTTTTTATTATAGGAGGATCTATTTTTGCTTCTGTCCTAACCAATATCTCAGAACCTATATCTATCAAATCCTTCTTCTTTCATCTGTTTGCTTCATTCAATGTACTATCCTTTACTATAGTCAAGATAAGTTTGTCACTGATAGTAGAATTACTTAATATCACCACTAATTTCTTCCAACTATCTGGTAAGAAATTCAGCAAAATCAATGCCTGTACCTCATCATCAAGAAGCAGCTTCATCGTACCAACTATTTCAGAATTTTTTAGAAGTTATTCAAGTGCTCTGAAGCATTCTTCCCATCCTTATACTTCAAGTTCATTAGTCTTCTGATTAGGTAGGCTTTATTCAATAGATTATTTTGCTGATATAAATCCTTCAGCTTCTTCCAAATATGATAAGTATCTATCTTTGTCGCAACATCATAGATCACACTTATATCAATCCATTGTTTGATCGTGGCTATAGCTTTTTTGATCAACTTTTTCCACTCATCAATCTTTATATTTTTTGGCATTTTTTCTTGCAATTCAATTGGTTCAAACAAATTTTGATAATATAATAAATCCTCCATCATCATTCTCCATAAAAAATAAATTGATAAAGTTAATTTAACCATACTGGATTTATCCTCCATTTTAACTAGCACAAACCATACTATTTAACCAATGATACCAGTTGTTAGGATGGAAGGGCCACAAACATAATTATATCCGGAATAAATTCTACCTTCTATGTGCTAATTAAAATAGGTAATAACTCAACAATATCAAATCCAACGAATATAAATAAAACTAAGCACAAGAACACCAGATTTATATTGTAAAACTTTCACTATATAAAATAATGGGATTACTATAGGTCTTCTCTAGATGAACCAAAGGTTACACAAATAGATAATCATCAAGAATAAATCTTGGTTTCTATGATAAAAATATTCATAATCAATAAGATGAATTTTAATAATAAATAAAAATGGAGGATAGATCTCACCAAATGTAGGTATTTAAAATAATTTATGGTGAAAGCTTTTTAACTCTCGATGCTGAAAATAGCATGCTGAAATTTTATCAAAATCAGAATAGAATCAACTATTTTATCTTTCCCGCTATGCTACCGCTATGCTTTTTCTACTTTATGTATCTTTTTTTTTGCCGCACTCTCACACAACCACATACAAGTCCTAAAAGGACTCTTCCTTTTATTTAATATACTTATGATTGCTGGGCTCACCACATGGATGTGACCCAATCAATAATATTTTATAATAAATATAAATATACATATAAATATTAATGGATAGCAAAATTAGTATATATGTTTATGCTAAATGAATAAGAATACAAATTGAATGTTAAGCATATCCATATTTGTGCGGATATGAACAAAAGTCAGATATTAGTAATATCTATATTTTTTTCTATCCAAATACAAATATAAGCTAGATATATGAATATGATTATTAGAGAAATTAATGATGACAATTAACCTTAATTATATAATCATAAGGGTAGGAATATAATTCACTATCTGAAATACATATAGCACAAATAACTAAGGATTTAGACATAGTTATTGAACTAGCATGGAGACTAACTTCATCAAGAGAAATTATTGGTTAGAACTGTCCTATTATGTATATTTTGAATCATCCAATAAGAAACCATCACATCATTTATTTTTGGAAAAAGATCCACTATTATCTAACTTTAATTGAAAATTTATGATTGGATAGTTGACAACTTTTGCTATTTCAAATGGAAAAATGTTTATTTTCTTAGATGATGCGATGGCTTCTTATTAGATAATCTAAGGTACACATGGTAGAACAGTTCTAACTAATAATTTGTTCTTGGTCACATATCTAGATCACTTATTCAGTTGAATTTAAATTAAATTATAAGAGTAACAAAGTTATTAATTATTAAATATTTTAGCAATAAAATTTTGAAAATATCATAAGGAATAATTTTTCATT
Source organism: Cocos nucifera (assembly GCA_006176705.1). Taxonomy (NCBI): domain Eukaryota; kingdom Viridiplantae; phylum Streptophyta; class Magnoliopsida; order Arecales; family Arecaceae; genus Cocos; species Cocos nucifera. Next base: position 398,691 of record QRFJ01001229.1, on the reverse strand, counting down.
CATATCACAGAAAAAAGAATCTATTTTTATAAAAATAATAACCAAAATATGAAATATCACAATATAGATCAAATAATTGTTTAATGAGCTGAGAATAAGTAAAATAAATCACCTACATAAGGTAGAAACCTACATAATAGCATGGTGGTTAGGTGCTTGCCACTTATCTGATCATACACCAGAATTTCTATCCTGTTTTCAACCCCATCTACTATTAATGGCATCTGGGCTGGCTATTGTGGGCCTTGTTGCAACTGTAGTCCACAGAAAAGGGCCTTGAGGGCCTTTTTCTTCTTCTTGTTTTTTTTTTTGAATTGGTGGGTGATGCTGAAACCCTCTTGCCAACAACCAACATTAGGTTGGAGAAATGTTCTCAATGGGGAAAGAAATTGAAAAATACAATGGCAATTCTAACACCAAATGAGCGAGATAGCCGATTGGTAAACTGTATCATATAAATTTATACTTAAAAAAATACTCAATTGTAACATTTTGATATTGGTTATTCACGGTTATGCTCTAGTATGGTTTTAGCAGTTCCTAGACTTATGTGATGGTGTTTTGACTTCGAACCAATAGAGATCTCTTCGAGTTGTTACTCGCAAGAATATTTTGATAATAACTAAGGATCCATTTGGTTGGGATATATCAGATTATAGGATAATCTAACAATTGCTGAGAATCATTTATTTGAAAAAATGATTGCGAAAGAAAATAAGTTCTATTATATTTAGTGGTAGAAAAATTATTCAAGAAAATGATACTAAAAAAAGATTACTAGATTTGGTTAGAGGTAAATTTACATAGAAATATGACTAAATTTATAAATATATCATTTAATATAAAATAATTTTTTAATACTAGATAACATTGTCATCTCTAATTAGTTTTTATATAATGACTATAATTCATAGTGATACAGGAAGGGTGTGTGGATAAAGATGCAACTAACTTTTTTTTTTTCTAGCAATCAAAATAATAAATAGAAGCAAATCTAAGAAGATCTAAACTTTTAAGAAAGAAAAGTATTGATTAAAATAAGTGAATCTTCCTAGCATATATAACCACCCTTTTTAATTTTTAAGAATCTAGGATCAAAGATGATTGAGAAATTTCCTTCTTAATTAGGCTCTGCAATTCAAATTTAGATCTAAAAAAATTTTAAAAAATAAAATTTAATTACTAATAATAACTATCTCTTTAATAGATCTATGAAGTTTTCGCTCAGATGATCATTCGATTTGACCATAGAGAAGTTAGGTTGCTGTAGGCGGTTGTGATTCCAATCCATAGAAGAACTTCATGAATTCAGAATCAAGGCACCTTCAGATATTACTTCGGATCAATATCTCGGATAATGTGGATGGCGTGTGGAGAGGTGGTGGTTTTGATCTTGATGCAGGGATGAGTTTAGGCGCAGAGAAAAATAAACTCAGAAGAAGAAAGGAAAAAATCAAGAGAGGAAAGAAGATCTCTAGATTGGAGAAAAATGCAGCAGCTTTATTTTTTTTCATTCATTTAATTATCTCTTAAGCACTCAAATACATAGGCATTTATAAATAAAATAACAAGAGTCTAAAATAATTTAAACACTAATAGTTTAAAATAAATCAAACTCTAACAAGCTAATCCTGTAGGTGGCACCATCCTGTGATAAACTTGGACCACGTCTCGTGCTAACCAATAGTTGCCATGTGGATTTTTTAGACTGATCTTTTAAGACTCTGGATGTAACTTAACAAAGAAAATAAATCTTCGAGATTTGGCATCAACCCTGGATAAGGCTTATCTGATTGTGACACCAATACAGTTCCTTCTTCTTTTGGTCTTCTTCATTGTATAAGCTAGAGAATTGGGACTCTCCTTTGGGTGGCATCAAGGGTCTATCAAGGCTCTAACTCGAATGATCATGCAGTACAAAAATGGCATTCAAGTGGCATATGTGGTAGTCCAAAATAGTAGCTGCTAACATACTAAAAATAATAATAACTTATTAAAGTATGAGAACTCTTATTGATGTAGTTAGGTCTGGCTTAGTCAAGCCAAATGGTGGCTTGCGAACTGGTGTCCGCACCAATTCCTGCGGGATAAAAAAGCTTGGCTTTGATGAGTACGGTCCACTGTGGCTTTGAAATTATTCAAGCTAATCTAGATTGATCCATTGCAACTTCGCTCGGGTGATCCATGTGTTCTCAGATTTAGGTCGGCCTTGCTATCAGACTAGATATCGCTGATATCTATACCTTCTAGTTGACACAACCTGCTCATTTAAAATCTTATCGATGCGATCATATTTTCTTGGAATAGTGGATGGTGGACACTTAGGATGCGGTTCACTCTCAAGAAAAGGATCAAGCTCAAATGGATCACTAGGTATCATTATTACCTTCTTGTATTTTTTAGATCTAATACATTGAATATTGAGCTTATGCCATAATCAGATGGTAAATCTACAATGTAGCCATTCAATCCTAATTTTTTTTATGATCTTAAAAGGTCCAGCTCCACATGCATGGAGTTTCTTGATGGTTCCTGGTGGAAACCATTCTGGTGTTACTCAAATTATAATATAGTCTCCCTCAGTAAAGTTATAAGATCTATGATGTAAATCTGCAAGCTACTTATATATTTGATTGCTGATATTAATTTTATTTTTAATGTGTTCATCCAGATCCTTAAGATGCTGTGCAAATGATTCTCCATCTTCTGATGATCTAGCATGCTATGGTAATAGGATTAAGTCCACTAGTATATAGGGATGATAACCATATACAACTTCAAATAGTATCTTACCAATAGACCTATTGACAAAATCATTGTAAGCAAATTTGGCTTAGGATAAGATCAAATTTTAATTACTAACATATTTTTCTACTAGACTCCTAAGAAGGTTGCCTAAACTTCTATTAACTACTTCAGTCTGGCCATCAGTGTGTGGATGATATATAGATGAGAAATTAAGTTTTGTTCCTAGCAAATGCCATCAAAATTTTTAGAAATAACTTAAGAATCTGACATCATGGTCTGAAACAATGGACTTAGGTAGACCATGCAATCTCATTACCTCATTAAAATATAAGTGAGCTACTATGAATGCATCTGAAGCTTTAGGACATGATAAAAAATGAATCATTTTCGAAAACCTATCTACTACAATACAAATAGAGTTGCCCTTATGGATGGTTCGAGGCAAGCCTAAGATAAAGTCGATGCTAATATCTTGCCACGGACGATTGAGGATAGGCAATGGCATATACAGGCTAGTGTTTTATTTAGAATGTTTCACTACGGCACACATACTGTTGGAAATTGCATAGGACTTTTAGCATGCTTTTCAAAATTTTTTCAAAATTTTATTATAGCGAAAGTAAATATTAATCTAAAATTAATACTATGCATGCATTGATCATATCAAAAAATCCTACATCTAGATCTAGACATGTTAATATGTAACAAAAAATTTAAATGCAATCGATCAGCAAATTATATTCGTTGATCGATACGAGTTTAGAACTTGATACCTATGCACGGATAGCTGATCTCCATGATCTAAATCCATCAAAAGAAGCTCTAGCATCATGCTACAGTTGCACACTTGTTTGACCTCTACGGTGAGTCCACATGAAGCTTCTGATCCCGATCAGCTTCATAGGAGTGCTAACTCCTCACTGGGGCTTTCGATGGCTGATCTTGATCGATCCAATTGATCGCCTTTCTTCTGATCTTCTGAATGCTCCAGAAGATCAAATGGTGTGCTTCAAAGGATGACAAGGTGGTGTCTGAAGTTTGGTAGTGATCGAGCACTCACAGTACTCTATCTCTCCACCCGAATCCAAAAACCTAATTCTAGGGTTTCATACACCCAAAAAACTCTGAGCCCAAAAACCCTCTCACACCTTCTCTCTTTAGAATTTTCTCATGAAACAAATTTTCATGGGTAGAGAGACTCTCCCTCTAACATATACCCACATTAAAACATTTTTAGATGGGTGACAAAAAGAAGAAAAATAAAAGACTAAGGCATAAGAAGAAAAGAGGCGTAGGATCCTATTTCTCTCTTTATGGAATTTTCCACATTCAGAACAATGCCCCCTCACTTTGGTTTTCACTCTCATGGAACTTCTTCCTTCTCCATGCATTCACAAATAAATCCCATCTTAAAAAGGGTGACAAAACCATGGGAAATGCGTGTGGAGTTAGGATAAGATAAGGTAATAGAGTAATTTCAACCACTCGCTTGAATTCAAAATTCAAGCAAGTCCTTATCCACTTCCAATGCCACTTTTCGATGGGTGACAAGTAGGACTCTCCTTCTACAGCCACTCTTAAAAATTTCATGAAAAAAAATCTCGTAACATTTTATGGGGTGTGGTGAATGGATAATGACAAGGAGGTTGAACTTGTTTCAACTTCTAAACTACTTGAATTCAAAATTCAAGTAAATCATATCTAATCTAACGCTTGGACCAGGTCAAAAGCAGAAAAAGAGAAGGCACACAAATCCTTCTGGGTGTGGGAAAACTCACATAAAACCAAAATTGCATGAGGAACTAATTGGAAAAGTCAAAGGTGTGGCACAGGGAGAAATTGAATTCAAAATTCAAATTTGCTTGGAACTGGTCCAAATTAGTTTCAACCAAATCAATTTTTTAGATCCAATTAGATCAGATTAAATCCAACCAAATTAGACTTAATCCAAACTAATAAATTTTAAATTATAAATTAATTAGGTCCAGTCCCTAATCAAATCAAGGTCGAATCTTTCATAGCGATTAGGTCATCATATAACCTAATCTGGTCAAATTTAATCGAATCAAATTCAATCAAACTTGATCAAATCTTCATCGCTCAATCAAATTGAGTTAATCAATAATCAAATTACTAATTAATTCTTTAATAAATATAGAGTTCTAATCGGATGGGTGTCTAGATAATAGAGTCTCATTTACATGAAACTTCTGAAGAGTTCCAAATCAGTGGAACTCTTGAATTCAGTGTCCCAAACAAATAAAACTCACAATCACAGAGTCCCAAACCAATAAAACTCTTGATTAGAGAGTTTCAAATAAGTAGAACTAAGAGTTTCAATCCAGTGAAACTCTTGATCATAGAGTTTCAGTCCAGTGAAACTCTTGACTATAGAGTCTCAGGTCATCAGAACTTTTGATCTGAGAGTCCTAGATGAGTAGAATCCAAAGTTCTAGTCTAGTGAAACTCTAGATTATAGAGTTTCAGTCTAGTGATACTCTTGACCATAGAGTTTTAGATCATCAGGACTCTATATCAACCATCAGATTAGGTAAGAAATCCTATCATATGTGATCCCATAAGTTTAAATTCTAAGCCGGTAGTATAGGAATCAATTTTCTATACCAATCAATGTGACCATATAGCAATGGTACCCAAGGTCTGGATAGATCGAATAGTTGCAATGCAACATCGACGAACCTATGGTATATGGTTATTGTATAATTCATCCCCTTGATCTCAATGCTCAAAAGATGACTTAAGATTTAACTGTCAACCCTGAAAAGTCATCTACAATATATTTCAAAATTCAATATCCATCGAATGGACTACCTCGAATGAGATTTTGCTAAATTAAAATACAGTGATATACTTACTCTAACACTTGGAGGGGTCAATCCCATCTTGACTCACGCACCGACTTTATAGATACTTGACTACACCTAGTAGCCTTTCATCATTGAATTAGAAATTCAAGTAGTCCGGTACCTAAATGCAGTGAGTTGCTTATAAGTCAACATGGTGATATCAAGTCTAAGGGATACTTATACCTATATCCTTCACGAGCAACTCTTAATAGAAGAGAGCTCCATAGTTGGATCACATTCAGTGAAATATATTCCTACACTTTATCTGCATGACATAACATTATATTCATATTTCTTGATTAAAAGGACAACCAATACTTATGGCATACAATGACCTACACTCGATACGTTGTGGTCATAGGTAACAATGAATCATTTGGTCTCAAACTAGTTTAAGAACTAAATGATAAATCCTTCTTTGTCGAATCTAAATAGTCCTTAAGACTTCATCACAGAAGAGTTCATTATAGAAAGATGCACAAGAGTGATGAAATGCCCAAATAATAATTTTATTCATTTAAAATTTAAGTATAAATTATATTTAGCTCAACCATCTATAACCTAGATGATTGGCTTTAGGATATATTTTTCAACAACTCTAACTTAGACTAAAGCCACTCAGAATAGTATCGAATATCCATCTTCCATTTGTGATTGTCAAACTCTTTGATTTCGAGGGCTTTTGTAAAAGGGTCGACCACGTTCTCCTTTTCGTCGATCTTTTGAAGCTCGACGTCACCTCGTTCCATGATCTCTCATATAAAATGGTAGTAACGTAGAATGTACTTTGTGTGCTGATATGCCTTTGGCTCCTTCGCTTGAGCTATGGCCCTAATGCTATCACAATATAGTAGAATCGGACCATCCAAGGAGGATACCACTCCCAGTTCGTCGATAAATTTGCACAGCCATACAGCTTTCTTTGCAGCATCAGATGTCGTGACATACTCCACCTCGCATACAGAATCGACCATAGTATGCTGCTTGAAACTCTTCCAGCAGACCGTTCCTTCATCTAGGATAAACACATAACCTGACATACTCTTATTATCATCGTGATCTGACTGAAAATTAGAATCAGTGTATCCCATAAGTTTCAAGTCAGTATATTGATAGATGAGCCACTGGTCTTTAGTATTTCTCAAATACTTTAGGATTGTCTTTAAAACTTTTTAGTGATTCTCACCTGGATCAAACCAGTATCTACTCACTATCCTTAGTGAGTATGATACATCTGATCTCGTATACGTCATAGCATATATAATAGAACCCACTATCGAAGCATATGGTATTCCACTCATATGTTCTCTCTCTTGAGGAGTTATCGGACAATCTCTCTTAGAGAGAGTAATCCCATGGCCTATCAAGAGATAGTCCTTCAAATTCTCTATGCTGAACCTTTTCAGCATGGTATCGATGTACGTAAATTGGGATAATCCAAAAAATCTTTTAGATCTATTCTTATATATCTTCATCCCTAGGATGTAGGAAGCTTCTTCTAAGTTCTTTATGGAGAATTGCGATGACAACCAAATCTTTATTTTTTATAATGCAGGAATATTATTCTTAATTAATAGAATATCATCCACATACAGTACAAGAAATATAATTAAAGAATCGTTAGCCCATTTGTACATACAGAATTCTTCTTCATTCTTAACGAAGCCATATGTTCTGATTATCTTATCAAAATGCATGTTCCAACTCCGAGATGTCCACTTTAATCCATAAATAGATCTCTGAAGCTTGTATACCTTGGACTCATCTATGGATATGAATCCCTTAAGCTGTATCATATACATCTCTTCATCTAGCTCTTTAGAAAAGCTATCTTCACATCCATTTGCCAGATCTCATAGTCTAGGTATGCTGCTATCGCAAGCATGATCCGAATGGACTTGAGTATTACCACCGAAAAAAATATCTCATCATAGTCAATACCATAATGCTGATGATATCTCTTGACAATCAGACAGACTTTATAGATCTCTATTTTTCCGTTTGCACCCTTTTTTCTTTTAAAAATCCACTTACACCCCATGAATTTTATCCCTTTAGGTCGATCAACCAGTGTCCATACACTATTAACTTTCATGAACTTCATTTCGAATTTTATGGCTTTCAGCCACTTATCAGAGTTAGACCTCTGCATGGCATCCATGTAGATGATCGGATCCTCATCATTCTCATCGAGTTCAATAGAATCACCATTTTGGACCAAAAAACCATAGTATCTATCTGGTTGATGCGGTACTCTACTGGATCTCCTTAAAGGTGCCTCAACAATGGGCTCTAAATTTGATTTTATCAAATCTAGTTCTATAGGTTCACTAGAATGTGTCTGTTCTTCTACCTATCAAACTTTACTAAGTTCAATATTAGAGGGAGCAGTTTCTTTCCTAAGAAACTTCTTTTTTAAAAAGATTGTTCTATTATTGATGAATATCTTTGTTCTTCAGTAAGGTAGAAGTAATAACCCCTAGTTTTCTTAGGGTATCCTATATACAAGCATTTATTGGACCTCGGTCTAGGCTTTTCTGGCTGCAAATATTTGACATAAGTCAGACAATCCCAAACTCTAAAGTAAGAGAGTGTCGGCCTATATCCAGTCCATATCTCATATAGAGTCTTTGCAACAAATTTGCTCGAAATATTGTTCAAAATAAAATGAGCAATTTCCAGTGCATAACCCTAGAATGAAATTGGCAGACTTGCAAATCTCATCATGGACCAAACCATGTCTAACAGGATTCGATTCCTCTTCTTAGACACACCATTATGCTGTGGTGTTCCAAGAGGAGTCCATTATGAGAGAATTTTATTTTCTCCTAGATATGTCAAAAACTCATTTGAAAGGTATTCACCTCGGTCTGATCGAAGAGTTTGAATACTCTTTCTAAGTTATTTTTCTACTTTATTTTGATATTATTTTAACATTTTAAATGAATCAAATTTACTCTTCATAAGATAGACGTACCCTACCTCGATAGATCATCAGTAAATATAATGAAGTAGTAATACCCATCTCTAGCATATGTGTTCATAGGTCCATATACATTAGTATGTACTAGACCTAGAAGCTCAATGACCCATTCACTTTTTCTAATAAAAAGTGATTTGATCATCTTACCAAGAAGATAAGACTCACAAGTATTCAATGATTCATAATCATCGATGTCAAGGATACGCACCTTGACCAACCTGTTAATCCTATTCTTGTTTATATGACCAAACTTACAGTGTTAAAGATAGGCATCAATGATATTATCTAGTTTTGGATGTTTATTTGATGTGTACATTATACCAATAGGCTATGATAAAATATAAATATTATTCCTTAATTATCCTTGCATTACTATAGTATTATTCATAATAATATCAAAATAATTTTTTTTATTAATAAATAATAATCATCTTGGGCCAAAAGTCTAACAGATATTATGTTCATCATAAAAGATGGATAATAGTGATAGTCACTTAAAATGATATTATTATTTTTAAAAATAAACTCAAGAGTTTTCAATGCTAGGACTGAAACTTTACTTCCATCCCTAACATTAAGAAATCTATCACTATTCTTAAACTTTCTATCAATTTGAAGTCCATGCAATGAATTGTATATATAAATTAGACTTTCGGTATCTAATACCTAGGTAGATATATCACAAATGGAGAAATTATAAGATGTTATCATATAATAGCCTTGATCAGCAACCACTTATTGATTTCTCCTATTCAGCCTATTCAGATCAAAAGGATCATTTCTCTTTGAGTCTGCTAAATTAGGTTCAACACTACACCTATCATATTCAAGTCCTAAATGCTTGTCACTGTCCAACAGTGAACAGAGTGGACTAATACTAGTCATTCTTTTTATCTAAAAGAAAAATATAAAATCTTATTAGTACTTGAATTAATTAATTCTAAAGACTTGGACTTTAGTCTAAAAGGTTCTTCCACTATTTTAATAAATTGGTAATCTCTAGCTTCAATTCGAGAAATTACACTAACTCCTTAATGGGTACTAGAATCCACATAGACAATAGATGGATCTGAGCAAAGCTCTGCCAATCCATGTGCATCTACAAGTAAGTTCATAATCAATTATTTTTCTAAATAATTTTTAGTATTTAGATTTTATCCCAGAAACTAATTCAGTAGGCTATGGCATCCACTAAAAAAGTCTGATTAGGTCCAACCATTAACATGATTGAATTCGATGCATCAAACCAATAATGACCAAGCTCCAGGAAAGCTCTGGCCAACCTGATCACCATTAAGAGAGTACGACCTAATCATCATATGATGGATCGTAATTTCAATATCCAGATGAACATCAGGTGTAAGGTACCTCTAATGTCCACCCAGAATGTTGGACTCATTACTATTCACCTTAATGGGAGGCTATGACTTGGTTATCCCCATAACTTAGTCATTTTTAAGGATCTAATAATTTAAAAAATTTATATTACTTATAATTTAAGGATAAAAAGGATACAGACCAATTACTCCCACTGACTTTATCAAGTTAAATTCTTTCACTGACTTCACCAAGTTAATTGGTTAGGACTATGATCAATTTTGATCCATGGGCACCTAATTCGGTCTTACTGATTGAAATTAATCAAACTAATTCCTAGTGACATGGATCAGCTCGAATAACTAAGTGATCTAATCAAATTCTAATCGATCATATCGGTCAGGTAAGTGAAATCAATGGAAGGGATATGCCATTAACTCATCAAAGATCAAATTAGTGCGAGAAGCTCTCAATTAAAATCACTGATTTAGACTACCAAACTTATCTTAGATACTAATCGATTAATTATGTTTAATCTGATCAACTTAGTAATTTTGGGCTTAACCACGTGGTCATGAATCAAGTGCATCTTGGTCTAGTTAAAGACATAGACTTGTTCAACTACAACAATTGAAGTTGAATCTAGTGTCCTTGACCTAATCGAATTCAACATTTTGTTAGATTTGATCAATTACTCTAGATTAATCCATTCTTTAACTAACTTTAGGTCTAACTCAATTAATGAACCTAATTTATCTAACCCATTAACCCACAGCTTATACAAATATCTTAGAATCTTTAATTCATAATTTTAGATCCTATAGACAACACTTAATTCTTTTAATTAAATTTTTGGACTGAAGGATTGGGGTTCGATATTTCAAAAAATAATTTTTAAATTTAAAAAGATTTTTATTTTATGTTCACCAAATGGATTGACTCATTTTAAAAATGGGTCAGCTCATTTCATAAACAGCAATATATTGCTAGTTTTATAACAGAAAATAAAGCATATAATAAAAATTAAACTATGAATCAATTTTTAGATCAAATCTAAATACATTCATATTTAACTTTTATATTAAAATTATTGGTGTAGAATTTGGTTGACGTTGGATCGAGCTGGAGTCAAGGAAGACAAGGTCACTATCGGTGACCTACAAAATAAAGTTTCATCCGGAGTTGGTGGTGGTGGTGGCTCCGATAGAACCCTCCGATGGTCAAGTTAGCTCTTTTGGCCAACAGAAATAGAGTGCTCAGAGAGAAGTTCAGCAGAATTTTAGAAAAAAAAAAAAGAAAGCTTAGAGAAAATAAATTTGGAGGATCCCATTTTATAAATGGAGCTTGTCGTAATTATCCTGATAAATGATCATCGTAACCATTCTGATAAATGCCCATTGTAATCATCCTGATAAATGCCAGTCATGATTGTCCTGATAAATGATAATCATAATTATCATGATAAATGATAATTATAATCGTTCAGTAGTGAGATCGCTTGTAAAAATTCATTTGAAGGAATAGTCTGAAAGGAGTTCGGCTTTCGTAGAAGCCCAACTAGAGGAGAAATTTAGAAGAAGTTTGGCTCCTGTAGAAGCCCGACTAGAGAAAGAATTCAAAAGAAATTTGACTCTCATAGAAGCCCGATTGCTGGAGGAGTCCGAAAGGAGTTTGGCTCCCATAGAAGCTCGACTGAAGAAAAAATTTGGAAGAAGTTTGGCTCCCATAGAAGTCCGACTGCTGAAGGAGTCTGAAAGAAGTTTAGCTCCTGTAGAAGCCCAACTAGAGGAGTAATCCAAAAGAAGTTTGGCTTCCATAGAAGTCCGACTGGAAGAGAAATTCGAAAGAAGTTCGGCTCCCGTAGAAGCCCGATTAGAGAAGAAATTCGAAAAAAGTTTGGCTCCCATAGAAGCTCGATTGGAGAAAAAATCTGAAAGAAGTTCGGCTCCCGTAGAAGCTCGACTAGAGGAGGAGTCCAAAAGGAGCTTGGCTCTCATAGAAGCCCGACTGCTGGAGAAGTTTGTCTCCTATAGAAGGCCGACTAGAGAAGAAATCCAGAAGAAATTCGACTCCCATAGAAGTCCGACTACTGAAGGAGTTCGGAAGAAGTTCGACTCTCGTAGAAGCCCGACTGCTAGAGGAGTCTGGAATAAGTTTGGCTCCCATAGAAGCCTGACTGGAGGAGAAATTCGAAAGAAGTTCGGCTCCCATAGAAGCCCAACTATTGGAGGAGTTCGGAAGAAATTTGGCTCCCATAGAAGCCCTCGAAGCTCGACTGGAGGAGAAATTTGGAAGGAGTTCAACTCACATAGAAGCCCGACTGAAGGAGGAATCCGGAAGGAGTTCGGCTCCCATAGAAGTCCAACTGAAGAAAGAATTTGAAAAAAGTTTGGCTCCCGTAGAAGCCCGACTGGAGAAAAAATTTGGAAGAAGTTTGGCTCCTGTAGAAGCCCAACTGGAGGAAGAGTCTGGAAGAAGTTTGGCTCCTGTAGAAGCCTGACTGCTGGAGGAATCCGAAAAGAGTTCAGCTCCCATAGAAATTCGATTGGAGGAGGAATCCAGAAGCAGTTCGGCCATAGGAGAAGTTCTACTGGGGCTCGTCCATTGAGGAGTTCGATAGGGTTCAAAGTCCAACTGGAGGAGTTCAGCCACTAAATGAGTTCAACTGTTGGAGGAGATCGGATGGGGTTCGATCGTTGAGGAGAAAATTTTTTATCGAAGCTCTTCTATGATTATCAGCTGCATTAGGCTAAGCACCAGACTGGACTTCGGCAGAAGCGAGGTTTATCCTCAATAATAGTCCCCCTACTTTCGAGTTCGAAACTCAAAGGAATGGAGTACAAAAAAGGATGACTATCGAAGTCCTCTTTAGGGCTCTACGTCAGTTCAGGTTGAAGTTCGAGAAAGATCTTATTTCCAACCAAGGTTGACGTCGAAGTTGAGGCTCGGGCATAATAGGATCGTTATTGAGGCCTCTCATCTCACCTTATCTAAACTGAATGAGGCCTTCGACTTTGCTCACATTAGGATGAGGTTCTCCTCCTGTTTCTAACGGACTGTGGGGGCACATAAGGGTCATTGTCAGGACTTCTCCCCCCATCTCGTCTAAAATGAACAAGGTCTTCGACTTTGCTCACGTTAGAATGAGGCTCTCCTCCTATTTCTAATGGACTATGGGGGCACATAAGGACCGTTGTTATGGCTTCTCCCTCTATCTCATCTAAAATGAATGAGATCTTCGATTTTGCTCACATTAGGACGAGGTTTTCTTCTTGTTCCTAACGGATTGTAGGGGCACATAAGGATCGTTGTTAGGGCCTCTCCTTCCATCTTGTCTAAAATGAATGAGGTATTCAACTTTGCTCACATTAGGATGAGATTTTCCTCCTATTCCTAACGGACTGTGGAGGCACATAAGGGCCGTTGTTAGGGCCTCTCCCCCCATCTCGTCTAAAATGAACGAGGTCTTCGACTTTGTTCACATTAGGACGAGGTTCTCCTTCTATTCCTAATACGGTCATTTTTAATTGCTTCTTTTCTATCATCACATAATTTTTACACCAAGAATCAATAATATTAAAATGAAGGAATTTTATTACGACAAAATTTCTGATAGTACATCCTCAGATTTTTTGAGTTCCAAGATTGTGGGAGCATTATTCCTTCGAGCTCCTTCAAATAATAAGTTTCGAGTCGGACGACCTCCACCACCTTATACGGACCTTTTCAATTTGGGGCAAGCTTCTCCTAGCTCTGAGGTTGAGAGATGGTGACTCGCCGAAGCACTAAGTCCCCCACTCTGAATGTTTTACTTTTGACTTTGGAGTTATAGTATCGAGCCATGTTTCATCTATAGGCTGCCATCTGAACCTGGACTTTCTTTCTTTTTTTTCAGCAGGTCGAGATTGACTCTAAGGTCCTGTGGGTTGTGCTGCTCGTTGAAGGCCATGATCCATGCTGATGGGAGCTTAAGTTTGACTAGGATGACTACCTCTATTCCGAATGCCAAGATGAATGGTGTTTCTCCAGTTAGTAGCCTTTGAGCAGTTTGGTATGCCTAGAGGACATAGTAGAGCTCATCCATCCAGATCTTCTTTGCTCTGTCGAGCCTTGTCTTGATGCCTTGCAGCAGAGTCCGGTTGGTCACTTCAGCTTTTCCATTTGCCTATGGGTGAGCTACCGATGTGAAGTGATGGAAGATGTTTAGGTCTTCACAAAATTTGGCGAACCTCGTCCTGATGAATTATCGCCCGTTATCGGTTATGAGGGTTCGAGGCAGACCGAATCGACAGACTATTAACTTTTAGATGAAGTTTTGTACTTTGGCCTCGATAATTTTGGCTAGAGGTTCGGCTTCGATCCATTTGGTGAAGTAGTCGATCGTGATCAAGAGGAACTTTCGTTATCTGAATGCTATCGAAAAAGGGCCAAGTATGTCCATTCTCCACTGTGCAAATGGCCAGGGTGCACTTAGCGGAGTAAGCTCGGAGGTCGACCATCTTTGTATGCTCGCATTCTTCTGACAGCAATCATATTTTTTGACGTACTCCATAGAATCATGATATAAGATCGGCCAATAGTACCCTTGCCAAGGTAGCTTTTGTGATAGGGACCTGGCTTCTACATGACTTTCATAGATTTTCTCGTGTACATTTCATAATGCGAAGTGGACTTCTGAAGATCGAAAACATCTCAACAACAGCAGCAAATACGACCTCTTATACAATCTGCCCTCGTACAAAATACACCGAAATGCTTGATTCTTGAGTTTCCGAGCTTCTTTCGAATCATGAGGAAGGACTCCCTCCTTGAGGTAGATAACCAATGGGTCAATCCAGCTTGGCTTGAGTTCTATCTGCAAAATGATCTATGATTCCTCTGAGCTTGAATACTTCAGAATCTCAAAAAATATTTCTTTGGACAGTCAGTTGGAGCTAAAGTGGCCAACTTAGAGAGAAGGTCGGTTCTTATATTTTCTATTCTCGAAATCTATCGAATGCCGAAACAGTTGAAGGCCAGAGTCAAGTTTTTTACTTTCTCAAGGTATTTCATCATACTTTCCTCTCATGCTTCATAACTGCCACTAACTTGGCTGACCACTAATTGAAAATCACTGTAGACTTGAAGTCGATCTACTCTTAATTTTCTTACAATTTTTAACCCGACGATCAGTACTTCATACTCGGCCCCATTATTAGTCATAGAAAATTCAAAATATAGCGCATACTCGATGATGACTCTCTCAGGGCTGACTAAGATTAACTTCACATCCGCTCCAGTAGAGTTGGATGAACTATCCACATATAGAGCCTAAAAACCTTTGAAAAGATCGACTGTCTCTTCAGGGAGGTTCGATTGCGATAGCAGAGCATCGATCTCATTCTGCTCAAGCTCAACATCATCGAGAATGGTACACTCCACTACAAAATTTGCTAATATCTAGGCATTAATTGATGGCCTGGGTCGATAATTGATATCGAATTTTGTGAGCTTGATTGCTCATTTTGTGATTCTCCCAAAAGCGTCCATTCATTGAAGGACTGTCTTTATTGGTTGATCCATGAGGACCGTTATGGTGTGCCCCTGGAAGTAAGGTTGGAGCCTTCTGGCAGTAATTAGAAGAGAGTAAATCGATTTCTCTAGCTTAGAATACCTGATCTCTACATCCCTTAGGACCCGACTTATATAGTAGACTGGCCGCTGTATCTTCGCTTCCTCCTTGATTAGGACTGCTGCCAAGATCACCGAGGAGACCGCTAGATACAAGAATAATTCTTCTTTAGGTTTGGACTTCGTCAGTAGTGGGGGTGAGCCAAAATAGTTTTTAAGCTTCTCAAATATCCATTGACACTCCATCATTCAGTAAAAATTCTTTGGTTGCTTGAGAACTTGAAAGAAGAGCATGCATCGCTCGATCGATCTCGAGATGAAGTGATTTAGGGACGCCATTTTTTCAGTCAAGCGCTAAACTTTTTTGATTGTCTTTGGAGCGGTCATCTCTTGAATGGCTCAAATTTTTTCAGAATTTACTTCAATCTCTCGCCTCGATACCATAAATCCTAGAAACTTTTCAGAGGTCACACTAAAGGCATACTTGGTCGAGTTCAGCTTCATCTTATGCTTCCTGAGTGTACTGAAGGTCTCTTCAAGATCAGCAAGGTGATTTATAGAAGCTCGACTTTTGATGAGCATGTCATCCATATACACTTTCATATTACAATCGATCTATTCCTTGAAGATTTTGTTGATCAGGTGCTGGTACATTGCCCCTGCATTCTTGAGCCCAAAGGGCATAACCCTATAACAGTAAAGACCATGGTCAGTAACAAAAGCAGTTTTTTTCTCATCCTCTAGCACCATCCATATCTGGTTATAGCCGAAGAAGGCATCCATGACGGTGAGGAGCTTATGGCCTGAGGTTGCATCTACCTGTTGATCAATCCTGGAAAGAGAGTAGCTATCTTTTCGGTAGGCTTATTTCAGCTTTTTGAAGTCTATACACATCCTCCACTTATTGTTTGCCTTTTTGACGAGGACCATATTTGAGACCCAGGTTGGATAGTTGACTTTTTGGATGAACCCAGCTTTGAGGAGCTTGCCTACTTCTTCCAAAATTACTTTTTGCCTCTCTAGGACATGGCTACGCAGTTTCTCTTTTATCAATCGATACTTCAGATCAATGGTCAGCCAATGTTCTATAACTTCGGTATCAATTTCGAGCATATCTACTGGGACCCAGGTGAAGACGTTCGCATTCTTTCTGAGGAAGGTGACGAGTTATTCCCGAACCTCATCCCCCAAGTTGGAGCCGATCTATACAGCATGCTCCATGTTTTCGTCATTCAAGGGTACAGATACGAGGTCTTCCATAGGCTCACCCCGCTCCTCAGTAAGATCGTCGTGGACATCCAACCCATCAACAGGATAAGGATCGGATTGTTCTTTCTTATGCAGGGCGATTGAGTAGTAGTGCCTTGCCAGAGCTTAATCTTTTCTGACCTCTCCGATCCCATAACTCGTTAGGAACTTCATCTTCAAATAATAAGTTGATACCACTATCCAAAGTACATTTAGACTAGATCGACCGAGAATAGCATTATAGGCGAACGGAGTCCTTACGACTAAAAAGTCGATCTATACCTTAGCTAGTTTTGGGCATTGTCCCGCAGTCATGGCCAAAGTTATTATATCCTCAACTGGTATGGCATCACCAGTAAAGCCTGTCAATGGAGAGTTCATAGGCCCCAAGTGGTTATTGAGTAAGGATATTTTTGAGAAAGCATCATAAAATAATACGTCAGCCGAGCTTCCATTATCTACTAAAATATGGTGTACATCATAATCGATAATGTTTAAAGAGATTATAATTGCATCATTATGGAGGAATTGGACCCCCTGAGCATCTACCTTAATGAAGGTTATGGGTTCTTCAGTCCTCCATCTCTTCACCGATCTCTCAGATCCACTAGCCTCTCCTTGCCTAAGTACCCCCAAGATCGTATTGATGATGTCGAGAGACGGTCGATCTTCTTATTGATTCTCCTTTCTTGGTAGCTCAGGCTATGGTAATGCCCTCGACCGATCTTCCCATCCTTCAGGCCGTCGCCATAGGAATCGGCCTAACCTACCTCACCTGATGAGCTCCTCAATCTCATCTTAGAGTTGGATACACTCCTTAGTATCATGATCGTGATCATGATGATAAAGATAGAACTTGTTAGGATTGTGCTTGCTAGGGTGAGAGCGCATCCTTTCTAGCCTCGATAACTGCTTCCTAATTTTCATCAGTACTTGAGTTTTCGAAGCATTAAGGGGGGAATAGTTGTGAAATCTTCATTGGGGAGAACTTCGCCGTGCCCTTCTATCCGAGCTTTCCTACCTTTGAGCCTGAGGAGATTTCAAACTTACTTTCACTCAGAGGAAGTTCAGGAGCATGGCCTAGCTTCGCTCGACTTTTCTTCCTCGATGAGTCCGCCCGGCTCATCGATTCGTCGCTTACTAAAGATTTCATCATCCCTGGCCTTGAAGGCCTCTTCAGCTCGAACGTAACCTTCAACCTGAGCTAGCAGATCGGCAAAATTTCTGAGGTACTTCTTCTTCAGGAAGAATAGCAAATCATTCTTCTAGAGGTCACCCTTAAGTGCGGCCATTGCAACTGATTGATCCAAGTTTCGGACCTCTAATGCAGTGGCAATAAATTGGGTGACATAAGCCCGAATAAATTTTTCCTCCTTCTGCTTGATGTTCATCAGAAAATCTGAACCTCAGCATGGATGTCGGCTGCTGACAAAATGAGCTACGAACTGATGGCTCATCTGATCAAAAGAAAAGATGGTATCTGACTTAAGTACCGAATACTAGTTCCTGCCTGCGACCTTAAGGGTGGATGAAAAAGTCCGACATAAAATAGCATCTGATGCACCGTGAAGCAACATCATTATCCAAAAGGCCTCCAAATGATTGACCAGATCGGATGTTCCATCGTAACTCTTGAACTGTGGGAGCTTGAAGTTCGATGGAATTGGTTCCTACATGATCATCTGAAAAAAAAAGAAGGGTCAGTGCGAATATCATTATCATGTGAGGAGGGAGTATGATGGAGCTTTTCAATTCGTCGGCTCATTTCTAAGAGCCTTTGATCCAAAAGATCTTCACGATCGTTGATCTTCAAGATTTTCTGATGGAACGGGCGCGAAGCTTCCCCCTAGGTCGAGTCGTGGTCCGAGCATGGGTCTTCCATCCTCTGCTTTTCCTTTTCGAAGACCAAAAGTTGAGTAGCCGAAGTTGGTCATTCTCAGATCGGATCATGGGGCTCCAGAGAAGTTTGCTTCGATCGAACTGGCATCGGGGCCTACCGATGTATGGCCTACATCGCATCCACGAGGCCATAAACCTACTGAACCAGCAGGTTGAACTACTCCACATCCACCATGGCTGCAAGTGGTGCTTGAGTTACTAGAGCTGGAATGGTTGTATTTGGATGGGATCTGGCTACAGAGGCTGTTGATCATCGGGTCGAAGCTTTCTTGGAAGGCATTTTTTTGGAAAGAACTCTAGCGAGAAAGAAGAAAGATCGCTACTGAACACTCCTTTAAGATCAAGGGAACCTAAGGAACAGAGGCCCTTCCTCTAGCACCAATTCTGTTGGTGTAGAATTTGCTTAACGTCGGATCGAGCTGGAGTCAAGGAAGACGAGGTCACTGTCGGTGACCTGCAAAATAAAGTTTCATTCGGAGTTGATGGTGGTGGCTCTGGTAGGACCCTTCGATGGTCAAGTTAGCTCTTCTGATCAACAAAAATGGAGTGCTCAGAGAGGAGTTCGGCAGAGTTTCGAGAAGAAAAAGAAAGCTTAGAGAAAATGTATCTGAAGGATTCCTTTTTATAGATGAAGCTTGTTGTAACTATCCTGATAAATGATCGTCGTAACCGTTCTAATAAATGCCCATCATAATCATCCTGATAAATACCAATCATGATTATCCTGATAAATGATAATCATAATTGTCATGATAAATAATAATTATAATCATTCAGTAGTGGGATCGCCTATAGAAATCCGTCTGAAGGAACAGTCTAGAAGAAGTTCGGCTTCCATAGAAGCCCGACTGAAGGAGGAATTCGAAAGGAGTTCAGCTTTCATAGAAGTTCGACTGAAGGAGGAATCCGAAAGAAGTTCGGCTCTCGTAGAAGTCTGACTATTGGAGGAGTCCGGAAGGAGTTCAGCTTCCATAGAAGTTCAACTGCTGGAAGAGTCCGAAAGAAGTTTGGCTTCCGTAGAAGCCCAACTGGAGGAGGAATCCGAAAGAAGTTTGGCTTCCGTCGAAGCCCGACTGCTAAAGAAGTTCGGCTTTCATAGAAGCCCGACTGAAGGAGGAATCTAGAAGGAGTTCAGCTTCCGCAGAAGCCCGACTGGAGAAAGAATCTGAAAGAAGTTCGACTCCCAAAGAAGCCCGACTGGAGGAGAAATACAGAAAAAGTTTAGCTTCCATAGAAGCTTGATTGGAGGAGGAATGCGGAAGGAGTTCGGCTCCCATAGAAGTCCGACTGGAGGAGGAGTCCAGAAGGAGTTTGGCTCCCATAGAAGCCTGACTGCTGGAGGAGTCCGAAAGAAGTTTAGCTCCCATAGAAGCCCGACTGGAGAAGAAATTCGGAAGGAGTTTGACTTTCATAGAAGTCCAACTGCTGGAGGAGTTTGAAAGAAGTTCGGCTCCCGTAGAAGTCTAAAAATTCGAAAGAAGTTCGATTTCTATAGAAGTCCGACTGTTGGAGAAGTTTGGAAGGAGTTCGACTCCCGTAGAAGCCCGACTGGAGGAGGAATCCGGAAGAAGTTTGGCTTCCATAAAAGCCCAACTGGAGGAGGAGTCCGAAAGAAGTTTGGCTCCCATAGAAGCCCGACTGGAGGAGAAATTCAAAAAAAATTTGGCTTCCGTAGAAATCCAACTGAAAAAAAAATTTGAAAGGAGTTCGGCTCCCGTAGAAGTCCGACTGGAGGAGGAGTTCGGCTTCTGTAGAAGCCCGACTGCTGAAGGAGTCTGAAAGAAATTTGGCTTTCATAGAAGTCCGACTAGAGAAGGAATTTGAAAGAAGTTCGACCACTGGAAAAGTTCAGCTGGGGCTTGACCACTGGGAAAGTTCGATTGAGTTCGAAGTCTAGCTGGAGAAGTTCAGCTACTGAATGAGTTTGACCGTTGGAGAAGATTGGGTGGGGTACGATCGTTGAGGAGAGAATTTTCGATCGAAGCTCTTCCATGATAATCAGCTGCATTAGGCTAAACACTAGATTGAACTTCGACGAGAGCGAGGTTTATTCCAATAGAAATAATTTTAATAAAATTTTTTTACTGTTCATCTCAATGAATGAGTTCACGATGGCCATAATGGATCTCCATTGAATAGAAAGAGATGGCCTTTAAACCATACTTGTCTCTTATGATCGGATGACTTGGTGGCACATTCATCCTTAATTACTAAGTTATCTAGATCAAACATATCAAATATGCTAATATTTACTTTTTTTAATTATTTATTAAAACATGTCGAGCAATCCTTGCTCTGATATCATTATTGAAAATCGTGTAGGATTTTAGCATACTTTTCAAAATTTTATTACAGCAAAAGTAAATATTAATCTAAAATTAATACTATGCATATATTAATTATATCAAAAAATTCTACATCTAGATCTAGACATGTTAATATGCAACAAAAAATTTAAATACGATCGATCAGCAAATTATATTTGCTGATCGATACGAGTTCAGAACTCGATACCTATATGTGAATAGCTGATCTCCATGATCTAAATCCATCGAAAGAAGCTCTAGCATCACACTACAGGTGCACACTTATCCGACCTCTATGGTGAGTCCACACAGAGCTCCTAGTCTCGATCAGCTCCACAGGAGTGCTAGCTTCTCGCTGGGGCTTTCGATAGTTGATCTTGATCGATCCAATCGATCATCTTTTTCTTGATCTCTTGGATACTCCAAAAGATCAAATAGTATGCTTCGGAGGATGATAAGATGGTGTTTGAAGTTTGGTGGGGATCGTGCACTCACAGTACTCTATCTTTCCACCTGAACCCAAAAATCTAATTCTAGGGTTTCATACACCCAGAAAATCCTGATGCCTGAAAATCCTCTCACACCTTTTGTCTTTAGAATTTTCTCATGAAACAAATTTTCATGAATAGAGAGACTCTCCCTCTACCATACACCCACTCAAAAACATTTTTAGATGGGCGACAAAAAGAAGAAAAATAAAAGACTAAGGCATAAGAAGAAAAGAGGCATAGGATTCCTATTTCTCTTTTTGTGGAATTTTTCATGTTCAGAACAATGCCCCCTCACTCTATTTTTCACTCTCATAGAACTTTTTCTTCCCCATGCATGCACAAAAAAATCCCATCTTAAAAAGAGTGACAAAACCATGGGAAATGCATGTGGAGTTAGGATAAGATACGGTGATAGAGTGGTTTCAACCACTCGCTTGAATTCAAAATTCAAGCAAGTCCTTATCCACTTCCAACACCACTTTTAGGTGGGTGATAAGTAGAAGGACTCTTCTTCTGTGCCAACTCTTAAAAATTTTATGAAAAAAAATCTCATAACATTTTATGGGGCATGGTGAATGGATAATGACAAGGGGGTTGAACTTGTTTCAACTTCCAAACTACTTGAATTCAAAATTCAAGTTAATCATATCTGATCCAATGCTTGGACTAGGTCAAAAGCAAAAAAAGAGGAAGCACACAAATCCTTCTAGGCATGGGAAGACTCACATAAAACCAAAATTGCATGAGGAAAGAATTGGAAAAGTCAAAGATGTGGCGCAGGGAGAAATTGAATTCAAAGTTCAAACTTGCTTTGAATTGGTCCAAATTGATTTCAACCAAACTAATTTTTCAGACCTAATTAGATCAGATTAAATCCAACCAAATTAGACTTAACCTAAATCAATAAACTTTAAATTAAAAATTAATTAGATCCAACCCTTGATCAAATTAGTGTTGAATCTTCCATAGCGATTAGGTCATCACAAATCCAATCGAATTAAATTCAATCAAACTTGATTGAATTCTCATCGTTCAATCAAATTAAGCTAATCAATAATCAAATAGCTAATTAATCCTCTAATAAACATAAAATCTCAATTGGATGGATGTCTGGGCAATAAAGTTCCATCTACATGAAACTCCTGAAGAGTTTCAAATCAGTGAAACTCTTGAACCCAGTGTTTCAAACAAATGAAACTCACGATCATAGAGTTTCAAATTAGTGAAACTCTTGATTAGAGAGTCCCAAATAAGTAGAACTCAGAGTTTCAGTCCAGTGAAACTCTTGGTCATAGAGTTTCAGTCTAGTGAAACTCTTGACCATAGAGTCTCAGGTCATTAGGACTTTTGATCTGAGAGTCCCAGATGAGTAGGACTCAGAGTCTCAGTCCAGTGAGACTCTTGGTCATAGAGTCTTAGTCTAGTAAAACTCTTAACCATAGAGTTCTAAATTTTTGGGACTCTATTTCAACCATCAAATCAGGTAGAAAATTCTATTATATGTGATCCCATAGGTTCGAATCCTAAGCTGGTAGCATAGGAATCGATTTTCTATATCAATCGATGTGACCATCTAGCAATGGTACTCGATATCCAGATAGGTCAAATAGTTACAATACAATATCGATGAACCTATGGTATATGGTTATCGTATAATTCATCCTCTTGACCTTAATGATCAAAAAATGACCTAGGATTTAACTATCAATTCTAGAAAGTCATCTACAGTATATTTCAAAATTTAGTGTCCATCGAATGGACTACCCCAATTAAGATTTTGCTAAATTGAAATATAGTGATGCACTTACTCCAACACTTAGAGGGATCAATCATATCTTGACTCATGCATCGACTTTATAAGTACTTGACTGCACCCAGTAGCTTTCCATCATTGAATTAGAAATTCAGATAGTTCGATACCTAAGTACAGTGAGTTGCTTGTAAGTTACCATGATGATCTCAGGTCTAAGGATACTTATACTCATATCCTTTGCGAGCAACTATTGACAGCAGAGAGCTCCGTAGTAGGGTCACGTTCAATGAAATATACCCCTATACTTCACCTACATGCCATAACAGTATCTTCATACTTCTTAGTTAAGAGGACAACTAACACTTATGGCACATAATGATCTACACTCGATATGTTGTTGTCCTGAGTAACAACGAATCATTTGGTCACGAACTGGTTTAAGGACTAAACGATAAATCCTCCTTTGTTGAGTCTAAATAGTCCTTAGGACTTTATCACAGAAGAGTTCATTATAGAAAGATACATAAGAGTGATAAAATGCCAAAATAATAATTTTATTTATTTAAAATTTAAGTATAAATTACATTCAGCTCAACTATCTATAACCTAAATGATTGATTTTAGGATACATTTTCCAACACGTATGATACTAGGCTATGATTCTTATGACATCTCTCTTCAAACTGGGTAGAATTGATTTTCCATAGCTTCAATTATCTTATTCCATCCAAAATATCCAGTTAGTCCTTCCGCATGTAATTTTTATACTAAAAAGTCTCTTATGAATGTCCGCAGGATATATAGTTTATTATTTCTAAACAAGAATTCATCCTGAAAAATATACTCACTAAGATTTCTAGATGGTCCTTATTGTAGGATAGCATAAATCTTTTTATAGTCAAAATAATTTTTCTTTAACTTTTCAAATTCCACAACTTTAATGCTAATGGCAGACAAAAGGATGACTCTACGACTTAGAGCATCCACAACTTGATTTGCAAATCCAGTCCTACGTTTCAGTATAAATATATAAGATTAAGGAAATTCAACCTACTTGGCATGTCTATGGTTCAGTTTTTTTTTTTTTGAATTTAAAAACTTAAGGGCTTCATGATCTAAATACAAGATGAATTCAAAAGGCAACAGGTTCATGATTTGAATACAAGATGAATTCAAAAGACAACAGGTAATGCCTCCAAAATCTCAAAGTCTATACTATCGTATAAAATTTCTTATCGTAAATGAAATACTTTTATTTAGTCTCATTCAATTTCTCACTGAAGTATGCGATAGAGTGGTACCCTTGAATCAACACTCCTTCTATTCCTACACCTGATGCATCATACTCAACCTCAAAAACTTTATTAAAATCAGATAGTCATAGGACAAGAATTTGAGTCATCTTGTCCTTAACCTCCTGAAAAGTTTTATCAGCTAATTTTGTCCACTCAAATACTTTCTTACGAATACAGTCTATGATAGGAGCCATAATTGAATTGAATTCTTTAACAAATCGATGGTAAAAGATGGCTAAACCATGAAAAATTCAAGCATCGTGAATACTCTTAGGTACTAGCCACTCTACTATAGCTTGAATCATTTTGGGGTCTATAGTTATTCCCTCAGACATTGTAATAAATCTTAAGAATACAATCCTGTTAGTCATGAAATCACATTTCTTATAATTCATATATAAACTCTCGACTTTAAGGGTCAAACAGACTTATCGTAAATGACTAAGATGGTTCTCTCTTGTTCAACTAAAGATGAGGATATCATCGAAGTACACAATCATGAATAATCCAATAAAGAGTTGTAATACCTGAGTTATAATTCTCATAAAAGTACTAGGTGCATTAGACAAGCTAAATAGCATGACCAACCATTCATATAAACCATCCTTTATTTTGAAGACGGTCTTCCATTCATCTTTTGATCTAATTCTAACTTGATGGTATCCACTCTTAAGGTCAATCTTAGAAAAGATGGTGGAACCTACCATCATATCTAATATGTCATCCAGTCGGGGTATGAAAAATCTATATTTGATAGTGATTTTATTGATCGTCCTACTATCTATACACATCCTCCATGATCCATGTTTCTTGGACATTAATAATGCAGGTACAACACATGGGCTCAAACTCTCCCTAATGAATCCTCTGTCTAGTAACTCCTTAACTTATCTTTGCAACTCGACGTGCTCAATTAGGTTCAACCTATAGTAAGGCAAGTTCGGTAAGATGGATCTAGGGACTAGATCAATCGCATGTTGAATGTCTCACATGGATGGCAGTTGTTTAGATAACTCTTCAGGAAAGACATCCTTAAATTCTTCTAAAGGGGTCCCTACTTCTAGTGGATATTCGATTTGGGATTTTTCAGAGGACTGTTTGCAGGTTAAGGCCCAAACAGGTATTCCATGCTCGATCCTTTTTTTAGGTCTCAGACACTAATCAAATGTAAGTTCTTCTTTCCACTACTCTCTTTGGATCTTTTAGATGCCTTCTTGGGTGTAGTCTTTGGTTGGACAACTTTAATGGTGATCTTCTTACCCTTGTCCCTAAAACTATATGAGTTTGACCTACCAAACAATGTCACATCATGATCAAATAGCCATGGCCTTCCTAAAATGATGCTGCTAACCTTCATTTATAGCACATCGTACCATACCATATATACTTCATACGAACTAAACTGAATGGAACCAAACACCTTTATGTAATAGGGATAGATGATGCATCCACTCACGAGACCTTATATGAAGTCGAATGGTCCACAAGGATTAATCCTAGTTGGAACATGATAATAAAAGAAATTGCATTGATATAACTTCTACTTTCTAGGATAACTTTGTAGGGCTTATCTTGATACCTAATATAGGTATGAAAGATAGCCATTCTTCTCCAGTCCTCACTCTCCTTGGGTTGAGCTAAGACACACCTAACAACTCTCAATCTCTTTTCAGTCTCTAATCTCACTAGTCCTAAGGTCTATTTAGCTTTCTCAAATTTCTCGATTAGATTTGAGTCTGGTTCATATACTTCTTCCTCTTCAGATTCTACTACCTCAAGCTTGTCAATCTTAGGTTAGGGCTCATCGATAAAAAGGATGCAGGTAGGGCACTGAGCCATTACATGATCAAATCCTTGACATCTAAAGCACCTCATGACTCTCGGTCCCTCTCCTGGAATACTCTTATCCTTTTCTTCTTTCCTTACTGGTGGGTTAAGGGTTGGGCTCTAGGGTCTCCAGATAGGGGTCTAACTTGGTCCTGATCTAAATCTTGAGGATATTAATCGAACAGGCTTTATCCTTCAAGTTATCAGATGATAGTACCTCTCAGCATCCTGGGATATCCGGTATGCATAATCTAGGGTCATAACTTTATGCAAATAAAGCTCATGCTGCAATTCTTCATGCAGCCCGGCACTAAATCTAGAAAGGATTACAAGTCTATCCTCATTAAAACCACACCGCATCTGAAATTCATCGAATTTAGCTATGTATTCTGATATGAGTCAGTTACCTTGGGTTAGTCATTGCCACTAGTCCATCAGTCGCTATTTATAAGACATAGATAGGTACTTCTCTCATAGTTTTCCTTCATATCTACCCAAGTCTCTATAGATTCATGCCTATGGTGCTCAATTAGGACCTAAACATTATGCCAGTACAGCTTGGCCTAACCTAGTAGCTTCATCTTAGCATACCAAATCTTCCTATCTTCAGTCATATCATACCACTCAAACAAATGGTCTATGCTTGCTTTCCAGTCTAAATATTCCTTTGGATCTAAATGCCCATCAAAGCTAGGTGCATCAATCTTTGCACTCCTTACACTTCGATCATCTAGGTCAACAGGTTTACGCAAGGGTCGACCTTCTAGATGCTGACCTACTTATAGACCTAACTATTAGAGAAACCATGGTACCTCACATGTATCATGTTGCGGAACCCTTGATCTTCTGCATGAATCTGAGGAGATTGCGATAGATCTGATCTCTGAATGTAGCAAATACCAGCATCAATTCTTAGGTGCTATGATAGGGTGCCTCCCTTCTAGGGCTTAAAGGAGGCGCCTCTCCTTCTAGGATTTCTTCAATGAACCTTTAGGGCGGCAACCCTAGAGAAAGAAAATAGAGAGAGAGGCTGAGGAAGAAAAGATCTATATTTCACTTCACAATAAAATCCTAAAATAACTTATGTATTTATATATAGCCAATAGGCCCGACCAGAAACTCTCCTAGCTAATCCAATACATGAAAGTATTCACCGAGCTTATATACACCTATGTCTCATATACTCTCATTCCTTTGACTTAATTTCAGTCCAAACTCTAAGTTAGTCTCTTAAGATTTCTCAAACTAGGCCTTAAAATCCTTAGGATCAAAGCAGACTTTAGTCCTAAACAGACCTCCCGTGCATCTTTGCCCGTGCATTGAGCCAACCCAGTATCAGACTGAGTTAGCACACCTAAGACTTGGTTGACTTCCAAAAGCACTAAATCGATCCAGTTGCGTACCATGCCAGCAGTCCCAAATATATACCTTTCTATTTGATTTTTCCTCTGAGACATAGTCGACCCAGTCTCAGACTGGGTCGACTAAGATCTGAAAATTGCTTTTTTCTATAGTCTTCATCTTTGGCTTTGGTTTCTTGCTCCACCTTACATCTTCAAGTCTCTGAAGCACCAACCAAGTCCTTCAAGATCCTCTATACCTGGACCTCAAGTCTGTGGAGGGCTACACACTACTTCCATCCTATGTAACTTCTGTCCTAGCCCTAGGATCATACCTATCCTAGCCTTCCAAAGTCACCACTCTGACTTCTTCTATGGCCTTTCAAGGCCTGAGAGTACCATCAAAATGTTACAATCTCCATCTTGGTGCCCCCAAGCCTTGGCAAACTCTATGTAAATCATCTGTACCATTCTATTGCCTCTAGAGCTGACACCATTCCCTCGAAACCATCTTTCCTCCTTAACTGCAACACCAAACTATGCTCCACAACTCCTGAGACTCATACTCTACTATACTCATTGGCCTTGAATTGATATTCTCCTACTCTAATCCTATGGCTGTAACACCAACCTGTGCTCCACAATGCACCCAGATAGCTTCTTGTACAAACTCTAACACCTCCGTCAATTCTCTTCAGCTGTTGTGCACCTTTAGAGACCTTTGAGATGACCACCTCCTTAACTGAAGACCTTGGCTTACTCTTTTATACCATCCTAAAAATTATAGGATCCATTCTACTTGACAGCTACATCACTTCTTCTGAACTTTTCTGAAGAACCTGCAATATTTTTGTATCGACACTTACTGCATATCCTGACATGATCTCTTCAGAACTATGCCTGTTTATCTACACATGCTACTCCATCTAGAACTATGCATCTTCAGTGCTAGTATTGGGATATTGCTCCTCCCTCTGCATCCCTCCACTCTAAACTCGTGCCACATATCCTTCTACTTGTGAAGCCTCCTCTATCCTATGTTTTACATAAAATCGAAGTCCATCTAATGTCGCAAAAGAATCTAACTCTATCACCGAGTCTTCCGAGGCCAACCATTCAATGCTGTACTACTGGGCCTGTCGCTACACCTTGAACATCGTCGCTATCCCTTCAAATTCTCTGCACTCCACAAACCTCTTCGAAGCCATCTCGAATACTCCACAATCCATAGGCACCTCCAAAACTCAAGAGCTCATCCAACTCTTTAAAACTAGTGATTGAATCCTAGAAAATTCCGTCCTAGCATTTCATCTTCTTCTATCCCTACACCAACCATCGCTTCAGTTTCACTCAAAGGAACTACAGCTCAAATCCTATCATAAGCTCAGATCCATCTATCTCATCCCGAGGCTCGACACTGCCTCCTCCTAGGTATCTGGATCCTCTCTTACTACATAACCTATCTTTCATCTGAATCATGACTCTTTCTAGTGCCCCTACTAGACCTCCGTCGTTGCTGCTCCCATCTCGGATACTTCACAACCTCACGGGCACCTCCAAAACCATCGAGGACTTCTACCTCCTCTGAACCTATTACGACTTTTCATGGATCAACCATCTCCATCATCCCAAGGCTTCATAAATTCATACTCTGATCGAATCGTTGAATGTACCCTGACTATTTTCCCACCTTCTTACAATCGAAGGATATATAGTCGCTTCTTTAGCCTCTCTCGACTATTATCCCTTAGGTAATCTCTCCTCATCCACCAAACTATCCCATGCTGCCCTTCTTCCTAGAGAATCCTATCGCCTATCCATCATACACCCTAATCTTTCCATAAAAACTGCCTCTAACCAAAGTTGGATTTGCAAATCATGCACCTATACCTTTCACCCCTAGAAAAACCCTTCCTATCAATCCTCTCAACCTTCACCTTCAACTCGCTACTTTCGATCAGCCAAACCACAGCAAAAAAATGAAAGTAGATCTGAGACATACCATGGAATAGGTGTACAGATTTTTGATTTCTTCGTATATGACTTCTCTTACGCTTTCAATGCTCCATTAGTCTCTGATACCAATCATTAGAGAAAATTATGGTACCTCACCTATACCATGTTGTAGAACTCCTGATCTTCTACATGAACCTGAGGAGATCTGTAATAGATCTGATCTCTGAAGGTAGCAAATATTAGCACCAATCCTTAGGTGCTATGATGGGGCGCCTCCCTCCTAAGGTTTGAGGGAGGTACCCCTCCCTCTAGGGTTTCTTCAAAGGACCTTTGGGACAGCAATCCTAGAGAAAGAGAGAAAATAGAGAGAGAGGTTGAGGAAGAAAAGATCTATATTCCACTTCTCAATAAAATTCTAATATAACCTATGTATTTATACATAGCCAATAGGCTCGACCAAAAACTCTCTTGGCTAACTCAATATATGAAAGCACTCACTAAGCCCATGTACACCCATATCTCATATGCTCTCATCCCTTGGACTTAATCTCAGTCCAAATCCTGAGTTAGCATCCTTAAGATCTTTCAAACCAAGCCTTAAAATCCCTAAGATCAATCCAGATCCTAGTCCCAAACAGACCTCCCATGTGTCTCTATCCGTGCATTGAAATGACCCAATATTAGACTGAGTCGGCTAACCTAAGACTAGGTCGACTCACAAAAGTACTAAGTCGATCCAGTTGCATATCGTGTCAATAGTCTCGAACACACATCTTTTTGTTTGGCTTTTTCTCTGAGACATAGTCGATCCTATCTCAGACTATGTCAACTAAGATCCTGAAAAGTGCTCTTCTCTGCAGTCTTCATCCTTGGCTCTAGTTCCTTACTCACCTTTTGTCTCCATATCTCTAGAGTACCAACCAAGCCCCTCAAGGTTCTCTACACCTAGATCTCAAGCTCGTGGAGGGCTACACACTGCCTCCATCCTAGGACAATTCTTGTTCTAGCATTAAAATCATACATGTCCTAGTCACCCTGACTTTTTCTGTGGCCTCCCAAGGCTTGGAAGCACCACCAAATCTTACACTAACCTCAAACCTTGAGGTGGGGTCTGCTCAGTCTGGACTAAAAGAACTGATAGGATCTTTGGGTTTAATTCTACAATCTGATTCCTTAGAGCATCCTCTAAGTCTCTTATTCTTTGGCCATAATTCTGCACCAGATGGATCAAGTTGTCTATTCTCTCTAGGATGGCCTCCATCATAGGATTACTGCTTAGACTTGGTTGATCCGACATGGGTGGGTACTCAGTTCTAGCTCAGGTATGCATACAATATAATAAATCTAAGAGTTGCCTAGACCTAAAGTTTGATGCGCAACTAATCGAACAAAGCACGAACTGAATCTACTACCCAATTCTATCAACCAACCAGGTAAGAGGTGTAGTCGTGGAAGGCTTTCCTTGCTCTCATAAGGACTTAATTAGAGAACCATGAGCTAGGTTTGGCGTTTGTCTCTTAACTGCTTGTCTTAGACATCGATTTTGAGAGTGGATTGCAGATTCGACTCACACTAAGTCTCAATGAATCACACGAACTGACTTAGTTGAATCCTAGGGCTGACATATAATTAATTTTAAATTAAAGTTTGGTTCTAAGATGCAAGTTGGTGGTTTGTGGGCTAAGAAAGGGTGATGAAATTTTTACCTTATCTTATAATAATGGGCGTGCCTTTAATTGAGTTATGAACAATATAATACGGCACAACCAGAATTTTAGCAAAACAAGTTCAACCTTATGGGTCAAATTCATAAACAATCTTAATCTTATCATGGGATCAAATAATCAAGGTTTGATATTCTATGAATCTAGTTTCTAGCAATAAATTTTATAATTTTTAGATTCTTATATAATAAATTATGAATTTTCTTCTACTGCCTATATAGAACTAAGTCTTGTACGTAAATAATAAGATTTTCAGATAATTTTAGAAAATAAAATGATAGAATTTTGAAGAAAAATTTTAGGAACCGATTTCTTATCGAATAAGATCTCCAAAATAGTAAAAATTATATTTTTT
This sequence comes from Cocos nucifera, assembly GCA_006176705.1. Classification (NCBI taxonomy): domain Eukaryota; kingdom Viridiplantae; phylum Streptophyta; class Magnoliopsida; order Arecales; family Arecaceae; genus Cocos; species Cocos nucifera. The sequence continues at coordinate 366,972 of QRFJ01001229.1, read as the reverse complement.
TGATTTTTATATAAATAAAAATAAATTTCTTAAGGACTACTGCACGAAATAAAAAATAGTGCAGAATACAAAATCTAATCAAAACCTAATGCTCTGAAATCAAATCTGATGCGGGATGGGTATGCGGATGAAGATGCAACTATTTTTTTTTTCTTTAGCAATCAAAATGATAAATAGAAGTAAATCTAATATGATCTAAACTTTCAAGAAAGAAAAGTATTGATTAAAGTAAGTAGATCTTCTTAGCATGTATCGCTGCCTCTTTTAATTTTTAAGAATATAGGATAGAAGGTAATTAAGAAATTTTTTTTCTTAATTAGGCTTTGCAATTGAGATTCAGATCTAAAAAAATTAAGAAAATAAATTTTACTTACCAATAATATCAATCTCCTTAATAGATCTATGAAAATTTCGCTCAGATAATCGCTCGATTCGATCTTAAAGAAGTTTAGTTGCTGCAAGTGATTGCGATTCCAATCCATAGAAGAACTTCATGAATTCAGAAATCAAGGCACCTTCAAGCATTACTCTGGATCGACCTGTCGGATAGTGAATGGCGTGTGGAGGGGTGGTGGTTTTGATCTTGATGCAGGGATGAGTGCGGCGCCATCTTATGATAAACTTAGACCACATCTCGTACCGATCAATAATTGCTATGAGGGTATTTTTATCAAGTGTGGATTATCATCACTCGAAAATTTACCAAATACCAACCTTCCATAGTATTTGTTTTGTCTTCTCTTTTCGAAAAATAAATATAAGGCTCAATGCTTTTTTTATCATCTCTCTCTTTCACTATTTATACCAAATATAGTAATTTAATATAAGAATCATTTTTCATACTAAATTACCCCCAATCAAACGGAACCTAAGAGAAAAGAATCCAACTGGTTTTCATATTTTTTGGCATGCCATTGCAAAAAATAGAAGAACTTCGATTCTATGTTCCTGCAGCAAATTTAACAGATTGTCAAATGTGTTGGTTGATGCTAGCTTTGTAAGAGCAAGACCATGCTTTCATATGGATGTTGCACTTCGCTTCAGCAAGATATTTTGCTCATTTTTGTTGATACCAAAATTTTATGCATTCGAACATATTGTTCGAGCATTGCTCTTTAGGGCATGATGGATGTCTCAAAGTTGATTCTAGTTTACCATATCAAACATTGCCCTCAATCTATATATATATATATATAGATTTCCCTCTAGATTCTCTATCAGAGGAATCTCGAGGCAATCTTCTTTGATTCCATGAGATTATAAAGGCATGGCCACTAATGTACATGTTTCCGGTACTTTCTACTATCTTTCAGGTTTTGCTAAAATCTCTTTTCATGCCTGAAATTGTGGAATAGGCAGATTAATTTATGGAGTGTTAACATCGGTTCTTCAAATTCAGGCATCAATTCTCGCCTCCTGATTCGAGATTGCTGAAGAAGTGGAGTAATTTTACGCTCATACGAAGTGCAACATGACAAGCTAATAGTACCGTAAGACTGTTGTGCCGGATATTTCTTCTAAATTTGCATATATTTTCTTTTCTAATTCACATAGATGTATTTACATGAGATCCTCAAAAAAAAAAGAAAAAAAGAAGAAGAAGAACAGGTTTTCATCCGAATCACAGGGGATTTTAGAGTTATTTTGGGCCAAAAATTGCATGTTCTGCCTTTCGCGGTTCATGAAGAACCCCGGTCTGCACCGTAGCATATAATTTCCTTTGACAATGCTTAAAATGGACAGCATGTTAACTATGACCTTGAAGGTTGTTTGTCCCAAGTCATTGTGCTTGGAATCAAGACTACCTGATGTGACATCACCCGAGTAGGTTTTGGCTGGTGCAGAATTATTATATCATTGGGTCATCATCTTTGCTTAATCTAGAATATTCTCTCGTGTCCTACCGGTGAATACCCATCCTGATGATGAAGAAGTGATCCGTTGTCTCCTAGTTGCAGATGAACCATGTCATATTTCTTTAAATGAATTACCTTTCCAAACCGAAAACCTCTTAGCATGTTTCATAGAGACAAAAGATGCTACTAATCTGATTACACTCTAGCTTTGTTCACATCGAGACATGATGCGTGCAATTAGAAATCCGGCCAATTGAGATCTGCATGCATGCGAAGAAAATGCACCGGGTGAAGCATTGGATTCATTTGTCTTCTTTTTGACGGTCCACCCGAGTACAAAATATCACCGAGTAGTAGTGTAGGATAAGAATTTCATATCACCGATCCTGCAATAAAGACCGTCATCCAATCTGCTGCACTATTTACCTCTCGGTACATACATAGGTAGAGATTCAAAAGATTGATAAGGAGTATTAATCTTTCGAATTTTAGATAAGAGCGAGTGAGCTCCGTCAAGCCAGGCTTCATAGCATGCAATCCACCTCATGACGGGCTTTGAATCTCCCTCAACATGATGTTGCTAGCCCCTAGCATGGATGTCCGTAGTTTCCCATGCCCCTCTCTACTCTACCATTGGAGGAGGAATTGGGTCCTCTGGTTACAAAACCTGCATCACTGTTAACATTGCTTGGTGATTCTTTCAATTTCTATTTCCATCAAGGTTGCATCTGTTGTCACTGCCTTCATTTCAATAAAATTTGCAACACAATGTCACGAGAGTTGGTGATTGAAAGCAGGACCAGAATGGTGTGGTGCCCATCAGCATCGGTTGTTGGTGGTACAGCCTATCATGACTTAATGCCCTCGGTGGGCCGGTATCCATCCTCGTCATTGCAGCGGTCACGGTCGGTAACACTGCTGCCCAACCGGTTCGTGGATAAATTAGGAGAAGAGTGCTAGCATCATTTCATCATATATTATGTGCCCATGTACGGTGTTTGATGAATGATGGTGACATTCTCCATCCTGATTATGAACCAGAGTCAAGTCCCATGGTTTCTTCCCAAGACCAAGCATTTTATTTGCAGCTCATACAAATCTAATTTCGGCACGGCAAGCTTAACTTAGCATCACAATGAATTGTTTCCATGGTCCCTCTGCAACAATTTCACTTGATTTCCAATTGGGTCCACCAAGAATGCGAAAGGGATGGCATAACGCTTTCATGATGCAACAATAGTAAAAACGGTCACGCCGTGATCGCGACCATTCCATACAAGATTAAGCATTTGTAACTTTGATTGATATATTGCGGTTGGCTTCTACCTATCATGCTTGATAAATGGATGAAATGAATCGAATAAGTCTGAATTTAACCTGTTTGGCATGTCTTTCTTTTTCACATCAATAACGACTTGCTTCTGATGATTAAGAGGCAATTGGGAAGATGGTCTAACTTTAGTGTGAATATATATGGGTACAAGCTCGCTCGTGCGCAGACGCATGCACGTGTGCCACACAATGTGTTTGAGCCACTTTCTTGTGTCAACTTTCTTGAGAAATGAGTGGTTTGGCTGTTGATCACCAATAAGCTTTGCCTGCTGTGAACAGGGTGAGTGACTTAAGCTGTGGTGGAGTTGGTTGATGTGAAGCAAGCACGGTGTTTAGATATCGATGCAGGAGATCTTTAGGGATTCCAAACCCAAGGAAAGCAACATTTTTGGGGTTTGTTTTGTTAGGTACCGGCGAGGGGAGCTTTTGGCAACACGTGGGTGGCCCTAAGCAGTCAGTCCAAATGGTTCACAGAAGCTGGCAAATGGCATATCAATTTCCATCCACAACTCCACAATCTATGGCTATATGAGGAGTATAAAATCCCATGTCCCAGGGAATATCCTTACCTGATGTTGTGCAGTGTTGGTCTCTACCCTCCAATCTAGCACATCCTTATAATTCCTGACCAACCAACAGTCCCTATATTGATACTTAGTGTTAGGATAGATCCACAACTATGGAACATGAATCATCCATCCAAGATCATCTATGGGAGATACACCATCTATTGCTATAAAAAGATAGAAGAAGACAAACGAACACAACGATATATATGGTTTGATCCAAGTGCCTACATCCAGGGGACATGCAATGCTTCACTATCGAGAAAGAACAATAGAGCAAATACAATCTCAACTCACTAATCCTCTCTCAGGATCCAGAAGCACTCATCCATACAATCCTCTTAAAGTAATCCCAAGAAGATCTCCCTCACAGATCTACCAGTCCAGGGCCCTCGACATTCCTAGACACTCTGTGATCCTCTCAACCTCTACATCAAGTCCCAGTCTCTGTCCCTAGGCAACCCCACCGTTCCAAGACACTCCGGGCTTTCTTAATGCTCCTAGCACTCCCTAAGACCTCTGGCTCTCTTTGAGACCTAGTGCTTGACCTCTCTGAAAAGCTCCTGACACACTATGCTGAGATATACTCTCCTCGACTGCTGCACCGCCGAGCTTCTCTCAACCTTCTATGCCTTCAGAAAGACGCTACTACAGCACTCCAGCGCTTCCTGCCTTGTCTCTGCACCGTTTAAGAGATTTTTTTGAGACTTCTTTCTTCTTAGATCGTCTGGTCTTCTTATAAGTCTTGATCAATCCAATAGCCATCCGATCAGCTCCTACGTGCTCTCCTGACCGCTAGATAGCACAACAACTCCATAGACCTCATGATTAGATCCGATCCATGAGTCAGGGGTTGTAGACCCCATGAAAAGACTTCCGCACGTATGCCCGTGCGGGCTGTTCATTCGTGCCATTCGCCTCCATCAAGCCGGCTCGATCCACAGTCGGGCCAGCTCAATCTTACCCCGAGCCAACTTGGCTGCGTATCCGAGCCAGCCCAACTGTATTAGCTGATCCTTTTTCTCATGACTTCTAAATATCGTTCTTGGCTTATTATAGATCGAATCTTGAGGTGCAAGATTCTAACACTTAGTGCCATAGGGCTATTAATAAGCCTTATGCCAACCATTACATATATCTCCATCCTATTTGGAGCACATTGTTGTTGTCCATTACCTTCAAACATACAAGTCTGCTCAAAACCATTACCAAAAGTTTTATCTAGGATTCTATCATCAATATTCCTATTTCCTTCCTTAAAATCTCAATCTAATGAGCTTTGGTTGAGATCTTTCATGCAGATAATCATGTCATTTAAGCCCCTATACACCACATAAATCATCCAACATGAATTATCCATCTATCTGTGCATCCATCCAACCATGTATCTATGTCGATTGATTCGTTCTACAGCATGTGTAGGGAGAACATATGATAGACTAATAGCTCAACTAGTTGGTACACTAATATAGGATGTGTTTACTTTTCCCCAAATTTTACTAAAAATGTTGCAGTCTTGGGTAAAAATTGCTGCTAGTATCGTGCTTTATCGACAATACCAAGCTTACCTTTTATAAAAATAGGGAAAGATCTAACTAGATAAAAGAGGATGAGGGTGAAAAATTAAGTAGTAACAGTAATTCTTTGTGTAATTATAAAGTTAGGCCACATGTATGGGGGAAGGTGGCTAGGTGGAAAAGTGAAAGCCAACAGAATTGCTCAAATTAGTTGGACCATGCCCTTTCACCAAGCAACAAATGTGCGACATGTGGGTGGGTCACACGTGCTAGGGAGGCCCATGGCGCAATGCATTCAATGCCAAAAGTTCCACTAACTTTTGCCAATCACACATCATCCCGCAAATCTACAGCTAATTTTATATTTTATAGAGCATTAGGGCTACGTACATGTAGGTGATAATAGTGGCCAAAAACTCTTATCCTTGTAGGCTCGCATTTAGAAAAGAAAGTGGAGAAAAAACAATGGAATCCATGCACAAATTTTTTATTGCCCTAGCTAAGTGAGACAAGATTCATTGGAGCTCATGTGGATTGCATGGTTTAGCAACATGATGTGGGGGGATATAGGAACATTCACATGCTTGTTCTTGTTAAATATGATGCAATGTGTGCTAGGATCGACTCTGCAATGGTGGTGTACACATGCGCTCATAACATTTATGCTTTAAATGAACACAAGTGATACGCATGTCAAAGTATGCTTGGTCGAATGACATGCCAATCCAACTAAGAAGTTTTTAAAATCTCATCCATTTTAAATTTAGGAAAGAAAAATGGCATGGGCATGCCACCTATATATGTTCCACCACAAATAGGGAAAAATTATATGAGATCCAAGTGACCATTTTATTGCATGCATCATTAGTTTTGACAAGTACTAATCTATTGACGGAATAAGCTTACCAGCTTTGTCTGCCAAGTAGATGAAAATTTACATTCGGAACAGAGTATGATTTTGTTTCTTCAACTTGATTAAAATGACAACCCTGCAAGTAGGTGCGATGGGTTTTTAGATAGGGTTGGAAGATCTTCATCAGCCTAATAATAAGATCCAAAAAAGGAAATGGGTGCAAAGATTCCTTCCCTTGAGCCGGTATTTGTTTACTTGGATCAAGTGGAAGACGCATCCATTTCTGAAATCCTACGATGGTTCATCAACAAGGTTGTGGTTCAAGTCCTCGCACACCAAAACCAACAAAATTAACCGAACGTAAGGTTTTAAAACACGTGAACGGCATTAGCTCAGATGGTAACGCTAACACCCCAGCCCACTTAAAGCAAGGGGCAAAGGTTCAATGTTGAAGTACATCAACCCTCGTTTCTCAATACCTCAATTCCATAAGCACTAGTCTCGGTCTCCATGGGGTGCTGGGTTTATTCCAGAGTGCAAGTATAGGATCGGATGAGGTGTTACGACACCCCCTCCATTATCACAAAAAAATAAAAATAAATAAATAAAATAAAATACATCATGAATGGCAGATGATCACTTTCAGAAGAACCTATCATTCTCTTTTAAATTAAAACCTCAAGAGCTTCTATAAACAGTATGGCACTCCAACCAAAATCCTTGTTTTGTTAGCGAGCAAACCTAAGTCCTATTCGCAAAGCCAGCTAAGATGATGCGCCCCTTGTGAGAAACCATAAATACATGGAGTATTCCAAGACCTGCAAATGGATGGTCTTCATTGACTCATGTATTCGAGGTGGACAATTGATGGTCCGATGTAGATAACTGATGATCCAATTGCATGTAAAGTTCACATCCATCTCCTTTCCGTTGCTAAAATTTATGATGTTCCATCCTATCCAAATCCGCATGATGAAGCTCCATCCACACCTTTCCTATTACTAAAAATGCTCTAATCCATTCGATTCTCATTTAACAAAGAGAAATAAAAGGACACTAGCAAAAATCAGAACTGCATATTTTAGATAGAAACATAACCATCAATTCTAACACCGTAATTATCCAAATTTAGAATTGTTTGAAAATCCTTTTGAAATGCCTAGGTAATAATCAAAGACACATCCACTCCACTGATGGCTAAGTAGAGGGGATGTGACCCCAGGAGCTTCCCCATGTTTCCAAATCTTTTCCAAGCACCTAATAAATTTTTATTCCTTATGGTACCATATTTCCTCTGAATTATTGTCTCTTTTCGACTTCCAACTCATGAACCATTGCTTGCAACTCGTTTTGACCCATGCATTGAATGTAGTGGAAGAGAGATGGATGCTGCAGTGGAACAGCGACGTCCACCTACAATTGCGGTTCAGCTGGCATGAGAGGAGAATGGAGGTGAAGGAAATCCTTCAGGGTAGTTGAATTGCGTGATCTTTTTTATGATCGCTATGACAAGGACCGGGACTGGTCTTTTGGTTGGAACGGAGGACCTCTTTTGAAATGGACGTGAGAGAGAGACGTGTGTAGAGATGGAGATGGAGATGGAGATGGAGATGGAATCCCATTCCCCTTCCATTTAGACCTCGGCCATTTCCTCCCCCAACCAAACTCCACCATCCCATGTGCTCTCCTCACGAGGCCTGTTCTCATTCCAACGCCCGGCGAACGGCATCAGCTCCGGTACCTCCTCCACCGCCCCGCTATTTTGATAAATTCTCTTCCTACGGACGCCGGAAAGAAGAATGATAGCATGCATCAAATATATATGCCATGCACTTACCAATGTTGCTATTTTGGGCTCATTTTTTTATGAATAAATATCATAAAAAAATTAATCTATTTTTTTATTGATTAATTTATTCATATATTCATATTTTTTAAGATAAAAAAATTATTTTTTTCTAAATATCATTTATCCATGAAAAAGAGAAAAGTTTTACCCATCTAAGAAATGGCTAAATTATTTTTTCATGAGTTAGTAAAGTAGACATTTAAGTTTATACCTAAAATATTTCATTCTCATTTCCAATATCGTCATCATTTAATGCTTAATAACTCGACCATCCACTTTCTTAAAATTTAAAAAGTATAAGAGATATTATTGAAAATATGAATAAATTTTAATAACTTATATAGAAAAATAGTAATATAAAAAAATATGCATAAAAGATTTGGAACTAACTTGCCCATATATTAAAAAAATATAGATAAATTTTTTTCTATCTAAATATTATCTGAAAAATATTTATCTAAAAAATATAGATTTCTAAATAAATATTTTACCTATAAAAGAACGATCTCCAAAATCTTTTTGCTAGAATAAATATATTACATGACATGGCATGGCATCCGAAGTAGATTAGATATACGGGCTTAGAATTCAAAATAAATAATAAAAAAATATTTAAAAAATAAAAATAAAAACAAATTTATTTATAAAAAAATAAAAATAAAAACAAATTTATTTATAAAAAATTTAGCTCGAGCTTCTTCAAAATATCTTTCCTCATCTGAAGAAATTTTTTTTTCTTTTTTCTTCATGCCAATAAGAAAGACACCTCCCACAGTCTCTATAAAGAGAGCTAATCCTACCAAAATTTTTCACAGACAAGTTTTTGTCGTTATTCCAAAGTAACACAAAAATCAATGGAAACCAAAGGCTACTAAAGCCAAAATTTGTATGTCCGGTCCAATGCTCGGCCTAAGCTAACTTGGATGAATATATAAAAATAGAAAATAATAACTAAATAATAAACATTTTGGAGTTTCTGATAATTCTAACAATTAATATATAGCATTTTTTCAATCTTTATTGTAATTCTAATTGTGACATATTTTTTTTTACCTCTTAAATGAGTTTCTTGGCACTTGATATTAAATTCAGTCTTGTGATAGTTGTTCATGTTGTACTTTATTTTATTGGCCAGTATTGAAATTTCTAAATTGTTGTGTATCAGGCAGGATCCCATGCACATTATTTTGATCCCTTTTAAATTTCTCCAACATCCGCAAAACAAAATGATGCTTAGATGTTTCACCCACCTAAATTTATGCAAGCCCATTGTGTTCTTTAAAATGTGACATATGATGCGCATTCGATAATATCCAATTGTAAACAACTGCAACTAAAATGGGGTTTACATGGTTTTCCGAAAAAAATTATAAGTGAATGATAATTAGTTTAGTTAATCAAGTTGTTGGAGGTTGGATGCTAGTAACTCGGCACTACCTTAAACTTTATTACATCAACAAATTGAATGAGGTCTAGAAACCATTGGATGTTGTGTCATTAAAAAAACAAAAAGAAAGAAATAGTCACAAAATGCTTTCAAGTATAAGATAATTGCCACTAGTAGCACTCCAACATAGAATATGCTCGATAGCTCGTATTATCTTATATTTTAATAGGCTGATTAGATTTGATATCAATATTAATGCCCTTTATCTACTTAAAACCAACAACTTTTAACTAAATCAGATGCTCTTTCTGGAGTTGCTCAGGTCCCACCCCAATATGCAGAGTGCGTGCTGCCTTTTTTTTTATTATTATTTTATTATTTTATTTTTTTTCCGACACTATTAGACTTCAATGGAGCATCATACGTGTTAAAATAATGGGTAATGGCGGTTAAATATTACATGGACCCACAAATTGCGATGCATAATTACCTAAAACATGGTAAATTCCTGTTCTTGCGCCGCAAAGTGGACTGGAAGCGAAGAAAATTCACTTAGCTCTCTATCGACTTGCTTTGACTTCATGATGCTCTAAAAGGTTGGTTAGCAATTGCTTGGTGTTGGTATATTTGAATATCAAAATGACAACACGTTGTTAATAACTTTGAGATAGGAGAAGAAATTTGTGAGCCAACTTTGGTAGATAATTCTATCATATCAAATAAAATGGATGAAGGAACAAAAGCATTTAAACTTATTAGCTGAGACACTCCCGGGGGGGGCTATAGCTTTTCTAGAAGAGGGAATAAGATCAAGCTTTGTATTGTCTATAACAGCACGAACTGCAGCAATTTTACTCAAGACTGCAACATTTTTAGTAAAATTTTGGGGAAAAAGAAATCACATTCCTAATTAGCTTACCCAACAGTGACTTAGTCTATCATATGTTCCCCCTACACTGCTGGTAGAATGGAACAATCGACTAGATACATGGTATGGACTGGATGCACAAATAGATGGATAATTATGTTGATAATTTATGTGGTGTATAGGGGCTTAAATTGACATGATTATCTGCATGAGAAAGATCTCTAACCAAAGCTTCAGTTAGATTATGACGATGTTTAAGGAAGGAAATCAGGAATATTGATGAACAATCTATGATAAACACTTTTCGTAAATGGTTTTGAACAGCACTTGATGTTTGAAGCTAACTATGAGCACAACAACAATGTAGCTCCAAATAGATGGACGATATATGTATATGGGTTGGCCATAAAGGTCTTCATTACAATATCCCTATGCACTAAGTGTTAGAATATTGCCCTCAAGATATCGATCTATAAAATAAGCCAACAAAGACCGATATTTAGCAGTCATGAGAATACAAGGTCAGCTATACAGATGGCTCGGTCGGATACGCAGCAAGTTGGGCTTCGGGTAAGTTGAGCGGCCGACCTGTGCGATCGAGCCGGCTTGATGAGGCGAATGCACATTATGAACCGCCCCGCACGGGCATACGGTGCGGAAGGTCTTTTCATGTGGGAATCTTACAAACCCCTGACTCATGATCGGATTATCATGAAGGTCCTATGGGGTTGTTGTGCTCATCTACGCCGGTCCAGGACGAGCACGTAGGAGCTTGATCTGCCGCATGGCTAATTGGATTGATCAGACTTATAATGAAAGACGAGCACGTATCTAAGAGAAAGGAGTTTTCAAAAAAATATCTCTTTAAACGGTCAGAAACCATACGGCAGGAAAGCGCTGTGAGTGTTTAAGGCGTCTTTCTGGTAAGGCACTAGAAGGTTGAGAGAAGCTCGATGCAGCGTCGCAGGGAGTAATGTATGAGCAAGTTGTGTCTTGAGC
>QRFJ01001229.1:173209-355720 GCA_006176705.1 Cocos nucifera | reverse complement strand
TCAGAAAAAGGTCGAGGGAACCGTCTCTCTAATCCATAACAGAGATAGGTGAGGCTTTACTTCCTCTATATATTCATCCAAAAAAACAGTCGGGTAGAACCAAAAAAGCGGATGATTCTAGCAATTCCAAACTATCTTGGATTCTGGAACTTCTAAATTTTCCATTTTCTAATAATAAATTGACCTAACTTCCTTTTTTTTTTTTAATTATAAGATGATAGCACCAAATTGCATCGTCTATGAATTTAATCAAAAAATAAAAAAAAAATAGAATTCCTGAAAGCTGCACTGACAACAATGATGTAATCAGATCCGTATGTCCCTACCTAACTGCGACCATAAAGTCTATCAATGAACAAACCGATTTAACCCCATATTATTTTCTAATTTCTCTCGAAAAGGATTGTTGGTAGGTCATCACCCCAATCCCTAAACCAATAGTTCCCCATCTATCTAGAACCCCACCTCTACCGTCACTGGCTGCTCCCCGCCAGTCGGCCAGTTGTGGTGATGGCCGATGCTCGAGCTATGCACCTTGAGCACTCAAAAGACATCAAAATCTTTTCTAAAGTCAGGCCGGGAAGAGCCGGAAGGGCTTCAAGATAGTGGTGGTGTAATCTGTCACAGTGGTTGGCAATGAAGGGCACAACCCGACATGAAAGGTGGAGGGGTGAGGCCGGCGTCGGACGACGAAGATTAAGAAAAAGGGTGAGGGCCATGCCATGATGTAGCGCTGTCAAGATAGGGGAGAGACACAAGGCCCGCCTTTGGGCCCTTTTAGTTAACGGTGGTCCTGCAAAATTGCATCACGGATAGGAAGGGGGGAGAATTGATTGGATGCGCTGAGGTGGAGGAGGAGAACAGGGCATGGATATAACACCACTTTCCGCCTTTTCAAATTTAAAAAGAAAAAAAGTTGGAGGGTTCGTGAGGGACAGCAGATAGGTAGAATTAGCCAGGATGCTGGCTCAAATCTGGAGGCGATGCGTGGCGAAGGAGCGGATGAGACGTCTAGAGGTGCGAGGAAGTGACAATGGATGGCGGTGCTGGCAAGAGAACAAAAGGGTGAGGGCCAACACACCATAAACAATGGCCTCGGAGATGGAAGGAGAGGACCACTAGGCAAACATAGTTACATAGTTCGAGCCCCCCCCATGAGACGGGGGGAGAAATCGACTTACGAGGTGGGGGGAAGATGGTACGACACTCGCCCTTATCAAAATTTATAAAAAAAAGGAAGATGCCCCTAAAATCCAGGGAAGTTTTCATTAACCATCGGATAAAACTTCATGAGATTTTCAAAACAATGGACGCGCACCATCATGATCACAACACCTAACGGACGACTACTGTGAAGATCTCGGAACGTTTCTTTCGAATTGGAAATGCCGCTAGTATCTTTTTTAAGAAAACTAAACGTCTTTGACCATGGCAATAGGACGCAAAAAATCATATCAACTAATATATAAATCATTCCATCTCATCTCTACAATGCCAGTCCAAATCTAATAATAAAGACATCACATCCGCACTCAAAATTAAACTTTGGAGATGGTTCTCAGATGGAAAACTGATTTGCCAAAATCTAATACATACACCTTGAGCTGAACAACCTGCGCTTCGTTGATTAAACCATTGGCAATTCGCTCCTCTCCCCTCTAGAATTCTATAACTTGGAGCTGAACAACCCTGGTCTGACTTACACCAATTGCATGTGGCCCTCCATAATCCCCTCTAAATTCTATTGCCCACAGATATCCTCCGTAAAGGAGGAATAATAATGCACGAATTATGACAGCGGATATCACATTCATCCGACAAAGTTCCAAGTTCCTTCGCCATCCCCCCTCCCTATGAATTATTTCTCAAAATTTTAGGGTCGATGATCCCGTCTTAGCTGGAAAACATTATGATTCATCACTCTTCTCTCCTTTTTCATTCATCATAAAAAAAAAAATTATAGCAACACTATTATGTATTTTTCATAATTGTCTATTTATATATATTCTTAATTAGACTTCAAAATTTTAATTTTGATTGCATTTGAAATCCAGCCATCTATTCGTCGATGGAGAACTTCAATACATATGTGATTATCCATAAATCAAGTTTGAAGTGAGCTAAGTTTTAGCAAAAACAAAAATTCTGATGAGTAAATTAGTTATTTATACACTTGCGGCCTTCAATAAGTGTTAGAGCTTCAGCAGATGCTATACCTTCTATCTAACCTTAACTCTTATAATCTTTTTAAAATTTTAATTAAAAAATTAATATTCTCAGGGTTGTACGATCTAAAATCATTGAAATTGAAGGGATGTTTAATTCGCATTATATAGCAATACTGTTGGGACCACAGTCGCCCTCTGTATCGAAAAACCTCACCATTCATTTGAAATCAGGGATGCAACCAGGACCAAGACAGTAACTAGCGGTTTGCTCATTGAAGTGCGCAAGTTGCAATATTATATGGTGATATCGTATTTTATAGTTATGTCTTTAATTTTATACACCTGAATAGCACAAAATCTCATTCCCAGATCTATTAGATCGGGGCAAGGAAAGAGAATCTCACCGAAAATATCTGAGGGAGAGCACAAAGTGAAGGGAGAGAATTCCCCGGAAATACGAGGAGAGCACAAAAGTGTGAATGACCCTGATCTCTAATTGATTTAAAATAGACTAAAGCCTCTTTGGATTTCCGATGAAAATACTCCCGAGGAATAATGCCATCGAGCTTGCATGCTCAACGGTCTTCTAACGGACCTCTTCCAAAATTTGGCCTATGTGCTAGATTCGTAAAAATAAAGAGGTTTCTTTTCTCTTCCACAAGATTGCGAGTTACGGAGATTTTAGATTCAATTATGGGCCAAGTCAAATAGGCATACACCACAGATCACAAAAAAAGACCAACCTAATTCTATTAATTTTTCATACAGGCCATGGATAAGATTTTATAATACCTGCTGCGGAATAAAATGCTTTCTCTGGGTTTCGTTTTGCGATTTTTCTACTTAGGAATGAGTATCAAGAATCCTATCACAACCATTGGATTTGGCCATAATTACCATGCTTTACGGTTAAACCTGTATTCATAAAATATTCTAAAAATTATTTTAAGCCACATCTTTTTTGTGAGTAATATCCTTAAAAAAAATTGCTTTACTTTTTAATTGATCAACTTATCGTCATGCTCTCATTTTTTCAATATAAAAAAAATTAATTTCTTCATATGCTAGCATTTACCCATAAAATAAAAGAAAAGTTATTACCTACTTAGAAGTAGCTAAATCATTTTCTCATTCTTTGAGTCAATAAAATAGATATTTAATTTACACATACAAAATACCTCCATCTTATCTTTTAATATTTTTATAATGTTACATGCTCAATAAACTCACCTATTTATTTCTTAAAAATCCTAAAAAGTATAAAAAATCATTATAAAAAAATCAAATAAATATTTGAAACCAATTACTCATGTATAAAAATACTAGATAAATACTTTTTTATCGTACAATATTATTTAAAAATATTTATCTAATAAAATATAAATTTTTGAATAAATATTTTTCATAAAAAAATAAATCTAAAGATGGATTTGAATACTTTTTAATTCTAAGGCCCTAGCATTACATGTATTGTTGGTCTGTCTGTCCGGATTTATAAATTTTATAAAATATTCAGACCCCTATCTGGAACAAACTACAACGGCACCGTGCGTTTGCCTTCTCGGTTGCCCTTCCCCTCTCCCTCTATTCCTCTCCATCTACCCCGACCGCTCTTTTTTCCTCCTGCGGATCGTTTTGAACGTCCCTACCGAGCACCTTGGTATTACCTCTCGAGTTAACCCACGGATTTAGACTCATTCAAACATACCTCTCTATTCTCATCCATGGTTAACAGACAAAACCATGGACCCCCAAAACCTCTACTCTCGCCACCACCGGACTTACGCGAGGAAATAGTAGTGCTCTTTCTCTAGGCAGCAACCTCACACAGGTCTACCACTCTCACTCACCTCGCAGGCCTCTATTCCTTCTGTTCTCTACGAAGCTGAGGAGTCCCCTTTCTTGAGTCATAAACACTTCTCTTTTTGCATCCAGCAGCTAGTAGCCGTTGCCGATGTCTATATCGCCGCCGGCTTCTCCCGCTCGGCCGTCCTCCACAGGCTCTGGTCGAGATGTCCGGAAAACCAATCCAGGGCCATCCTAAAACCTTCGCACTCCATTCAGCGCCATGGCTATCCAAGCCCCATTTCTTCACCCTCTTCTCGACTCCAGACTCCTCTAGTCCTATAAGTCCCGAGCTCCTATCTCTTCTTCTTTCAGAGAGGTCAAGCACTAGGTCTCAAAGAGAGCCAGAGGTCTTAGGGAGTGCTAGGAGCATTAAGAAAGCCCGGAGTGTCTTGGAACGGTGGGGTTGCCTAGGGACAGAGACTGGGACTTGATGTAGAGGTTGAGAGGATCACAGAGTGTCTAGGAATGTCGAGGGCCCTGGACTGGTAGATCTGTGAGGGAGATCTTCTTGGGATTACTTTAAGAGGATTGTATGGATGAGTGCTTCTGGATCCTGAGAGAGGATTAGTGAGTTGAGATTGTATTTGCTCTATTGTTCTTTCTCGATAGTGAAGCATTGCATGTCCCCTGGATGTAGGCACTTGGATCAAACCATATATATCGTTGTGTTCGTTTGTCTTCTTCTATCTTTTTATAGCAATAGATGGTGTATCTCCCATAGATGATCTTGGATGGATGATTCATGTTCCATAGTTGTGGATCTATCCTAACACTAAGTATCAATATAGGGACTGTTGGTTGGTCAGGAATTATAAGGATGTGCTAGATTGGAGGGTAGAGACCAACACTGCACAACATCAGGTAAGGATATTCCCTGGGACATGGGATTTTATACTCCTCATATAGCCATAGATTGTGGAGTTGTGGATGGAAATTGATATGCCATTTGCCAGCTTCTGTGAACCATTTGGACTGACTGCTTAGGGCCACCCACGTGTTGCCAAAAGCTCCCCTCGCCGGTACCTAACAAAACAAACCCCAAAAATGTTGCTTTCCTTGGGTTTGGAATCCCTAAAGATCTCCTGCATCGATATCTAAACACCGTGCTTGCTTCACATCAACCAACTCCACCACAGCTTAAGTCACTCACCCTGTTCACAGCAGGCAAAGCTTATTGGTGATCAACAGCCAAACCACTCATTTCTCAAGAAAGTTGACACAAGAAAGTGGCTCAAACACATTGTGTGGCACACGTGCATGCGTCTGCGCACGAGCGAGCTTGTACCCATATATATTCACACTAAAGTTAGACCATCTTCCCAATTGCCTCTTAATCATCAGAAGCAAGTCGTTATTGATGTGAAAAAGAAAGACATGCCAAACAGGTTAAATTCAGACTTATTCGATTCATTTCATCCATTTATCAAGCATGATAGGTAGAAGCCAACCGCAATATATCAATCAAAGTTACAAATGCTTAATCTTGTATGGAATGGTCGCGATCACGGCGTGACCGTTTTTACTATTGTTGCATCATGAAAGCGTTATGCCATCCCTTTCGCATTCTTGGTGGACCCAATTGGAAATCAAGTGAAATTGTTGCAGAGGGACCATGGAAACAATTCATTGTGATGCTAAGTTAAGCTTGCCGTGCCGAAATTAGATTTGTATGAGCTGCAAATAAAATGCTTGGTCTTGGGAAGAAACCATGGGACTTGACTCTGGTTCATAATCAGGATGGAGAATGTCACCATCATTCATCAAACACCGTACATGGGCACATAATATATGATGAAATGATGCTAGCACTCTTCTCCTAATTTATCCACGAACCGGTTGGGCAGCAGTGTTACCGACCGTGACCGCTGCAATGACGAGGATGGATACCGGCCCACCGAGGGCATTAAGTCATGATAGGCTGTACCACCAACAACCGATGCTGATGGGCACCACACCATTCTGGTCCTGCTTTCAATCACCAACTCTCGTGACATTGTGTTGCAAATTTTATTGAAATGAAGGCAGTGACAACAGATGCAACCTTGATGGAAATAGAAATTGAAAGAATCACCAAGCAATGTTAACAGTGATGCAGGTTTTGTAACCAGAGGACCCAATTCCTCCTCCAATGGTAGAGTAGAGAGGGGCATGGGAAACTACGGACATCCATGCTAGGGGCTAGCAACATCATGTTGAGGGAGATTCAAAGCCCGTCATGAGGTGGATTGCATGCTATGAAGCCTGGCTTGACGGAGCTCACTCGCTCTTATCTAAAATTCGAAAGATTAATACTCCTTATCAATCTTTTGAATCTCTACCTATGTATGTACCGAGAGGTAAATAGTGCAGCAGATTGGATGACGGTCTTTATTGCAGGATCGGTGATATGAAATTCTTATCCTACACTACTACTCGGTGATATTTTGTACTCGGGTGGACCGTCAAAAAGAAGACAAATGAATCCAATGCTTCACCCGGTGCATTTTCTTCGCATGCATGCAGATCTCAATTGGCCGGATTTCTAATTGCACGCATCATGTCTCGATGTGAACAAAGCTAGAGTGTAATCAGATTAGTAGCATCTTTTGTCTCTATGAAACATGCTAAGAGGTTTTCGGTTTGGAAAGGTAATTCATTTAAAGAAATATGACATGGTTCATCTGCAACTAGGAGACAACGGATCACTTCTTCATCATCAGGATGGGTATTCACCGGTAGGACACGAGAGAATATTCTAGATTAAGCAAAGATGATGACCCAATGATATAATAATTCTGCACCAGCCAAAACCTACTCGGGTGATGTCACATCAGGTAGTCTTGATTCCAAGCACAATGACTTGGGACAAACAACCTTCAAGGTCATAGTTAACATGCTGTCCATTTTAAGCATTGTCAAAGGAAATTATATGCTACGGTGCAGACCGGGGTTCTTCATGAACCGCGAAAGGCAGAACATGCAATTTTTGGCCCAAAATAACTCTAAAATCCCCTGTGATTCGGATGAAAACCTGTTCTTCTTCTTCTTTTTTTCTTTTTTTTTTGAGGATCTCATGTAAATACATCTATGTGAATTAGAAAAGAAAATATATGCAAATTTAGAAGAAATATCCGGCACAACAGTCTTACGGTACTATTAGCTTGTCATGTTGCACTTCGTATGAGCGTAAAATTACTCCACTTCTTCAGCAATCTCGAATCAGGAGGCGAGAATTGATGCCTGAATTTGAAGAACCGATGTTAACACTCCATAAATTAATCTGCCTATTCCACAATTTCAGGCATGAAAAGAGATTTTAGCAAAACCTGAAAGATAGTAGAAAGTACCGGAAACATGTACATTAGTGGCCATGCCTTTATAATCTCATGGAATCAAAGAAGATTGCCTCGAGATTCCTCTGATAGAGAATCTAGAGGGAAATCTATATATATATATATATAGATTGAGGGCAATGTTTGATATGGTAAACTAGAATCAACTTTGAGACATCCATCATGCCCTAAAGAGCAATGCTCGAACAATATTGTTTCGAGCATTGCTCTTTAGGGCATGATGGATGTCTCAAAGTTGATTCTAGTTTACCATATCAAACATTGCCCTCAATCTATATATATATATATATAGATTTCCCTCTAGATTCTCTATCAGAGGAATCTCGAGGCAATCTTCTTTGATTCCATGAGATTATAAAGGCATGGCCACTAATGTACATGTTTCCGGTACTTTCTACTATCTTTCAGGTTTTGCTAAAATCTCTTTTCATGCCTGAAATTGTGGAATAGGCAGATTAATTTATGGAGTGTTAACATCGGTTCTTCAAATTCAGGCATCAATTCTCGCCTCCTGATTCGAGATTGCTGAAGAAGTGGAGTAATTTTACGCTCATACGAAGTGCAACATGACAAGCTAATAGTACCGTAAGACTGTTGTGCCGGATATTTCTTCTAAATTTGCATATATTTTCTTTTCTAATTCACATAGATGTATTTACATGAGATCCTCAAAAAAAAAAGAAAAAAAGAAGAAGAAGAACAGGTTTTCATCCGAATCACAGGGGATTTTAGAGTTATTTTGGGCCAAAAATTGCATGTTCTGCCTTTCGCGGTTCATGAAGAACCCCGGTCTGCACCGTAGCATATAATTTCCTTTGACAATGCTTAAAATGGACAGCATGTTAACTATGACCTTGAAGGTTGTTTGTCCCAAGTCATTGTGCTTGGAATCAAGACTACCTGATGTGACATCACCCGAGTAGGTTTTGGCTGGTGCAGAATTATTATATCATTGGGTCATCATCTTTGCTTAATCTAGAATATTCTCTCGTGTCCTACCGGTGAATACCCATCCTGATGATGAAGAAGTGATCCGTTGTCTCCTAGTTGCAGATGAACCATGTCATATTTCTTTAAATGAATTACCTTTCCAAACCGAAAACCTCTTAGCATGTTTCATAGAGACAAAAGATGCTACTAATCTGATTACACTCTAGCTTTGTTCACATCGAGACATGATGCGTGCAATTAGAAATCCGGCCAATTGAGATCTGCATGCATGCGAAGAAAATGCACCGGGTGAAGCATTGGATTCATTTGTCTTCTTTTTGACGGTCCACCCGAGTACAAAATATCACCGAGTAGTAGTGTAGGATAAGAATTTCATATCACCGATCCTGCAATAAAGACCGTCATCCAATCTGCTGCACTATTTACCTCTCGGTACATACATAGGTAGAGATTCAAAAGATTGATAAGGAGTATTAATCTTTCGAATTTTAGATAAGAGCGAGTGAGCTCCGTCAAGCCAGGCTTCATAGCATGCAATCCACCTCATGACGGGCTTTGAATCTCCCTCAACATGATGTTGCTAGCCCCTAGCATGGATGTCCGTAGTTTCCCATGCCCCTCTCTACTCTACCATTGGAGGAGGAATTGGGTCCTCTGGTTACAAAACCTGCATCACTGTTAACATTGCTTGGTGATTCTTTCAATTTCTATTTCCATCAAGGTTGCATCTGTTGTCACTGCCTTCATTTCAATAAAATTTGCAACACAATGTCACGAGAGTTGGTGATTGAAAGCAGGACCAGAATGGTGTGGTGCCCATCAGCATCGGTTGTTGGTGGTACAGCCTATCATGACTTAATGCCCTCGGTGGGCCGGTATCCATCCTCGTCATTGCAGCGGTCACGGTCGGTAACACTGCTGCCCAACCGGTTCGTGGATAAATTAGGAGAAGAGTGCTAGCATCATTTCATCATATATTATGTGCCCATACCGGTTCGTGGATAAATTAGGAGAAGAGTGCTAGCATCATTTCATCATATATTATGTGCCCATGTACGGTGTTTGATGAATGATGGTGACATTCTCCATCCTGATTATGAACCAGAGTCAAGTCCCATGGTTTCTTCCCAAGACCAAGCATTTTATTTGCAGCTCATACAAATCTAATTTCGGCACGGCAAGCTTAACTTAGCATCACAATGAATTGTTTCCATGGTCCCTCTGCAACAATTTCACTTGATTTCCAATTGGGTCCACCAAGAATGCGAAAGGGATGGCATAACGCTTTCATGATGCAACAATAGTAAAAACGGTCACGCCGTGATCGCGACCATTCCATACAAGATTAAGCATTTGTAACTTTGATTGATATATTGCGGTTGGCTTCTACCTATCATGCTTGATAAATGGATGAAATGAATCGAATAAGTCTGAATTTAACCTGTTTGGCATGTCTTTCTTTTTCACATCAATAACGACTTGCTTCTGATGATTAAGAGGCAATTGGGAAGATGGTCTAACTTTAGTGTGAATATATATGGGTACAAGCTCGCTCGTGCGCAGACGCATGCACGTGTGCCACACAATGTGTTTGAGCCACTTTCTTGTGTCAACTTTCTTGAGAAATGAGTGGTTTGGCTGTTGATCACCAATAAGCTTTGCCTGCTGTGAACAGGGTGAGTGACTTAAGCTGTGGTGGAGTTGGTTGATGTGAAGCAAGCACGGTGTTTAGATATCGATGCAGGAGATCTTTAGGGATTCCAAACCCAAGGAAAGCAACATTTTTGGGGTTTGTTTTGTTAGGTACCGGCGAGGGGAGCTTTTGGCAACACGTGGGTGGCCCTAAGCAGTCAGTCCAAATGGTTCACAGAAGCTGGCAAATGGCATATCAATTTCCATCCACAACTCCACAATCTATGGCTATATGAGGAGTATAAAATCCCATGTCCCAGGGAATATCCTTACCTGATGTTGTGCAGTGTTGGTCTCTACCCTCCAATCTAGCACATCCTTATAATTCCTGACCAACCAACAGTCCCTATATTGATACTTAGTGTTAGGATAGATCCACAACTATGGAACATGAATCATCCATCCAAGATCATCTATGGGAGATACACCATCTATTGCTATAAAAAGATAGAAGAAGACAAACGAACACAACGATATATATGGTTTGATCCAAGTGCCTACATCCAGGGGACATGCAATGCTTCACTATCGAGAAAGAACAATAGAGCAAATACAATCTCAACTCACTAATCCTCTCTCAGGATCCAGAAGCACTCATCCATACAATCCTCTTAAAGTAATCCCAAGAAGATCTCCCTCACAGATCTACCAGTCCAGGGCCCTCGACATTCCTAGACACTCTGTGATCCTCTCAACCTCTACATCAAGTCCCAGTCTCTGTCCCTAGGCAACCCCACCGTTCCAAGACACTCCGGGCTTTCTTAATGCTCCTAGCACTCCCTAAGACCTCTGGCTCTCTTTGAGACCTAGTGCTTGACCTCTCTGAAAAGCTCCTGACACACTATGCTGAGATATACTCTCCTCGACTGCTGCACCGCCGAGCTTCTCTCAACCTTCTATGCCTTCAGAAAGACGCTACTACAGCACTCCAGCGCTTCCTGCCTTGTCTCTGCACCGTTTAAGAGATTTTTTTGAGACTTCTTTCTTCTTAGATCGTCTGGTCTTCTTATAAGTCTTGATCAATCCAATAGCCATCCGATCAGCTCCTACGTGCTCTCCTGACCGCTAGATAGCACAACAACTCCATAGACCTCATGATTAGATCCGATCCATGAGTCAGGGGTTGTAGACCCCATGAAAAGACTTCCGCACGTATGCCCGTGCGGGCTGTTCATTCGTGCCATTCGCCTCCATCAAGCCGGCTCGATCCACAGTCGGGCCAGCTCAATCTTACCCCGAGCCAACTTGGCTGCGTATCCGAGCCAGCCCAACTGTATTAGCTGATCCTTTTTCTCATGACTTCTAAATATCGTTCTTGGCTTATTATAGATCGAATCTTGAGGTGCAAGATTCTAACACTTAGTGCCATAGGGCTATTAATAAGCCTTATGCCAACCATTACATATATCTCCATCCTATTTGGAGCACATTGTTGTTGTCCATTACCTTCAAACATACAAGTCTGCTCAAAACCATTACCAAAAGTTTTATCTAGGATTCTATCATCAATATTCCTATTTCCTTCCTTAAAATCTCAATCTAATGAGCTTTGGTTGAGATCTTTCATGCAGATAATCATGTCATTTAAGCCCCTATACACCACATAAATCATCCAACATGAATTATCCATCTATCTGTGCATCCATCCAACCATGTATCTATGTCGATTGATTCGTTCTACAGCATGTGTAGGGAGAACATATGATAGACTAATAGCTCAACTAGTTGGTACACTAATATAGGATGTGTTTACTTTTCCCCAAATTTTACTAAAAATGTTGCAGTCTTGGGTAAAAATTGCTGCTAGTATCGTGCTTTATCGACAATACCAAGCTTACCTTTTATAAAAATAGGGAAAGATCTAACTAGATAAAAGAGGATGAGGGTGAAAAATTAAGTAGTAACAGTAATTCTTTGTGTAATTATAAAGTTAGGCCACATGTATGGGGGAAGGTGGCTAGGTGGAAAAGTGAAAGCCAACAGAATTGCTCAAATTAGTTGGACCATGCCCTTTCACCAAGCAACAAATGTGCGACATGTGGGTGGGTCACACGTGCTAGGGAGGCCCATGGCGCAATGCATTCAATGCCAAAAGTTCCACTAACTTTTGCCAATCACACATCATCCCGCAAATCTACAGCTAATTTTATATTTTATAGAGCATTAGGGCTACGTACATGTAGGTGATAATAGTGGCCAAAAACTCTTATCCTTGTAGGCTCGCATTTAGAAAAGAAAGTGGAGAAAAAACAATGGAATCCATGCACAAATTTTTTATTGCCCTAGCTAAGTGAGACAAGATTCATTGGAGCTCATGTGGATTGCATGGTTTAGCAACATGATGTGGGGGGATATAGGAACATTCACATGCTTGTTCTTGTTAAATATGATGCAATGTGTGCTAGGATCGACTCTGCAATGGTGGTGTACACATGCGCTCATAACATTTATGCTTTAAATGAACACAAGTGATACGCATGTCAAAGTATGCTTGGTCGAATGACATGCCAATCCAACTAAGAAGTTTTTAAAATCTCATCCATTTTAAATTTAGGAAAGAAAAATGGCATGGGCATGCCACCTATATATGTTCCACCACAAATAGGGAAAAATTATATGAGATCCAAGTGACCATTTTATTGCATGCATCATTAGTTTTGACAAGTACTAATCTATTGACGGAATAAGCTTACCAGCTTTGTCTGCCAAGTAGATGAAAATTTACATTCGGAACAGAGTATGATTTTGTTTCTTCAACTTGATTAAAATGACAACCCTGCAAGTAGGTGCGATGGGTTTTTAGATAGGGTTGGAAGATCTTCATCAGCCTAATAATAAGATCCAAAAAAGGAAATGGGTGCAAAGATTCCTTCCCTTGAGCCGGTATTTGTTTACTTGGATCAAGTGGAAGACGCATCCATTTCTGAAATCCTACGATGGTTCATCAACAAGGTTGTGGTTCAAGTCCTCGCACACCAAAACCAACAAAATTAACCGAACGTAAGGTTTTAAAACACGTGAACGGCATTAGCTCAGATGGTAACGCTAACACCCCAGCCCACTTAAAGCAAGGGGCAAAGGTTCAATGTTGAAGTACATCAACCCTCGTTTCTCAATACCTCAATTCCATAAGCACTAGTCTCGGTCTCCATGGGGTGCTGGGTTTATTCCAGAGTGCAAGTATAGGATCGGATGAGGTGTTACGACACCCCCTCCATTATCACAAAAAAATAAAAATAAATAAATAAAATAAAATACATCATGAATGGCAGATGATCACTTTCAGAAGAACCTATCATTCTCTTTTAAATTAAAACCTCAAGAGCTTCTATAAACAGTATGGCACTCCAACCAAAATCCTTGTTTTGTTAGCGAGCAAACCTAAGTCCTATTCGCAAAGCCAGCTAAGATGATGCGCCCCTTGTGAGAAACCATAAATACATGGAGTATTCCAAGACCTGCAAATGGATGGTCTTCATTGACTCATGTATTCGAGGTGGACAATTGATGGTCCGATGTAGATAACTGATGATCCAATTGCATGTAAAGTTCACATCCATCTCCTTTCCGTTGCTAAAATTTATGATGTTCCATCCTATCCAAATCCGCATGATGAAGCTCCATCCACACCTTTCCTATTACTAAAAATGCTCTAATCCATTCGATTCTCATTTAACAAAGAGAAATAAAAGGACACTAGCAAAAATCAGAACTGCATATTTTAGATAGAAACATAACCATCAATTCTAACACCGTAATTATCCAAATTTAGAATTGTTTGAAAATCCTTTTGAAATGCCTAGGTAATAATCAAAGACACATCCACTCCACTGATGGCTAAGTAGAGGGGATGTGACCCCAGGAGCTTCCCCATGTTTCCAAATCTTTTCCAAGCACCTAATAAATTTTTATTCCTTATGGTACCATATTTCCTCTGAATTATTGTCTCTTTTCGACTTCCAACTCATGAACCATTGCTTGCAACTCGTTTTGACCCATGCATTGAATGTAGTGGAAGAGAGATGGATGCTGCAGTGGAACAGCGACGTCCACCTACAATTGCGGTTCAGCTGGCATGAG
This sequence comes from Cocos nucifera, assembly GCA_006176705.1. NCBI lineage: Eukaryota > Viridiplantae > Streptophyta > Magnoliopsida > Arecales > Arecaceae > Cocos > Cocos nucifera. The sequence goes on along the minus strand of QRFJ01001229.1, from coordinate 341,649 downwards.
AGGAGAATGGAGGTGAAGGAAATCCTTCAGGGTAGTTGAATTGCGTGATCTTTTTTATGATCGCTATGACAAGGACCGGGACTGGTCTTTTGGTTGGAACGGAGGACCTCTTTTGAAATGGACGTGAGAGAGAGACGTGTGTAGAGATGGAGATGGAGATGGAGATGGAGATGGAATCCCATTCCCCTTCCATTTAGACCTCGGCCATTTCCTCCCCCAACCAAACTCCACCATCCCATGTGCTCTCCTCACGAGGCCTGTTCTCATTCCAACGCCCGGCGAACGGCATCAGCTCCGGTACCTCCTCCACCGCCCCGCTATTTTGATAAATTCTCTTCCTACGGACGCCGGAAAGAAGAATGATAGCATGCATCAAATATATATGCCATGCACTTACCAATGTTGCTATTTTGGGCTCATTTTTTTATGAATAAATATCATAAAAAAATTAATCTATTTTTTTATTGATTAATTTATTCATATATTCATATTTTTTAAGATAAAAAAATTATTTTTTTCTAAATATCATTTATCCATGAAAAAGAGAAAAGTTTTACCCATCTAAGAAATGGCTAAATTATTTTTTCATGAGTTAGTAAAGTAGACATTTAAGTTTATACCTAAAATATTTCATTCTCATTTCCAATATCGTCATCATTTAATGCTTAATAACTCGACCATCCACTTTCTTAAAATTTAAAAAGTATAAGAGATATTATTGAAAATATGAATAAATTTTAATAACTTATATAGAAAAATAGTAATATAAAAAAATATGCATAAAAGATTTGGAACTAACTTGCCCATATATTAAAAAAATATAGATAAATTTTTTTCTATCTAAATATTATCTGAAAAATATTTATCTAAAAAATATAGATTTCTAAATAAATATTTTACCTATAAAAGAACGATCTCCAAAATCTTTTTGCTAGAATAAATATATTACATGACATGGCATGGCATCCGAAGTAGATTAGATATACGGGCTTAGAATTCAAAATAAATAATAAAAAAATATTTAAAAAATAAAAATAAAAACAAATTTATTTATAAAAAAATAAAAATAAAAACAAATTTATTTATAAAAAATTTAGCTCGAGCTTCTTCAAAATATCTTTCCTCATCTGAAGAAATTTTTTTTTCTTTTTTCTTCATGCCAATAAGAAAGACACCTCCCACAGTCTCTATAAAGAGAGCTAATCCTACCAAAATTTTTCACAGACAAGTTTTTGTCGTTATTCCAAAGTAACACAAAAATCAATGGAAACCAAAGGCTACTAAAGCCAAAATTTGTATGTCCGGTCCAATGCTCGGCCTAAGCTAACTTGGATGAATATATAAAAATAGAAAATAATAACTAAATAATAAACATTTTGGAGTTTCTGATAATTCTAACAATTAATATATAGCATTTTTTCAATCTTTATTGTAATTCTAATTGTGACATATTTTTTTTTACCTCTTAAATGAGTTTCTTGGCACTTGATATTAAATTCAGTCTTGTGATAGTTGTTCATGTTGTACTTTATTTTATTGGCCAGTATTGAAATTTCTAAATTGTTGTGTATCAGGCAGGATCCCATGCACATTATTTTGATCCCTTTTAAAATTTTCTCCAACATCCGCAAAACAAAATGATGCTTAGATGTTTCACCCACCTAAATTTATGCAAGCCCATTGTGTTCTTTAAAATGTGACATATGATGCGCATTCGATAATATCCAATTGTAAACATACTGCAACTAAAATGGGGTTTACATGGTTTTACATGAAAAAAATTATAAGTGAATGATAATTAGTTTAGTTAATCAAGTTGTTGGAGGTTGGATGCTAGTAACTCGGCACTACCTTAAACTTTATTACATCAACAAATTGAATGAGGTCTAGAAACCATTGGATGTTGTGTCATTAAAAAAACAAAAAGAAAGAAATAGTCACAAAATGCTTTCAAGTATAAGATAATTGCCACTAGTAGCACTCCAACATAGAATATGCTCGATAGCTCGTATTATCTTATATTTTAATAGGCTGATTAGATTTGATATCAATATTAATGCCCTTTATCTACTTAAAACCAACAACTTTTAACTAAATCAGATGCTCTCTTCTCTGGAGTTGCTCAGGTCCCACCCCAATATGCAGAGTGCGTGCTGCCTTTTTTTTTATTATTATTTTATTATTTATTTTTTTTCCGACACTATTAGACTTCAATGGAGCATCATACGTGTTAAAATAATGGGTAATGGCGGTTAAATATTACATGGACCCACAAATTGCGATGCATAATTACCTAAAACATGGTAAATTCCTGTTCTTGCGCCGCAAAGTGGACTGGAAGCGAAGAAAATTCACTTAGCTCTCTATCGACTTGCTTTGACTTCATGATGCTCTAAAAGGTTGGTTAGCAATTGCTTGGTGTTGGTATATTTGAATATCAAAATGACAACACGTTGTTAATAACTTTGAGATAGGAGAAGAAATTTGTGAGCCGATGGGAGTTTAATACATTGGCTCCATTATTCATATGTTAATCAATTTGATTAATTTTATTTTCATAATGAAATATTTATTGCACACTCTTCTACTTCTCCTACTACTCATGTGTAAAATAATCTAATTTTTTTTAATAAAAAATTTATCACCCCCTCACTCTACTAGTTGATTATCTGGACTAATAATGGATCATATTAATTTGAGAAAATCCATGAGCTTATTAGTAGACCCTTCATTATTATTAGTCTTTAACACATGATTACACATCTTCATTCCACTTATTAATAAACTTGAGTGGCCTTTAACTAAAAAAAAATGTTCTTTTGGTAGGACTTTGTGCTCAATCTCTTATGTAACATTGATTCTAAATCATACAAAGATTCGGTCGCGCTATCATATTCTATAAAGTTTATCACATTGGTTGCCAAACATAGGGAGCCTGCATCTTTTAAAAAAATAATATTTTTACATCTTATTCTGATCAGTATATATCATCAATTCAATTATATATATATATATATATATATATATATATATATATATATATATATATATATATATATATATATATATATATATATTATTTTTGTTTTAATTATTATATTAATTTTTTTTTTGGACAGAATCTTGTAGCCCTAGCCACCCTACGAAAAGGCCATGATCTAAAGACATAAGTCCTAGCCACCCTCTCAAAAAGGGCTCACAATTCTAGGTGCAGTAACTTGAAGCTATCAAGCTTCCAAGGGACCCCTGGGTGCCCGTACCGAGGGAGGGAACTGATCGCCCGAGACGGTGTCGGAATTTTACAGAGGCAAATCAACCTCCTTGCAGACGGTTGAGATGATCACCTGGTGATGCGAGAAAAATCGGGACGTCTGATCGATGCACCCGCAAGGGATAGAGCGAGGGGAGGAGTTGCGGCACAGCGTCGGCCGTCGGAGCCGCGAGTGCTGCGCCATGGTGGTAATGGTATCAGCAGCACGCAGATGGCTGCGTGCGAGAACTAGGCTGCCAGCAATGATTGGCAGGGGGACCAATGGCAGGGCGCAACGTGGGGCGCGGAGGACCACACAAGAGCAGGATGGCCGACAGCAGGATTGGGTGGTGGCGAGGCACCGCCCAGGATAGGCCACGTGTCGCTTTCGGATCAACCGCCTCTCCAGGCCACGGACGTACGGCCCCTGCCATACACTCGGCCCACCCCTACGGTATTGCACGACTGCCCTCCAATCCGGAACAAATTTACGAGGATACCCCTGACCGGAGGAACCTGATGACAACCACCGCGACTCTAGTTTATTAAACTTTGTTAAAGCTGGTGTAACTATTGATTTTTTCTTCTTTGGTCATGCTTTTATAAGAAACTTAGAGCATTAATTCATAAAAATATTGTAAATCTGCAATAATAGTTTTTTCTCTCTTCATTACGGATATCTATTAGAATAATCATCAAGTTGTAGTTTAGTTAAAATATATGTGAAATAATTAGAGGTTGGACGAAGAATTGTAAGAAATTATTTGCATTCTTGCCATAAATTAATGCTAACCAAGGGAATAATGACTCTCAAATTTTGGGACATAATTTTAAAGCTTGATATTATATTTTTTTCCTCTTATGCATCTTATCTGCGTCCAGCACATTAGAACAATTGATTTTAATTTAAAAAAGAATGTTAAATTTATTCTGATCTATGAAAGTCCAGCATCCATATAGAATCCGTAATTTCCGTTAGCTCTCCCGTTTCACCGTTTAGTGGCATTTCCATCGTGAAGGCAATCGCAACATTGGTGTTGTTTCTGTCAATTTATGTAAGGAGGGGGGTGAATTAGTAATTTTATACGGGGGCTCACAGAAGATAATTGCTGTGGGTTATCAAGGCGAAGCAGTTGCTCTTCCTGAGGGAGAGAGTGAGTGAGGGAGAGAGAAGCAGTTCTCTAGCCGGCGAGCCGAGATAAATGAGCAAGCCCTCGCCCTAAAGAGGTGCCCTCGCCCTAAAGAGGTCGAGAATTTTGAGGCTTCTAGATCCCCAGACGGGAACTCACCTTCCATCCGACTCCCCACCCGGTCGGCCACTCTCCTTCCTGTTCCTCACGGGAATCCGAACGACTTCGCCACCAAAACCCTAATGCAGGATTTCCAGTCGATACCGGGCGTCTCCGGCCGCATCTTTGGCGGCGGAGGTGGCGGCGGAGGGGGAGGTGGGGCGGACGTCCGGCGGCCAAGGGTACCCGGCACCCGGCGGCAGTGCAAGCAGCAACCGCCGCGTCACAGTGCACCGCGTTGCGACTCCACCAACACCAAGTTCTGCTACTATAACAACTACAATCTTTCCCAGCCCCGCCATTTCTGCAAGGCCTGTCGCCGCTACTGGACCAAGGGCGGCGTCCTCCGCAACGTCCCCATCGGTGGGGGCTGCCGGAAAACCAAGCGCTCCTCCTCCTCCTCCTCGTCCAAGACCTCCAAATCCTCCTCCACCGCCGGCGACAAAGACAGCCGCCAGCCCTCCGCCTCCCGATCCAGCAGCGACAGCTCCAGCCTCACCGCCGCCACCACGGAAGCCTCCACGTCCGCCTCCGCCTCCGTCTCCGCTTCTTTCCCCGACTCCACCCTCTTCGCCTCCTCCCAGACCTCCCACCCCAACCCTCCCTTCGATCCACCGCCGCAAACGGTGGCGCTGGACACCCTAGGTCACCGGACGCCCGAGATCTTCTCGCAGGCGGCGGTGGGCAGCAGCTTCACCGGCCTGATGGCCACCGCCGCGACTTCACCGGCGGTCTTAGGGTTCAACTTCTCCGATCCGCCGCCGATCCATGTCGGACCTCAGCAATCGCCTCCCAAGGCGGCGGCGACGTTGGCGGAGGAGATCAGGATGCCGGGACTCATGGATCAGACGGCCCCCATGGATCTGCCACCTTTTCACGGGCGATCGGGCGGCGGCGGCGGGGGACTCACCGGGCTGGACTGGCCGGCAACGGTCGACCCTTCCCTTTTTGATCTCACCAGCGCCGTCGATCCGGGTGCGTACTGGAACCAAGGCCACTGGGGGGACGCCGATCCCTCCCTCTATCTTCCGTAATTAGTCCGTCGTTAACCTCTCCTAAACTATATATTTAAAGAAGGAATGATTTCTGTGTATATCTTTTTTTTCCTTGTTTTTAAAATTGGGTTTTTTTTTTTTTTTTTTTTTTTGGATGTGTTTGGTTTTCTTATCTTTTTGTCGATTACGACTGACTGGCTTTGTTTTCAAAATTATAGAAATATAGAAAAAAATGCAAGGAGTTGCCTTCTTTCTCGCTCTTAATCTTTTCCTTAATTAGTGATTAGTGGACATGACTCGTGTGGGTTGACAAAGACTGTGTTAGTTATGGTAATTAGCGTCAGCATATATGGGATTTGTTTTGTAAATCGGGGGAGGCGGGGGCTGCGGTCCCACGTCGGCCGTTGGAAAGGGACAAGGTGGGGCCCGCTGGGTACGGCGAGGGGACCACCGCTCATGCGCGGTGACGTATGCCCACGTGGTGGTGTCCGGGACGGAGAGGTCGGTGTCGTCCGGCGACGCTGGCATCAGCCACGTGGTGGGTTCTGGTTGGAAGGACAGCTGGTCCTGGGATCTGACACTGGGTGTGGTGGGTGAGACGTGCAAGGCATCGGAGGGAACGTGTCAGAGTGGTGGGGGCGGAGCGGACGGGAGGTCGTCCGGCCCTCTGTGGATGTGGGGGAGGGACGCCGTACGCGTGCTGTACTCGCTGCTGCCGGGGCTGGCCACCGTATGGATGCTTCTGGAAGACCAGTTGGTGGACCCCAGTCCACTATACAGTATACCCTCGGCCCCGGGGACGCGTACATATAAAAATAATGCCACTCGGCACGTGTGATGCAGAGGAGGAGGAATATGGGATGGGCTGTGATGTTCTAGAAGTAATTATTACACTCGCTTTTAATTGGTGCACTCGTTTTAAAAGTAATAAAAATTATTTCTTGTTGTTTTTTACGCACTAGAGACAAATGCAATAGTGTTCCTTATAAAATATCCTTTTAAGTGCCATAGGTTGTCATGGAGAGTTTTTTTTGGTAGAAATGGAGAGTTTACTTGAAAGCATGCTTACCCGGCTGAGACAATGCCACATTTTAGACTATGGATTCTATTTAGTCTAGTTTTGGAATAAAATCACACATTATTAGGCTCTGGCTGTTTGTTAGCAGCTTATATTCAGCTTGGAATTCGATTTAACATAAATTTACTTGATTGTTAAACAATTTGAGCTTGAGTTAATTATCCACATGAATAGAATATTATTTGTTTAACAAAAGGAAGCAGACAGAAGTGAACTGTAGAGGATCCAAACTTTATTTTCTATTGTTAGAGTGTCAATGTTTCATCTCAATTCTATTCTCAAATTCAAAGGTCCAAGCAGAGTTGTCAAGAAAATATGAGTAGCCGAACCAAAAGGTCCACACAAGATAAATAAAATCGCAAAAATGTATCCACACACAAAAATCCATGGATTTGACACCTCCCAACAGCTATGCACATGTATGACAAGGGCTTGTAAAAGCTATGAATATATGCAGACTAATCATAAAGAACACAGCTTTCAACATTTTACCATCCAGGTTTTCAAATCACTCTGAATAATCTTTAAAACATTAGGGATCAACATTTTCTAAGTTCTTACATTTAAAAGAATAAAAATATAAAAGTTTAAAATTATGTTTATACCCAGTAACACAACTTCTCAAACAAATATTTCCTGTAGGCCTGGAATGATATCCCAATTCCCAGGCATTCCACAAAATAGAAGCCACCTCCCTCACCTCTTTTTTCCTTTTATGATCGAACAAAAAATGGAGCTGGATACACCCGAATGATTGATGCGTAGCTTGAGAAAAGAAATTTTTTAGTGCTGGGGAAATTAGAAACACCATTTGAAGATTATTCTTGGATTAGACTTCTGGGTGGCATTACAGACTGAACATCTGCGGTAGGAAAATTTGGCCTAGAGCTCAGCAAGATAACATAGGAAATTTGAAGTTTGAGATGAAACCTTAATTATAGGAAAAAGAAAAGGAATTGCAGTAGAACAACTCTGTTAAAGGACTGCTGTAACTTTTGAGGACGTACAAGCGAGCATGTGGTAGCAAGATGGAAGATACTAACCCACAGCTTTATAATTTACAGCTCCTACCAAGACACGAACATATGTACTATTTATTACGACCATTCCAGTGGACCCCATCCGAATAAAGACAACCAAACCTTGACAAAGGGAAAGGCCAAGAAAGAAATAAAACTCTTATATCAAACCACAGATAACCGTTCCTTTGTGAAGAGAAGTACATGCAGAACTACTCCATGATCTTATGGTGAAAACAATATATTACATGATACAAACCATTATCCCATGCCACAACACTCTGAACCTGCTATAGAATAAATAAAGCAGGATAGAAGAAGGAAGAGAGGAAAAAGAACCTCAAGGGATTGATACAAAATCATGATGATGTATAATGGAATAAACTGAATAAGGGAATGATGTGGATCTAGAATCTACAGCAAAGAAGTCCAACCCTCCAACCCCGGTGCTTCCTCAAATGACTGCGATCTGCTTTTGCCATTTTGACTGGGCTGCTATTCCACTCCGATTGTAATCTGTGCATTAACACGGTGATGTCATTAATTACTGGGGCCGTAAAACAGGCAAAGTAGATCAAGGAAATATGAACCGGTTCGATATAGTTAGGATGTGCATGATGAGATGAATTTGCCGAATTTAACGAGTCATCATCACACAAAGACCCAACACCCTTTTTCTCTCCAAACTTCTTACTTGTGAAAAACGATGCACATGCACTAGAAGGGAATAGAATGGGATGGAAGACCCATCTATAGTAAATTTCCCAGGTCCGTGTACTTGCGATGTACCACCTGGGAAACCCAGAACACCTCTGACACGCATCCCAGAACAAGATTATCTTGTCCATCTAATCTGTTTGTCTACATTGCAAACCGAGTACAGCAATATCATACAGCAGATCAGCAAAGATGCCCACCCACAGCATGCATTTGCATATCTGAATTTTTTTAATAAATAACTGAGAAGAATAACATGAAGGGAGAGGTCTCCACCAGCCTACTTTGAGTCGGAAGTTATTAAAACCTGTTGATGCGGTATATGACAAACCTAGACCTTCACGGCTTCATATGTAGTTTAGCCAAAAATTGGAAGCTAAATTCCAAAATAGCGAATTTCAGAATCCTTTCACTAAGTGTTTCCCTACAGGCATTCTGATGGATTTACTGATTAAAAAGATGTAGAAAGAAAGCATCCAGCGTTGGCAAACTGGGACAACATGCTAGAGTGCCATTGCTTTTATGCGTATGATGGTAAGATAAAAACACTTGGATGTGTTCAAGATGATCCTCGAATTGTTAGCAGAATGACACATGACAGTTCCACTGAAGTATTAATGATTTTTAACAAGGATTGTTAAAAGCATCTTAAGAGTAGGATATAGCAAATTCACAAACTAAAAGAGCTTGGTGCTGCCACATGGCAAACAAGCAGATTAGAACTAAACCCGGAGTAGGGAGTGCACATGGTAAAGTATTAAGCCATCAATTTGAGATTGCTCACACATTCCATTATGCAATGTTTTCCTATCCAAGGTCAAGCCCTCTAATATAGAGGACTCGTTTGGTTTGCAGGAACAAACAAATTCCGCTCGCTAGAATGTTTCTCCTAAAAAGCTGATGTCTAGGAATATGATGCATCAAAAACTGGTTTTTGCATGTTTGGTTGACCATAGAAAAGTTGCATATTCCAGAGTGGTTTATCTTTGATTGGGCAACTATTTTTCTGGAAAAATTGTGTACAATAGATGTTATGCCTTTAATAAAGGGAAAGACCTTAACCCATTGTATCTAAAAGCTTGAGGGCATTTTTATGGAAAAAAATTATCCCAATTCTTGGACCATGGGAAAGTGACTTTCCTATATCCCACATGGGTTTTCCTTTCCCATAAAATGTGAGAATCTTATTCTCATGGAAAAGCTATTTTCCCATTTCTCTTCTTTGAAAACTCCAACCAAACATGAGCCGCAGCTCCATTTTCCTGTTCAACCCCCCCCTCCCTCTCTTTTTCCTGCAAACCAAACGAGTCCAAAATGTTTCTCTGATCCACTGCCTGGATCCAAAATTGTCTCTAACCAAAGTTGCAAAATGCTGAAAACACCTGGAGAAATTCTTACACTCTCCTTTACTTATGCAATTACTAAATAACATCTTAAATGCTACAGAGACAAAGTATTTACTAATCTCCAAGTGACTTGTGTTAAAGAGCTTGCAAAGGAATATAAACATAATAAAATGAATAATGGAAAATGATAGGGATATAAAGAAAACGAGTAACTATAAAGATGCTAATAAGATGAATAAATTTCCATATCAATCGTACACATTTGGTTATTTCCTACCATTAACGGACTGCTAACTATACATGGGACAATTACCTGTCACCCAGGTTATTGTTTTCCTTGTTCCTATTTCTTTCCTTTAGTCTTGCTAGCATGCAGCCAGGAAACAAAAGTAATCTTTTCTGGTCAGGCTCTCGCACTGCTAAATTAGTCAGCAGGGAAGTGCAGTTGATAAGCCATCCACCTAACTCTCTTACAAACACGTAGTTCATTAACATCTAACAGTTCTTAACTGTTTTCAGCATATACAAATTTCACCAGAAGTGAACATACGATAAGAGATTGTCAGTATGATAGGAATAATAGTGCATGAATGTGCAGGTGACTCTGTGTCCAACGCAAGCATTTATAATTGGATAACATAAATAGTTGCAATTTAAGCATTGCATGTGGGGATGGTTTGAATGCAAAATTTGAATTGCTCGGAAGGAAGGATGTACTTACATGGGAAATGCAAAGGAACGTGTGCTGGTTGTGCTACTATCAGACCGAAGAGATATGCTACCTGAATATGGTATATGCCCAGATGATACAATTGGACCTGACAGGTAAACAGGCTCAGAGTAGTTTAAGTCTCCATGATTATTATGAACAAAGGAACTTCGAGCTGAAGCTGTAGCATTATCAGAAACTGCCTCTTCAGTTACTGGATCATTTTTAGCCTGTCCATCTTTTTGCCAATCTATTTTCTGATTGCCCTCCTCCTGGCCACTTATGGATGCTACTCCGGAGACTCCATTTTCCAACTCAGCATTAGCAGGATTTCCCATTGTCCCACTGCTTTGATTGGCCTCTTTGGCATCAGATGGCACAGCTGTATCTGGAGAGCAAACATCTTTTAGCAGACCTGGTGATAAATTGTTACTGGGATTTTCCTTCATTTCACTGCTTTCCTCAGACTCACTGACATCAGATGAAGCTGATGCAGAGCAGCCCTCTTGCAATGTATCCTCTGACAAAGTGTTAGCAGGACTTTCCTTGACCGCATTACTCTGCCCAGACTCTCTGACATCAGATGAAGCAGATGTGGCCATCGAGCACCCCTCTTCTGCTGTGCCCTGTGATAAACAAATAGAAACATTTTCCTTGGACCCACAGCTTTGGTTGGATTGTCTGGCATCAGATGGCACAGCTGTGGTTATAAAGCACTCCTCGTCCAGTGCACCCTGTGATGAACCATAGACACAAAATGTTGATAATATTCCAAATTGGCCGATCATGTTCCTGCATCACTGGAAGCACATTTCTATGGTCTACGTGGCTAGTTAAAAATTTATTACTTGAGAAACCCAGGACAGCAGCTGAAAAGCATGAGAAGATTTAACTATTCTGCTAACCTGCAGGAATGTTCACTAAACATTTTTCTTCTTCAATTCCTGATTAAAAATAAACAAGAGATACTTTGAGTTAAATGCAGGAAATGGAGACATGCTTATTTCCTCTTGAACCTCTAGTCTCAAAAGGTAACAAGATCATGTCAGCTGTTTAAAGACCCTTATTCTGGTCACAAAGTTGCAATCTCACATGATCAGTAACCAATCCATGAAAATTCAGTGTTTTAAATAATAATAAATCATGGACATTTCATGTTATCTCAAATTATCTTATATGATAGTGGCATATCATGGGAATCATTTAAAATTAACATAGAATCTACTTCAGTAACTGACAATTCAGGGACAAAAGACCAGGTTTTACAGCATATCAGAACAAATAATTGAAAGTGCAGCTGCACATCAAGTACCTGATTAAATTTTTGACATTCAGCCAGTTGCTCAGTGCTGCAGTCAAAATTGGTAGGCTGCACTTGCTGGGGATCTGTTTCAATCTCTTGCAGAGAGAGGAACTGCTTAAAACTGATTGTCTCATCAGGTATATCACATAAGAATGGATTAGTTGAATGAAACTTGGCTCCAACTTCAGATAAACTCTCAGAAGAATGTTTATGATCATCGCTGCAGTTGAAATTGGTTGGCTCCACTTGCTGAGGGTCTATTTCAAACTCATGCAGAGCGAGGAATTGTTTTAAACTGATATTCTCATCATATATATCACTTAAGAATGGATTAGCTGTATCAAACTTAGCTCCAACTTTGGATAAACTCCCAGAAACATGTTGCTCCTCTCCATCCTTTTCCACAGAAGTAAGATGCCCATATGATGGAGATTTCAAATCATCTGCAGTGGTTGCGGCAGCATCTGCCATTTCTTTGCTCAGAGCACTATTTCCACTTGGCACAGGATAATTAAAAATAGAAGGAAGCAGCTGGCTTGACTCATCAATTTCCACCAAAATCTTTTCAGGGGAACATATCCCTTCATCAACACATATGTCCTTTATACTGTTACAAGCACCATCTTTATGACAGCCTATCATCTCTGGTAGTTCAATTTCATTAACAGTTTTGTCAGTGCAAAGAACTGTCTCATTTTCACCCAATTTAATTTCATCAGCAGGAAGGGTAAATGGATATTCCATACATTTACCATCATTCATCTGTACACAAAAGGACTCTTCAGTGCCCATAAATTTGCTTTGATGGATCTGAGAATCCACAAGCCTTTTTCTGTGTAGATGACATAAGATCATCTTCTCCTTCCCATACAGCCTTGTTCTCTACATCCAACAAACTAATCATCAAATGATTGCCATTATGTCTAAGGATTTGGAGGCAAAATTTTATTTTAGAACTATGAAAATGTGGTGGTTCACCATCTGCAAGCAAGCACAGATCATAATGCTCAAGAACATTGCGAAGCTTAGATGCGATATCAGGAAAGGTGCAAATTTGTGTGTGATAATTAACTTCTTGCAACATGCTAAGTGAACAATGTGAGAAGAGTGAACAATGTGAGGTTCAGCATAGCACGTTGCTTGAGAAGACTGAACAATGTGAGGGGAAAAGAGATGCAGATTTAATAGAATAGAAAAGTCAAAAGGCTTGCGATTTGGGAGATAAGTTTGGGATTTGAAAGATCATATTAGAGATACATGGATCGCAGGTACCTTCTACTTTCCACAACAGGACTGGAGTTTTGAAGATTCAAATATCCTTTTTAAATACTTTCTCATTTCTGGTTGCATTGGAACTCCAAGAAGGGTAATTTAGTCATAACAAAGTCCAGCTACATCGAGGTATACGGGTCACAAAGAAAAGATTGGTTACAAAACCTTCTCTCATTATAAAAGTAGACAATGATTTGGCTTATATCATCAAATCACAACAGAACTCAGTAATGGGACTAGGTGAAATCTAATAACAAAAGCATCCAATATATTGATAGAGCAATCTAACAGTTTATCTAATTTTTAACGAACATTTTGCAACTAATACAGTAGCAATGGAAAGAAAAAAAGGTTTCTGTAATTAGACCATTAAACAGAAGACTAGGATGTACAATGACTACTATACTGCAACATCTTTGGAATGTGAACCATAGAGAGAGAAGAGAATGGGACACATTAGACTATGTTGAAGAACCATCTAATACTGATCAACAAGAAAATCCACCTATCATCTCATTTCCAAATGAAAATTCATGAATGAATATTTAATATTGAAAAAGAAAATTCACCATTTTCAATCTTTTTGGAATTGTGTTCATCTCTAAGGCCCATGAGCCAAAGAAAAGAGTGTTGGGAACAGAACCACCAATGGGAATTGTTACCAAGATTGGAATAAGAACGATGACACACACAAGATATTTAGAAAATCAAAAAGAGATCAAATATAAGAAGAGATGTGACTAAAAGAAAATCACTTAAAGTATTGAAATAACTCAACCTGAGCCTTATGTTTACAACACTTTACAAGGAGAAATCAAACTCTTACTAACTCAGGAAGAACAAATCTTATAAAAGGACTGTCCTACAAACAACCTCAACTAATTTAAGCCAACTCAGCACAACACAATGCAAGTGTTGAAGTACCATTACTGGTACATGTACCATACCATATCAAGATAAGGTACTATTGTCGATGGAGGCATTATAAAGATGACACCAACTACCATATGTTAGTACAATATGGTATTGAGGGGTGTACATAATACCAGTTCTCTACTGTTATGATTAGATACACCAAGTATAGTTTGGCACAAACCAGTACTTCAACTCTTGAGATAACCTAAACTGTCTCTAAAACACTAGATAAATAAAAATTACAGAACATCAGGGACTTGTAACCCCCGCCCCCGCCCCCCCGCCCGCAAATAAAAAAAAAAAAAAACAAACAAACACACACACACACAGAGTAGAAACTACAATTCTATGCACATATCTGCACAAATGAAGTAAAGGAAAATTATCAGAGACGGAATAGAATTTTTTAGGTTTCACAGAATTATGTTACTCCATATAAGTATTACTCTAATTTTTTGCAAAACAAACAATATCAGATATGTACTCTTCAAGTTTCATGATATTAAATTGCTCTATGTTATGATCCTCTATGCTCAAAAATTCATTTTGCAAAATTCCTCTTAAAATAACTCAACCTTGAAATCCAATGTTCCTTCTTACTTTAAAATAACTTAGGACATAACAACCAAATAGAACCAAGTTACATCACAAACCATAAAACTCCAATCTTAAACAATATAGCACATCCTGTCATTTCTAAACCACTACCAATTGCTATCTTGAACAGGTGTTACGATGCAAGTATGCTGATATGACCAGTCAAACATATAGATTCATTAACCTGAAAGAAAGCCCATCATTTAGTCCATATTATATATCCTAAGTTTGTATTGCATTTTCTTATGATGTATAGTACTGATTTGGTGCAACATCAACGTAATCCCTGAAGAAAGCCCTAATCCATTGAGATGCCGAATGCATAAAGCTCCTGCCACTATGGAGTGTATGGAAGGTCAGATGTATGCAGCCTTATCCCGTAAGTGGAGAGAACTAATCACAGATTATCCTAACTGGACTTCACAACCCATAATTAAATAAACAATGAACAAATGACATACCATACAAAACTGAGTTAGAATCAAATGGATTGCAGTTGGGGTATGAACAACCTAAGAGTAGAACAATTTAGACTTCTAGAATACAAGAATATGTTGCAGAAGTGGATACTTGCCAGATTAGAAAAATATAAATGCAGATCACACATAATAAGCACTAATATACAGCTAAACTACAATGATCCAACTTACAAAGAGACTTTCTTATCCTTCACAGACTCCATAAACGAGAGCAAGGATGAGGCAATTTGAGGACTTCATATGATTAAGTGCCCAAGAAGTGCCTGTATACAATGCTATTTTAAAAGCTATAAAGTACTGAAAATCCAATATTAGTAGGTACATTTGAAGGCAGTCCTACTTAGCTGAAATTTATAATGGCCAATGAATGCATTATTATATAACACAAATGCCTCTGTGTTTGGCTATGTGAGGCCAGCAAAGGCCTTATCATCTCACATACCTTGAGCCATGTGTGAAACCGTGGTTTTTCATTTTGGCTGAGATCTCTATTGTATCTATATCAGGCACCCCAAACCCCCCGAATGATGTATGGAAAAACTCAACCCCTATTATCATGAGTGTTGCAGTAAGGCTCCAAATTCTCGGATAGGATTCACGCTGGAGAGCTGAATTGGAGTTAGGCCAACATGGATCATGGACCAACCTACAAGAAAAGTCTCAAGAACCAATGGAGTACCTTCCGGCTTAGAATCCTCCGATGCTTAAGTTAGCTAAAGCCTTGTGAACAGAGAGTGAAAATGGTAGGCAAGAAGGTAGTAAAGAGGGTTTGAGTAGAGAGAGAGTTCGATCTTCCTTCAGTAGGGAAGTCGAGAGTGATTTCAGCAAAATCTTGGCTTTGTAAATCTTGTGCTTGAGCTTACCTTCCGGAAGGATACCCTCCCCTTCTATTTATAGAGGGATCTGCTTAGGCCTTAAAGAAAATTTGTTAGGCCGTTAATTAGTTTTAATAGAATAGCCAGCTGGATATAAGCTGTTGGGAGATAGCCCAAGTGGAGTCCGGCTATAAAGTAGCTAGAAGACAGCTATAGCCTAGCTGGAAGACAGTTGTACCAAGGTTAGAGAATTGTAAATTCTTCCTGATACTGAGTTGTATACCGCATTGGCAGGTCAGCTTTATGATGAGCTCAATCTCTGGTTGAGGTCCGCATTATAATGAACTCAACCTCTGGTTGAGGTTGGCTTTATCATGGGTTCAACCTCTGTTGAGGTCAGCATTATGATAAGCTCAACCTCCATTGAGGTCGGCAATATGATGAGCTCAACCTCCATGAGGTAGGCTTTATGATGAGCTCAATCTCCGTTGAGGTTGGTATTATGATGAGCTCAACCTCCATTGAGGTCGGCATTATAATGAACTCAACCTCCGTGAGGTAGGCTTTATGATGAGCTCAACCTCCGTTGAGGTCGGCATTATGATGAGCTCGATCTCCATAAGGCAAGCTTTATAATGAACTTAACCTTTGTTAAGGTCGGTATTATGATGAGCTCAACCTCCATTGAGGTCGGCTATATGATTAGCTCAATCTCTATGAGGCAGACTTTATGATGAGCTCAACCTTTGTTAAGGTCTGCATTACCTTCAGTTGAGGTCGGCTTTATGATGAGCTCAACCTCCATTAAGATCTCCAATATGATGAGCTCAACATCCGTGAGGCAGGCTTTATGATGAGCATAACCTCTGTTGAGGTCGGCATTATGATGATCTTTTCTGATGAGATCGATCTTTTGATGAGGCTGACCTCCTTATGAGGTCAACCTTCTGATGACCTCTTCTGATGAGGTCGGTCTTCTAATGACCTCTTCTGATGAGATCCGCTTTTAATGACCTCTTCTAATAAAGTCGGTCTTCTGATGAGGCTGGTCTCCTAATGAGATCGATCTTCTGATGACCTATTTTAATGAGATCGGCCTTCTGATGACCTCTCTGATGAGGTCGACCTTCTGATGGCCTCTCTTGATGAGATCAGCTTTTTGATGACTTCTGCTGATAATGTCGGCCTTCTGATGACCTCTTTCGATGAGACCGGCCTTTTAATGAGATCGGCCTTCTGATCACCTCGACCATCTAATGAAATTGGCTTTCTGATGATCTCTTCTGATGACGTCGGCCTTCTGATGACCTCTTTTGATGAGGTCAGCCTTCTAATGACCTCTTTTAATGAGGTCCGCCTTTTGATGATCTCTTCTGATGAAGTTGACCTTTTGATGAGGCTGATCTCTTGATGAGGTCGGCCTTCTAATGATCTTTTCTGATGAGGTCCGCCTTTTGATGACCTCTTCTGATGAAGTTGGCCTTCTGATAAAACTGGTCTTCTGATGAGGTCGGCCTTTTGATGACCTCTTTTGATGAGGTCGGTTTTCTGATGACCTCTTCTGATGAGATCGGCCTTTTGATGAGGTCGGCCTTATGATGAGCTAGGTCTTCTGGTGAGCTCGACTTTATGATGAGCTCAACTTTCATAAGGTCGGTTTTATGACGAGCTCAACAGTCAAGCCTTCGATTTTTTTTTTTTAATCAATCTGAGAACTCCTGGGTCATGAAAACATTTAGCTGTGGGATAACCCCACAACACTTGCACCCCCCCCCCCCCCCGCACTTCTGAGTCCAAAGAAGTTGCTTTTGGATGAAAGAAGTAGCCCAAGGAAAAAAATTTTAAGCCATGTATTTCTATCTATTGGACAAATTTTCATAACTTTATCTAAGGTAGCCTTGAGTAGACCGAATTTTTATTAGAACTTCAAAATAACCTCAATCTGGAGATCGGTATTTTATAGAGTTGTAAGATAAACTCGATCCGAAGATCGGTATTTTATAGAGCTGCAAGATAACCTTGATCCAAAGATTGGTATTTTATAGAGCTGCAAGATAACTTCGATCCAAGGATCGGTATTTTATAGAGCTGCGAGATAAACATGATCCGGAGATCGATGTTTGATAGAAATCTAAGATAATCTCGATCCGGAGAACAATATTTGATAGAGGTTCAAAATAACCTCAATCCGAAGATCGATATTTTATAAAGCTGTGAGATGAACTCGATCCAGAGATTGGTATTTTATAGAAATCCAAGATAGCCTCGATCCGTAGATCGATATTTGATAGAGCTTCAAGATAAACTCGATTCGTAGATTGATATTTGATAGAAATTCAAGATAACCTTGATCCGTAGATCGATATTTTATTGAGCTGTAAGATAAACTCGATCCATAGATCAACATTTAATAGAGATCCAAGATACCTCGATCCGTAGATTGATATTTGATAGAAATTCAAGATAACCTCGATCCGTAGATCGATATTTGATAGAAATCCAAAATAGCCTCAATCCGTAGATCGGTATTTGATAGAGCTTCAAGATAAACTCGATCCATAGATCGGTATTTGATAGAAATTCAAGATAACCTCGATCCATAAATCCGTATTTTATTGAGCTGCAAAACTCGATCCATAGATCGACATTTGATGAAAATCCAAGATAGCCTTGATCCATAGATCGATTTTTGATAGAACTTCAAGATAAACTCGATCCGTGGATCAATATTTGATAGAAATTCAAAATAACCTTGATCCGTAGATTGATATTTTATTGAACTGCAAGATAAACTCGATCTGTAGATCGATATTTGATAGAAATTCAAGATAGCCTCGATCCGTAGATCGGTATTTGATAGAGCTTCAAGATAACCTTGATCTGAATATCGATATTTTTCATTAATAAAGAGATCTTATCTCCATTTGTACCCTTCGGGACTTTATCGATCCGAAGATCGGATTTTTAATGATAGAGCGATCTTATCTCTATTTGTGCTTTTTGGGACTCTATCGATTCAGAGATCGTATTTTTGATGAGAGGAAGATTTGGATTTAACTGTCCTATATAGGACTTAGATAGTTATATTTATAATGAACTGTTGTAGTCAAGGGGTTAGATGGCTCGGATGGTTGGGTTAACTCTGCTCCCATGTACATGAGATATTGTTCGTTTTGGCTTGTGACCATCTTTGGGCTTCAATGGGCCTTAGACTTCAGTGAGCCTTGATCATTTAGAGCTTTACGGTTTTATTCTTTACAAGGAAAGAAAAAGTTTCAAACCATATAAGCCATACTTTCTCTTAACTCACAACTGATGTGGGACTAAAGATGCCGTCCGCCCACAACATGAACATTATCTAACCTTGGTTGGGTCAATCATGAAGCCAATGCAGCTTAATATAATAAATGAACTTCAAAATATTAAAAATAATATGACTTTAAGAATTAGATCGATTAATTAAAAATAAATCAATCTTAATAAGTCGAATGTAATAGAGGTTTAAGAAATACCTCTATCTGATGTCGTCATGGACAGATTGGGTCTCCCATAAATTAGATAAGTTTCATCTTGAGATGTTTCATCTTCTTTCCTTTCAAGGATATGTTGCTTTAAAATTTCAAGTCGCAACTTGAGTTTTCTCGAATAGATATCTCATTTAGACAAACTTTTTGCCCTTGTTTGATTTCTTTCTTTTTTTTTTTGGCTCATGTACTCAAGAATCTGTTGTCCTGCAAGAAAGGAATAGAATAATAGATGGTGCTTGAGAGTCTTGGGAAAAGAAAAGGCTAGAAAAAATATTTTTGCCCCTCATCATGTTCTTGAGCACTGAGTCTAGCCCCTTGATTTTTTGGATTGGTGAATGTTGTCACATCACAGTACATGGGGGTCATCACTATTAATGTCATGAATTGACAGCTTAAGGCTCTGAAGGTGATGTGATAAAGTGATGTGACTTGATGAGACTACACAGAGGGACCTGATTTCTTATGGATAAGAATTAAGATATTGAAAAAAATTTTAATGAACGCTCATCATCAGTGCACTACCTTTTTGGGGAAGAACTTTCATCTGCCCCCCAATCTATTCTATGATACATTGAAGCGGAGGTAGACCTGCTTCTAGCACATCTCCAGGAAAAAGACGATGAAGGTATAGAGTTGTTTTTGCTCTCTGATTTATCATTTTTTTCATAAAATTTTTGTATAAAGCTTCCTCTTCACCATTTCCATAAATTTTTTTTTTGGGCAAAGATCCTTCCTCTAGCGCCAATATGTTGCAGCAGAGCTTCAGATTCTTGGATAGGATTCGCGCTGGAGAGCTGAATTGGAGTTGGGTCGACGTGGATCACGGACCAACCGGCAAGAAAAGTCCCAAGAACCGGTGGGGTACCCTCCAGCTTAGGACCCTCCGATGCTTAAGTTAGCTAAGGCCCTGTGAACAGATAGTGGAAATAATAGGCAAGAAGGCAGTAAAGAGGATTTGAGTAGAAAGAGTTCGATCTTTCTTCAATGAAAAAGTCGAAAGCGACTTCAGCAAAGACTTGACTTTATGAATCTTATGCTTGAGTTTACCTTCCGGAAGGATGCCCTCCCCCTCTATTTATAGAGGGACTTGCTTAGGCTTAAAAAAAGTTTATTAAGTCGTTAATTAGTTTTAATAGAATGGCCAGCTAGATATCAGCTGTTGACCGTTAGCCCAAGTGGAGTCCGACTGTAGAGTAGCTGGAAGACAGCTATAGCCTAGCTGAATGACAGTTGTATTAAGGTTGGAGAATTCTGAATTCTTCCTAATGCTGAGTTGTATACCGCATTGGCAGGTCGGCTTTATGATGAGCTCAACCTCCAGTTGAGGTCCGCATTATGATGAGCTCAACTTCTAGTTGAGGTCGGCTTTATCATGAGCTCAACCTCTATTGAGGTCAGCAATATGATGAGCTCAACCTCCGTGAGGTAGGTTTTATGATGAGCTCAATCTCTATTGAGGTCGATAATATGATAAGCTCAACCTCAAGTTAAGGTCGGCTTTATGATGAGCTCAACCTTCGTTGAGGTCGGCAATATAATGAGCTCAACCTCCGTGAGGCAGGCTTTATGATGAGCTCAACCTCTATTGAGATCGGCATTATGATGAACTCAATCTTCATGAGGTAGACTTTATGATGAGCTCAACCTCCATTGAGGTCGGCTATATGATGAGCTCAACCTCCGTAAGGTAGGCTTTATGATGAACTCAATCTCTGTTGAGATCGGCATTATGATAAACTCAACCTTCTTGAGGTAGGCTTTATGATAAGCTCAACCTCTGTTGAAGTCAGCTTTATGATGAGCTCAACCTCCAGTTGAGATCGGCTTTATGATAAGCTCAATCTCTGTTAAGGTCGGCAATATGATGAGCTCAACCTTCGTGAGGCAAGCTTTATGATGAGCTCAACCTCTATTGAGGTCGGCATTATAATGACCTATTCTGATAAGATTAACCTTCTGATGAGGCTGGCATCCTGATGAGGTCGACCTTCTGATGACCTCTTTTAATAAGATCTGCCTTCTAATGACCTTTTCTGATAAAGTCAACCTTCTGATAAGGTCGGCCTTCTGATGACCTCTTTTGATGAGGTCGATTTTCTGATGACATCTTCTAATGAGATCGGCCTTCTGATGATCTCTTCGGATAAGATCGGCCTTTCAATGAGGTCGGCCTTTTGATGGCCTCTTCTAATGAGGTCGGCCTTCTAATGGTCTCTCTTGATGAGATCAACTTTCTGATGACTTCTGCTGATGAGGTCGACCTTCTGATAATCTCTTCTAATGAGATCGGCCTTCTGATGACCTCTTCTGATAAGACCGGCCTTTTGATGAAGTCGGCCTTTTGATGAGCTTGGTCTTCCAATGATCTTGGCTTTCTGATCACCTCAACCTTCTGATGAAATTAGCTTTCTGATGACCTCTTCTGATGAGACCGACCTTCTAATGAGGCTAGCCTCTTGATGAGGTCGGCCTTCTGATGAGATCCGCCTTCTGATGACCTCTTCTGATGAAGTCGACCTTCTTATGACCTCTTCTGATGAAGTCGGCCTTCTGATGAAGCTGGTCTCCTGATGAGGTCGACCTTCTGATGACCTCTTTTGATGAGGTCAGTTTTCTGATGACCTCTTCTGATGAGGTCGGCCTTCTAATGAGCTGGGCCTTTTGGTGAGCTCGGCTTTATGATGAACTCAACTTCCATGAGGTCGGCTTTACGATGGGCTCAACAGTCAAGCCTTTGAATTTTTTTTTTAATCAATCTAAGAACTCTTGGATCATGTGGACATTTAGTTGAGGTGGAATAACCCCCGCAATAATGGACAAGAAAAATCAGCAAATCCTAAAATATTGATTGATATGTTTATTACTTCCTATATTAGACATTTTATAAACAAATTCTAAATCAATGTTTAGTATAGTTGCTAATCTTGGATTTACCACATAGGCCCTCAACCACAAGATGTCAATGCATCTCCTGAAAAATCTTTGCTATTTTCAATTCTTCTGCTTTCCATATCAGTTGATACTTTGGCTTTCAAAAAAGATGAATTCTGGGTCCTTCACAAAAACGACACAGACTCCTCAATAGTCAGCATAGATGATCACTACCTCCACTCTCCCAACCTCTATAAAAAGTCTGATGTTTAATAGACACATCTCACTTGGTTCACCTTTTATATGAAAGGAAAGCAATATAGGTGCCCGAGATGTAGAAGTGAGTTTATCCTTAAATAATAGAAAAAGCTTTTAGTTAGATAGTTATCTAATCAACTAATATGTAACAAGAAAGCCTTGAGGTCAGCTTCAGGCATGCCTCAAGGTGTGAAGCCTCAAGGATTCAGACTTCTTAAATATTAAATACTCATCTGCTCCTCTCCCTTTATTTACCTCCATTTTCTACGTGCTCTTCTCACTCAAAAAAAAAAAAAGGGCAAGCCCCCACCTTATCACCATAAAAAAGGAAAAAAGGCCCTTACACATGCATTGCACATGCGAAGATATGGTACCATATAACATGGAAGGCTTCTCTCTAGCCACAAAAGGCCGGTGTAAAGCCTTCCATTCCCTACACTTAGCCACCAGCCTTTCCCACCATCCCCCATTCGCTCATGTTTTTCCTCTTTATACAGAAACTCCCTTTTCAATAATATACATTCCCTTTACTAAACTTGTTGACACCTTTGGCCCAAAGAAATGAAAAATTAAACCAGCTAAAAGGTCCAAAATATACAAGATTTTGCAATTAACTGAACTAATGCAAATGTACTAAAAGAAGCCATCCTTAATATTCTGCAAATAAAGAGTGTAAAAGTTCCAAAATCTCACTAAAAAGCATGAGATTATGTATGTAATAACTCCAATGAATAGAACATCTCTTAAAGTAGGCTCCACAGCTGAACATAACAGGACAGAAAATATATTCATTTCAATGCTAAAAAATGAAGAAATTAATTGCCTAAAACAGACCACAACATATTGCTGCAAATGATAAATTGTCAATCTGAAGTCAATAATAATATTTTAATTGCACAAGAATTGGTCTCTCTATAAACATGATAGAAAAAGATATGTTTAAGAAACAGATGGCATGCAAGGCAGTGAAACTTGAATGCAAACTTGGAACCAGAAGCAGAATATCAATAATATTGAGTATTAGAGTATAAATCTACCCATGGTGTACATATAACTATAGACATAGGAGAGACTTATAGTTATTTTCATATTTTAAAAAAAAAAAAAGGATTTCTAGTTATATACTGGTCCTTCATACAGGTATTTTAAGAAATCTTTAAAAAATTAATTTTTAAATCCAACTTTTGATCCATACTGCATTCTAACATCTAATTTTGGAAATAAATGTTTAACTAAATTTACTAAATCATAGCACTGCATGTAAACTAACCTCATCCATCTGCACTGTACATGCACTCACCCACAAAATCAGTCGATAAGTTGCAAATAAACTAAAATGAGAATTTCATTTCATAGACAAAGCAAGCAGGCTGGATCTGAAAGAAAGAGGGTAGCTAGGTTATAACTACAACAATGATAATTATGTTTTGTAGACTAAGCAATGAAATAAATAATGAAAGATCCAATTTTAAATTTTCATCCAAACATCTACGCTATTGATTATTCCAACATAATTCACACAGTCAACAAAAAATAAGAAACCAAACATGTGTAGCAGCAGGAAACATAATTAGCACGGTACCTAGTTTCATGCTTTTAGTTTGATCAACGCATGGCCACTGTTTATACATCCTACTCAGGCAACTTGAAACTCAATCATGCTTCCTGCCATAAATTATCAATGTCAAGAATAAAAAATATAGAATGAATTTAACTGAATGCATTTGATGGCAGTTATCTAATACATAAGTTCACATTGCCAACACAAGGTGATTTTGTCCAAGATAATGGAAGGCATTCAGAAGAACCTAAACTGATGAAATGCATGATATAAAATTTATAATGTTTATTGTACTGATGATCTCATTTTACAGCTGCAATATTATCTTATTCTTGTTATAACTATATAACTCTTGCACTTGAGACAAACTGATGGTTAAATGGCATGATCAGATCCCAAATAATGATCAGTAGGAAAGCCAAGCTTAAAAATGGAGGAAAAAAAAAAAAAGCTGAAAAGGGAAAGAAATGTTGCTAGCAGCTGGCGAAGCATGACACGCCAAAATGTCACTTGATGCGCAAGATAGTGCCAGAGAAAAAAGAAATAACCAGCAGCTGAATTCAAGCAAAAGCATAGTTAACACCCTTCACAGTGGTACTAGATAACAAATGGCATATTCTCAACAACAGCCAGATAACATATGACTAGGCAGTGAAAAAAGTCCATGACTGCATACAGGAAGCTTAAAAAATAGACAACAAGAAGCCTAAGCACCACCTTGCCATGCCACAAATTTTGGAACCCTTCTTGTACCACAGTGGATATCAACAGAGCAGTACCCTGTGTTTCTGGAGCCACAATAAACCATATATGCAATGGGGAGCATAGTTGAAAGTATATCATGTTTTGTGCACGGTACAAAAGGACAGCTGAACTAAATACACCTACTAGCAACCAAAAAAGTTTTAAAGCAATGAATCAGAGCAGTACTGTAACAAAAATCAGAAAGTGACATGACAAAGATAAGAAAACCAATTTTATGAAAGGCCAACAACCCATATGATCCATGGACCTGCAACTAGAGGCATTCCAGCCAGCAAAAACAGGTGTTGGTTACCAACTGTAAGGCACTCTGTTCCAACAGGGCTTTTGAAAAATCTATCATGGTTGAATGAAGGTCTCAGAACCAAAACAATAAAACATTAAAGAACATATGTTTTGACATCTAAGATCAAAATTGGACCTACAAGACACTGCCTCTTCATCAGCAACAAAACTTCCCAAACACAACTCGTTACCAACTCATTCAAAGATACTAGGCAAACCCCGCCATATCTTACTACCATAGTTTAGAATCTAACCGATCCGCTATGGTCCATAAAGAATTAGGGGTGAATAATAAGAAAAAGGATTTTGTGGCTTATTGAATCATTTGAATTTCTCAATCACAACAGAGATTTTTAAATGTTCATCTGAAAAAAAGAAGGCTAAAGAACTAAAAAGCTCGAGAGACTATTCCTTTTCCCTTTTTTGTTTCTTTTTCTCCGGGGGACTTTTGATTCGATTAGATTCTTTACAAACAAAGGATAGAATCCAATTGGCTGCTCCCTTCTCCGACCTCAAAGAAACAAAGACACTTTGGAACCCAAAGTCCCCAAAGCCACTGAGATCTCAACCCATATCCCACCACCTCAAATCTCCTAAAAGGCATTTTTTTTAAAAAAAAGAAAACAAACAGAAAGAGACAAAAGTTGAAGAAAAACCAAAACAACACCGGATCGTAGCAAAGGACTTACCCCACAAAACTGTCAATCTCCCCGAAGCCAAGAAACTCATTTGCCTCCATCTGAAGACAAGATCAGAAGCAACAGCAGCAGAAGAAGCTATCAGGTAAAAGAATTCCAATAAAACAATTTTTTAAAAAAAAAGTATTGTCCCATGCTTATATAACGTAACCCTCATCAAACCATCACATAAAAAAAGATAACCCCAGAAATCGAGACCTTGGATCGGCAAAAAAACCCTGTTTTCTTTTTTTTTTTATAGCTAGGGTTTTAACGGGTGGAATAGAAGAGAGAGAAGGTCTGAGAGGAGATGGTGGAGAAAGGTAGGATCAAAAGATATAAATCTTTGAAGGAACCGAGGGGAGAGGATGGGTACTGTCACGCAATAAAGTCAAATGAGAGAGGAGGACATTTAATACACTGCGTAACTTTTCATTAAGTTTCTCTCTCTATGTCTCCCTCTGTGGCTTTTCATTAAGTTTCTCTCTCTATGTCTCCCTCTATGGCTCTGCCCATCACTACCAAAATGGACGGCAGGTTAGCGGCATTAAATACGGGGAAGGGGAGCAATTTAATACGGCGAACGACCTCCCCTTCGAGGCCCTGGCGATGGGCCTTGCCGTCACCGTCGATAGCCGATGCCCTAGCGATGGGGCCTTGCCGTCACCGTCGATAGCCGCCGGCAAGCCTCGAGCTATAGGATTAGGGTTTAGGAATAATCGTGGCCCTAATGATGATATCTTCCTTAATATTTGGGATAGGAGGAGATCGATAAATGGGAAGGAAGACCAGGGAAACCAGTTTTCGGCAAGGATCCAGCAGCAGTGCCGACCTCGATGGTAGAAATTAACAAAAAAAAAAAAAAACTCAAAAAATTGGATTTTTGGAAAGCTGGAAGCGATTTCCGAAGAAATGTAAGCTTTCATGCGAATCCAAAACAAGATTTTTCTTTTTTATTCTTTTGACTCGAAAGATTAAAAAAAGGAAATATCCACAATTTTTTTCGCGAAAAATGTAGTTTCTTTTTTCATTTGTCGTGAAAAAGGTGTTGAGATATTTTGATGGCTTTTCAGCCCAAAGGTCAAAACCCATGCGATCACGAACATTGTGACCTAAGAAAAAGGAACGAACATAAATTTATTTAAACAAAAAATATCATAAAGTAACTACCAATCCAAAATCAATAATAAAATATCTAAATTAATAATCTACACTATTAATTAAAATGCATACTGCTAATAACATCTAGAAACTGAATACCGTGTGTTTTATATTACTATATCAAAATTTATAATAAAATATTACCAAACAAATATTTAAAATATTGAAATATATAATAAAATATTTTAATGAAATTTCATTACATTGATTATGATATCTAGATCTAAAATCAACAAATTTTAGTGCTTTGATCATGAAAAGTATAATTTTGTATCATTTTAACAATTCAATTTTTTATCTATTTGGTATAGAGACTATAGACCGTTAAAAATATATATATTTTTTTTATTTCTATATATTTTATAACATGAAAACATAATTTCAATAAAAAATAAATATCCACTATTTCTTAATATATAATCTTAAATATCATATCGACTTGTTCATCCATTTTGTCATCAAATTTAATAGAACTCCATCAAACCTATCTACTAACTTCTCTAGCTTTGCTCTGATGAACCTGGAGAATTTTGATTCTGCCAACGGCTTGCAAACTTGATAATGAATCCTACGAGCCTTTTTTTTAAAATAAAAAAATCTTTTTGATGCAGTGGATACTTCCCATAACCGTTCAGCTGAGAATTTCTCGAATTAATTATATTACTATAATCTGAATTTTACGTTTTTTTTTTTTTTTTTTTTTTTTTTTAATGAGGATGGGGATGGGGTCTCAATCTCATGAGCCGGTCAGCCGCTCTGGAGTAACGACGTTGTGGGTGGACGAGGACCAGCTGAGAGCTCAATTGTGACGAAAATCTTGCAATTCGAAAGGGAAAATGACACGGAAAGCATGATTCCGGCAAGTTAGGGGCGAGGCTGACACATGGCGGGAGTGTGAATGGTGTCAGGTGCTGGAAGACGCTGGAAGGTGCACATCCGTGTGACGTAGAGATGACGAAAGCGATAGGTAGTGCGGTACACCATAACAATGGTGCTGTCGTACGCACGTGCTGTCTTAAATGACCCAACCACAGCCATCCTCGCATGGAGGTGGGACCACTTGGTGGAATGTTCCATTCCATGCGAACGTGTGGAGTCTTCTACTTTGATAGATATCCCAAATTATTTCGGGATATGCTTATGAGCTCAGGGTGCCGTTGCTCTATGCCAAATTTCTGCATTGGATCAAATTATGATATGATATTTTTTATTATTTTATGAGAAAAATAAATTAACAAATGTGATGTAATATTTGCGATGGATCTATGTGTCTGGGTATCCATCGCAAAAAAAATCGTCATTTTCTCCTGCTTCCATGATCATCTGCAGCATGGAGTCGTTGCAGGTGTGGACCAGAAGTATCGTGGGATAATAATCTAAAATACTCTGAGGCCAAATTTGAAAAAGCAACAAGAGGTGTTGTAGTGGAGTCATCTCACATTTATCCAATGACACGTAATAAATAAGCCACTTTGAATTATAGAACCATCAGGTTTTCCTGGATGGGGGTCCGTTTGATTTGTAATTAAAGTTGGAGTTGAAATCAAAATTAAAATAAATTAAAATAAAAATTAATTTAATTTTATTTTTTAATATATTTAGATTATAATTAAAATTATAAATAAAATTAGTATGAGATTTGAATATTAGAATAGCACTAGAATTAGATTTTGAGACATGAATATATTTTTGTTCTCCCGTCTTTCTTCCCAGATAGAACTCTTCCGAATCTAATGGTTGAATTAAAATTATTTATTCTCATTTTTTATATCAGAACACCACTCAAATATTTTTTTTAGAGATTTATTTCAATTTTTATCTCAATGCCATTTATGAAATGAACAGAAAAAAATTTTAATTAATAAAAAAATATGAAACTGTCAGCAATTATGTCTTCTCACCGGAACATATTTATGACGGTGTCGGTTGCACTACGGTCCATCTTAATCATGATATGGGCTGGCCAAAACCTGTTCACCAAACTGGGAAAAAAATAAAAAGAAGAGCGGTCGGGTGAGCTCACCTCCCATTATTCTAGAATTAAATACATCCATCGGGGATAATTACGCCTTACCCTCGTATTTTCAGTCTCATTTCCGAAACAAGACTAAATTTTTTAAAATAAAATCTCTAACATTTTAAAGATTTATTTCTTAATAATTTTATCAAAATAATATTTATTTAAAAAAAATTATAAAAATATTTTTTTTAAAATTATTTATTAAAATACTATCGAACTTAAAATTATTTTTTAAAAAAATAATTTTGTATTGAATCAATCAAAAATATACTATCCAAATTTCATAGTATATCATGTAAAAAATTATTTTTTAAAAAAATATTTTTATAAATCATTCTATCAAAAAAATAATTTAAAAAATTATAAAAAAATAAATTCTTCTCTATTTCTTCTTTCTATCATTTAAAAAAATTATCAAATGTTATTTTTATAATTTTTTTAAAATAAATATTATTTTAATAAAATTATCCGTATTTCTTACATATCAAATGAATAATAAATGGATTATGGTCTGCGAAAGTGGTTTGTAGCGGTAAAAAACACCCATGAAATTTGAGTTTGCTGGGATCCATAGACACGTGGGACTTGATGGTAGGTTGGTTGAAATCGCCCATCGTATACTTGGATATCTGACTGGAATCGATAAAATATAATTCTACTCGTCAATCCGATCCATATTCAATTTATCATAAATAAATTTATATTTAATTTAAATAAATTTAAATTATAAATAAATTAATTTATTTAATATTTAAATTAAATTTAAATTTTAGATATCTGAATCGTTTAATTCATTTAATATAGGTCGGATTGAGTTAGATAACATGTTTAACCCATTTAATTTATTTAACTCATTTAAAATTTAATTAATATATTTTTAATCTATTTAATTTGATCTATTAAATCTATTTAATTCATTTAATCTACTTAATCTAATTTGATATATTTGATAAATGAATTAAATAGATCAGATCAGATTATTTGTTTAATAAAAAGGTTTGATTCAGATTTAATTTTTTGATCCGTTTAATAAATATATCGGATTTGGATTGATGATTTTCTGATTCGATTGATATTGGTTTGATTCAATCCGACAATTTTAGTTTGGTTAAATAAGTTAGTCATATTTTAAAAATATCAAAGCCATGCCGAATTGTAATTATACTTATTGAAGGATGTTACTCCGCCGTCCGACTCACCAGCATTATGGCCAAATGATCACTAATTTTTTAGGACATCTATCAACACAATGATGAAAATGTTGACGCATTACCATCCGATGAACATGCAGTTTAACAAAACCGACTAACCATCGGTCAGAAATCATTTGGACAGCTATCAACCGTCCTTCCTCGAGCCATCTGATCGATCATTGTTTGGTCTCAAGTCTTCCGACCGATCGATGATCGATCGGCAGAGAGTTAACTAGCCAACCGATCGATAATCGGTCAGTCCTAATCAACTTACTAATAATCGATCGACATAGAATCAGTCGACCGACCAATGATCGATCGATTCCAAATCAGTCGATTGACCGACAGAAGCTCTCCAAATAATTCATCTAGCTCTCGATTGGCCCTACAAAACTGCCTCCAAGAAGAGAGGACAATGATAATTAGTGGATAGTTTTAATCATTTACCAATAATCATACTATACCGAAAAAAGAGAGACCCACGTGCTCAGCAGTTATCACTCCAACACCTATAAAAAGAAGGTAACCCGATCAATTTAAGCAATCTAATCTCTTTTAGAGTAATTTTTGCCATTTTGCTCTCTGATTTCTGTTCGACCAGTCCACTCTACTAACTTAAGCATCGAAGGGTCCCCATCGAAACCATCTTCGGTCAGTGCGGACTTATCTTGTAGATTTTTCAACGTTCAATTGTAGGTGTAGGTGGATTGACCACAATAGATTAGCGCGTTAGGTAGGAACGTTAAATCAGAGATCAAACATTATAAATGGCAAAGACTCATGCTCGAAACTCATCCAACTTCGCCAGCCAATCATCCTAGCAAGAAGCACTCCCCCTCCGCCGCCGCTAGTGGCGGATCTAAGTTCTTCGAGTCCAGCAATTATGGCAGATGTGCAAGCTCAGTAACTGGCTGCGTTAATGCAGTAGATCTGAATGATGATAGAACCTGCTCACAGCCTCCAACAGTAACCGTATGCAGTGGCAGAAGGCCCAACGATGCAAGCTATACCATCTAGATACAACCGTCGCATCTCGAGGTGCTCTACCACCCCCTTATCGGAATGACAATCTCAACGTTCCTGCCAGATGAAAATCTCATCTCCTCACTGTTCGCAAAGAGACACCCGTCGATCACGATGCTCCATTTCTCTGCCTGCTAATCGGAGTCTGCACAAGCGAAAATGGCCTCAGAACTTGACCACCTCCTCCTCCACTAGTTTTTCAGGAGGATCGATGCCTAGAACATCTCGCCGGCGATGGTTCAACAACTATGAGCAAAAATTCAAAAAAATTAATCGTCGACTGGTCGGAATCTAGGAGGATGCAATAGGAGGGTCTTTCGATGGTCTCCGTGTCCAAACCGCTCCTCCTTTCTCCTCGCACATCTTGAATGAACCAATTTCATCATGATTTAAGATACCGTAAGTGGAGCCATATGACGGCTCCATCGATCCAATCGATCATCTCCATAGTTATAAAGCTCTCATGATGATCCAGGGGGCGAATGATGCCCTCATGTGCATTGACTTCTCAGCCATCCTTCATAAAGCTGCTCGAGCTTGGTACTCTGGGCTTCAACCGAAAAGCATTAATTCTTTCGAATAGCTTGAGGACTCCTTCATGGCTCACTTCAGCACTAGCAGGAGGATGCCACGAACTTCAGACATCCTCTTCTCAATCAAACAAGAAGAGGAAGAGACTCTTCGGACCTTCGTGGTGCTTTTTAATGCCGCCATGCTTGAGGTTCAAAATCTCGGACGAGCATGTGGCCATCTCGACCATGAAGTAGAATCTACGGAGCTCCCAATTCACTTATTCACTAGACAAGAATCACCCCCAGACCTATCCTAAGATCTTAGAGCGTGCAGATAAGTATTTTCACATAGAAGAAGATATTTCTGGCCAGCACCAATCAAACGAAAAGGGTCAGAAGAAGAAAAAATAGTGGAAGATCGACATTCCTACTGCACTGAGCCAGCCGACTCCAAATAGAGAAACAATCTTCTTCTAACTAAATCTAGTACCGACTAATGTGAAAAATTGGTATGATACTTATACGCCCCTTTCCACACCGTGTGCACAAATCTTGATGAAGATTGAAAGGGAGAATTACCTTCATCGACCCCCGTCGATGAAGAATCGAGGAAAGGATAAGTAGTACTGTCGGTTTCATCGCGACTATGGCCATGACACCAAACAGTGCTTCCAATTAAAGGATGAGATCAAGGCTCTCATCCAACGGAAATTTTTTGCCAAATATCGGCTTGATCATCCAACTCAGCCCCATGCCGATCAACCACCAACATCGTAGGAGATTCAGCAAAATCGACTGACAGCTGGGGTGATCAACATGATTTCTAGACGATCCAAAACCGCGGGGGCAACATTCGAAGAAGAATCGGCCAAGAAACGATGATCCGATGAATCTATCTCTTTTTTAGATGATGATGTAAGAAAAATTCAAACTTTTCATGATGATGCTATCATCATCTCGACGACGATAACAAACTATGATGTAAAGAGAATCCTCGTCGATAATGAAAGTTTGACTAATATTTTGTTTTACTCTGCTTTCTTCCAAATAAAATTATTGATGGAACGCCTCTGAAGAGTTTCTATCCCTTTATCGAATTTATAGGAGATGCCGTCGATGTTGAGGAAGAAATAGATCTTCTATTGACTATGGGGATAGAACCTCGACAAAGCACTGTCGTCTTAACTTTCATGATCGTTAGAGTCCCGTCAGCATACAACGCCATACTTGAAAGATCAGGACTCAATGCCCTCAAGGCGATAGTATAGACATACCATTTATTGGTCCGATTTTCGACCAAGATCGGAGTCAGAGAGATGTAAGATGACCAACAAATCACTCGATGTTGCCTCAAAATTACTACAAAGGAGAATAAGCTGAAAAGCTCTTCACCATTGGAAGGACTTGATCAGCGGAAAAATGAAAAGCAAGGTGAACTGGCCGAACAGTTGGTCTCCATCCCGCTGCAAGAGAACAATCCGACTAAGATTGTTCAAATTGGATCGCACCTTCAGGGGATAGAGCGTGAACAGCTGGTTCAGTTGCTAAGGGCCAATGTCGATGTGTTCGCTTGGTCGGCAACCAACATGCCAGGCATACCTCTAAAAATAATTACTCATTGACTGAATATTAATCCGAATGTTAAGCCGATGAGACAAAAAAAGCGACCATTCGCTCTCGAGCGACAAAAGATCATCGATGAAGAAGTAGACAAACTTCTCATAGCAGACTTTATTAAAGAGGCCCATTATCCCAATTGGCTTGTCAATGTTATCATGGTAAGAAAAGCCAACGAAAAATGGTGTATCTGCATCGACTATACCAACCTGAATGAGGTATGCCCGAAGAAAAGTTTTTCGCTCTCGAAGATCGATCAGCTGGTCGACGTGACATCGGGACATCGGTTCTTGAGCTTCATAGATGCTTTTGCGGGCTACAACCAGATCTGAATGGCATCCGAAGATGAAGAACATACTACCTTCGTCATAGATAAAAGAATTTATCGCTATAAAGTTATGTTATTCAAACTCAAAAATGCAGGAGCAACCTACCAATTATTGATAAATAAGATTTTTAAGCCGCAAATTGAACGAAACATGGAAGTATATATCAACGATATGTTGATAAAAAGTACTTAAAGTCAGGACCATGTTCGAGACTAAAAAGATACTTTCGACACGCTCCAACGACATCGGATGAAGCTAAATCTGACTAAATGTGCCTTCGAAGTGACAGTCGAGAAGTTTCTTGGTTTCCTTATTTCACACCGAGGAATTAAGGTAAATCCTGAGAAGATAAAGATGATCATTGACATGAAATATCTAATTTCGAAGAAGGAAATGCAACAGCTCAACAAAAAAATCACCGCACTCAGTCGGTTTATCTCTAAGTCTGTCGAAAGATGTCTTCCTTTCTTTAAAACTCTACGGTAGATTAAAAATTTTTCATGGACTAACGAATGCCGATGATCCTTCGAAGAGTTAAAGAAATACCTAATGACTCCTTCATTGCTCGTAAAGCCAATGGAAGGAGAACCACTATACTTATACTTGGCCACATTCGATGAAGTTGTTAGATCGATTTTAGTCAGAGAAGATGAAAGTTGGGTACAACACCCAATATATTATGCAAATAAGGTGCTCCATAATGTCGAAACCCGATACTCAAAGATGCAGAAGATGATCTACGCCTTGATTATTTCAACGCAATGGCTTCGGCCTTACTTCCAAGCCCACACAATGCACGTTTTAATCGACCAACCTCTAAAGTCGATTCTGCATCGATCATATACCTCGGGCAGAATGGCAAAATGGGCGATAAAGCTCAGCGAATTTAACATCCAATATCGCCCTCATCCATCGATGAAAGCCCAGGTTCTAGCCAATTTCATCGTCAAATGTACCATTTTGGATGACAAACTCGATCAAGAGGAAACAACTCACAAGTCGATAGAAAACATCCTTAAAATCGATCATAAGTCAGCTTAGGTGTTACACATCGACGGGACATCAAATGCTCTCGAAAGCAGCACAAGACTCATCTTGGCAAGTGCCAATGGAATAGTCATTGAGTACATCCTCCGATTTAATTTTAAAGTTTCGAACAATCAAGTCGAATATGAAGCTCTTCTAGCCGGTTTGAAAATCGTCAGGAAGCTCAGTATCGAAGAAATAAAAATATTCACCAACTCTCAACTCATAACGGGACTAGTTAAAGACGACTTCGAAGCTCGCAATCCAATAATGCAAAAGTACTTGGAGAAGGTCAAAGATCAAACTTCTACCTTCAAATATTTTGACATCACACACATCCTTAGAGCAAAAAATGCTTGGGCCGACACACTCTCCTGACTCACCGTCACCATCTCTAACAAACTTGGCCGAACCTACATCGAATACCTCAACGTGCCAAGTATCGAAAGGACAGAAGAAGTATTACAAATCAATGATAAGCCAAATTGGATAGATCCAATTATCAGGTACCTAGTCGAAGAAATCCTACCCGATAATCTATCTGAAGCAAAATGTTTAAGATGGACGACCTCGCAATATGTCATGATGGACGGACGACTCTACAAGTGGTCTTTCTCCCTTCCATTATTAAAATGCCTAGAACCTTACAATGCTGACTATGCACTTCACGAAGTCCACAAAAAAATTTGTGAAAACCATTTGGGAGGCAAGTCTCTCACCTATAAGATCCTTCGATAAGGATATTATTGGCCAATAATTCAAAAAAATGCAATCGAATTCATCCAAAAATATGAGCCATGCCAAAGATACGCAAATATCCAACGCCAGCCTACGACGCAACTGACATCGATCATAGTACCATGGCTGTTTGCACAATGGAGGATCGACATACTTGGTTCTTTTCCCCCATCATATGGCCAGAGGAAATTTTTGGTTGTCGCCATCAATTATTTCATGAAATGGATAGAAGCTGAACCTTTGGCGCAAATTATGAAAAATAAAATGAAGAATTTTGTTTGAAAATCTATCATCTATAGATTTGGACTCCCACATACAATCATAACCGACAATGGCCGAAAATTTGACAATCAAAATTTCAAAGACTTCTGCATGACGTACCACATCACGCACAAACTAACGTCTGTCGATCATCCATAGTCAAATGGAAAAGCAGAAGTTATGAATCGAACAATCCTCCATGGTTTGAAAATCCAGCTCAATGAGACCAAATATCTTTGGGTGGAAGAATTATCTTCGGTGTTATGGGCGCACCGAACCACTCCGCGGGTTTTGTGAAGAAAAATTCTGATTTTTCGGATCAGGTTCATTTAGATCTGATCAGATCAAGAGATATATTTAAAAAAAAAAAAAAATTGATCCTAATCAGATCTGAGATGTTTCAGATCCGATCCTTATTATTCTAATAATAAAATAAAGTTCAGATAAATTAAATCAAATTTAATTTATCTTAAAGTGGATAATCCTATTACCCATTGATGATCCTGTAAGCAGTGGAAGGTTCTGGATCTAGTTATGCAAGTGCCTGATCTCTATCGGTATCCACTCAAGCTGGATTTGGAGATCCTCTTCTTCTCTATCATATCATCAAAAATTAGATCTGAATCTGATCTGGAGAATCTTCAAAACTTCTTTTGAAGATCAGCAGTTGCCCTATGCAGCAGCGCAGTCTTCTAGCTTTCAGTCGCCTTTCTCTTATCTAAATTGCACCAACCAAGGACCCAAACACCTCTGGGCGTGGAGAGGAGAGGGAGAAGTTGGCGTGGAGGAGGAAAAAGGAGGAGCCTTGGGTGTGGGGAATTTTCTCATTTAGATTAGATTATTTTTTTGAGTTGGGCGCAGGGTCTTATTTATAGACTATCTATGATCCAACTCCTCTTCTTCCCAACCAATCACAACCCTTTGTGAAATTAGATCTAAATCTGATTGGTGGAAATAGAGTCCCTTAGATTTTTCCTTAGATGGTGCCTAAGATCAGTCAAAATTGGTTCTTAGGAGAACTCTAATTGAAATTCAAAAAGAAGATGGAGTCCCTATCCAACAGGGACTCCTTGACGCCTCCAACTTGGGCGCACGCCAAGGGTGGTGTGCGTCCTCCTCCTTGCCAGGTTCTGACAGGAGGACAGGCCTCCACCAACTCTCTAATAGGTGCATGACACATGGACAGAAGTCAAAGTATCAATGGTCAATGTTTGACCAATCAAAGATCAACTTTTGACCAAAGTCAAAGGATGAGAAATGGCAGGTGATAAAAAATGATAGGTATTATCTTACAAAATAAGACAATCCTTTTCTGATCTAGACAGGCTCTAGTCAGACTAAGTAAAGGCCTCTAAATGAGCACAAACTCCTTTGGCTCAGTCAGAATAACTATTTATGATAGTAAAAGAAGAACGTTAGGTTCAATCGAGTGCTAGCATGATTTTTTTGAACCTAATTGAATCTCATTCAGATCAATTGAACTGGATTAGTTCAATTGATGATCACCAGATTCAAACCCTTATTTGTGTGACCCAGTTAGGTTCAGTTCTGTATGGTAATGGGATATGTCATGATCTCTATCATCGACATCATCGAAACTCCTTTCGATGGATCAGAACTCTTCTGATTCGAATAGCTAGAATGATCGATCATCTAAATCATTCTAATTGCTCCCAAAATCCACCAGTGACACCTAGCAGTATATGGTGGCAACCCATCAGAGCTGAATGCGAACCTCTTGGTGCAGCTACCTGTGTGATTAAGTTCTTCTATCTTGAGCCCCGATCAGATTAGGGTTAAGGTGAACTCGTCAAACCCTAGTCTCTGTCATATGATGTAATCATTCGATTCAAGTCCGATGTGAAAATCTAAATAGAAACTCTTTCTATTATTTCACTCTGCCATGGCCATGGACTTCTGGACTTGATTCTCATGATCATCATAGGGCTGCTCCTCTACCACCGAGGTAGATAGATTCCATCTTGATGCTATCCAGTTCCTACAATGAACATGCTATAGCCAACATACACCTCAGGATTCCATATGGCTAGGAGACGAGTAATGGTGTAGTCAAACTATAACACCCTCAAGGTGAACTGCCGATGCATCTCAGGTCAAAGAACCAGACACACCACTGCAGCATCGAGTCAGTCATTGACGAGAAGGTAGACTTCCTAATGACTACTCGAGGTGGTCACGCTCAGTGCCCTCATTCTCTAACGAGTACCTGTACTCTCGCTTCCGGTGTCTCCACACCATAGACTCAAGACTCATCTACTAAAGAGAAGTGATTGTACACCAACCTTTCGGATCAATCACCATCCTCGTGATGATCCTATGGTCGGAAGCATTTTATGAGTTAATAATGATTATTCATGTCTTAAATTTTCAACTCTTAAAAATATAAATTATCATTACCACTAACTCAAAGGATGTATCACAGACACTAAATACACATATGTGATAGAAAATAACCTATTTTATTGATTTTATTCAAAATTATAATTTTATCCCTAGAAGTGTATTACAAGTGTCAGCCAATTTTGACTTCTAGGACACATATATCTAACATCCCGATGGATGAATCTCTCTTTAACCTATCGTACGAAATTAAAGCAGTGATACCTGTGGAAGTTGAACTACCATTAATGAGAGTGGAAAAGTATGATGAATCAAGTAATTTGGATCATCGAAAGACTGACCTAGATCTGTTACCTGAAGTTCGGCAATAAGCACAACTCAGAATGGCTGCTTACCAACAGCGAGTCATAAGATACTACAATAGAAGAGTTAAACCAATAGAGATTCACCCAGAAGACTTAGTCTTATGGAAGGCAGAAGTATCCAAGCCGCTGGACCAACAAAAGCTATCCCCAAACTGGGAAGGGCCCTAATGGATGACAGAAATCCTTCGATTTGGAGTATATCGATTCGAAACACTCGATGAAGTTGAAATCCTCCGAACGTGGAATGCTGATAATCTTAAAGTGTACTATCAATGAGAACAGCTTTATATACTTTAAACAAATATAAAGAGTGAAATTTTTATGAAGTCCTCTGTAAAGATATTTCCCTCATGATCAATGATCGATTGACCGACGTATTGGTCAGTTGAAAATCGAATGAATTGATCGGACGAGAACCAACACAAACTCAAAAGCAATGAAGAAAAATCCAATCAATCATCTGCCAGTCAAACAATATAACCGATGAACTATCGACATTCTTCTGCTCAGCAAAGTTCAACAACTGATCGATAAAGAATAATCGATGATCAGTGTTTTAGCAACCTCCAATCGGATATCTCAAACCGACTGCATGGTCGGCTTCCTATGGCAAAACTGTTGATTGGTTGACCAAAGAATGATGTTGATGCATAACTTTCTTACAAATAATGAAGAAAGAAAAGCATCAAATTTTTGGTTGTGAACTAGTTGATTTGCCCCGGCTAGTAAAGAACACAACCCTAACTAATTTGGCCATGGCCAAATTGAAGGACATTTGGCTTGCACCCGATCATCATGCACTTCTGCAAATTGATCAAGTGTCGGACGATAAAAAATCGACCAAAGATCGATTAGAAATTGATCCATGGTTGGCTTATATCTGATCATCAAGCACTTCGATTCAATATGAGTTGATAAAAAATCGACTAAAAGTCAGTTAAAAATCGACTCAGGGTTGGCTTATCCCCGACCTATAAGTATCTCAACGAATGACTAAGTATTGGCTAGTTAGAAAATCTGACTCTAAGTCAGTTTAAAAGCTAGCCGATTGTTGGTTAAATAAAATCAATAGAAGAACGGCTAACAATCTCTCAATCAAAGTATTTGCAGTTATGATGGAAGATAAATTTGCACAATAAAAAATAAATGCAAACAAAGCTTTCATTATTGTGAAAGAGAAGTTACAAAATGGACTGTTGGTCCTTACAAAATTTAAACTATCAGTTTCAAAAGAAAGCAAAATATAAATCTACTCGACGATCAACTGCTCTGAAGGTTGATCGGGAATGGTCACAATTTCGATCGTTGGCACAGCATCCATCGGTGGAATGAGTTCGATCGGAGCAGTTCCTTGGCCCTCCGATGGAGCTTCAGTAGCTCACAGGAGAGCCAAACCCATAAGTATAGAAGGACCTGATGTACCCTCGATCAAAGCTGTGGGAACTGCGAGTTGGAATAAAAATAGTGGTGGGGGCACCATCATCCACCAAGCCCATGGGTGATCCATCATCGTCTCCCTCTTTCTCTTCTTCAATGCTTGGGACGACGATACTGCTGAGGTCAAGGTCAGGAAAGAGCTACTAAACAGCATCCCGACCATCATCGAACCTGATCCAATAGGAAGCTTCACTTTCTTGAAGGATCAAAATCTTCAAGTCGGACAAGACCTTGAATTCCTCGATGCCCACCTCTTTCGCCCTACCGAGATTCTGCCACAGAACTTGGATCTCCATCTTGGCCGAAGATGCCTCTCCATTGGCAAACTACCATTTCCGACAATAATCCTCCACCTCTTTGGCCCAATTATCGCAATCCTTCTTCAATTTCTCCACCGCATGTCTCTTCTTTTTAGCACGACTTTTTTGGGCCTTCACCTCCTCTTGAGCTGACTTAAGATTGGACAGAACCGACTCAAGTTCGGACCTAGCCAATCCAAACTCGACCCTGAGATGGAAGACTTTCTTGGATAGAATGTTCTCCCGAGCGACAGCATCCCTTTGTAACTACTCCAATTGATCGACTGCTGAATCACATTCAGCGTCTGCAGTTGATACATAGTCGAAACATGCATGCCGAAGAGCAGCTATTTTATGATAGGTCAACTCAAGTTCAGCCATATCGTGAGCCCACTGTTCAAAGAAAACAAGATGAATTAATCAAAAAAAAGAGAGGGGAGAGGCAAAATGGATGGCCGACTTATCCCAACGAAAGTTAAATAGAATGAGCCGAACAATTCGGCCAAAGTTCGACTCCTCCTAGACTCCCGATCAATCGAGAGAAGAATGGCGTGGATCAAGTTCCTCACCAACTGAGGGTCAGAAAGTGCTGACCCACCTTCTAAGACCCGAACATCGATTCATTTAGAATTTGTATATCCTTGGCTGGAAGCGTCACTTCCAACCGGTGTAGAAGAAATCGATGCCTTCCCATTCCTTTTGGTGGACAACTGCTCGAGAGGTGGTGACATCCACTCGGATGTGGATGGAGATGATGAATTCTCCCAACGAACTAGAGTTGATCGTGGGATGGGAGTAGTAATGATCGACTGAGCTTCCGACACAAGAGCGACAGCAGGTGCGTCGATGATGACGATGCCCTCCTCTGATCACATGATGGCTGGAGGGGCTTCAGAAGATGCAGCGGCCATCGGAGCACATAGAGTGACGATGGGAGGTGCTACCGGTGGAACATAAGCAGAATCAAAGATGACCGAAGGGCTAGTTGCCCGACCATTCTTCGACATGTGCGATGAATCGATGCCGGGCACTACTCTCTTTCGAGTAGCAAATTGACAAACTTCCTCCATAGAAATCCCGACAGGAAGATGCATCCCTACAAAGCAAAAAAGTTAGATCAATATCGAAAACCAATTGAATGATAGAAAAGACAAAATCGTGGATGCTACATATACCTATGAACGGTGTCGGACCAAGTTCGGTATCGTACAGAGACTCTTCGATAATTAGCTCCTTCTATGGGGGAACCCTCATATCCTTCAACCGAAGGAAATCCTCTCGATCGGCTGGATCCATCCAACTATTCTCATTCGAAAGGATATTTGGCTCTCCCCATACTGATGGAAAGCCTCAGGAAGAAGGAGAAGAAATAAAGAAAAATTGGATCTTCCAATCATGGATGGACGATGGAAGATCAGTGATGAAAGAATGCCCCTTCCTTGGGATGAAATACCACCATCCGTCATCCTTCGGATGGGGTCGAAGGGCAAAGAAAGGTCTGAACAAAGAAAATCGAGAAATTATCAAAATTAATCGACACAACAAAGCAAAAGAAACCAAAAGCCGAATAGAGTTTAGCGCTAGCTGGGCCGGACAAACCCTATAATAGTCAAAAATATTTCACAGGAACTCTGGAATAGCGAACCTAAGGCCCGACCTAAGGTTTTCTAAATGAAAGGCTATAAAATCCGACGAAGGTGAGTTCACCTGACCGTCAGGATCAGAAGCCAACAACCAAAAGTCCTCCAAGATTTGATACTGATCCTGAAGTCGCTCCACAACTAATATTGTCAGTGTAGAAGCTTCGACTGCTAAACCTCACAACGAGCTACCACGATCAGCCATGCTTACAACTCAATAAAATAAATAGAAAGAAGCAAAAAGATGTCAAGAAAAAATGTTCGAACCTCGAACCTGAGAACTAAAAGATGAGAGAACAACTAGACTTCCCAAAAATTATTGTAATTGAAAGCGATAGAAGAAAAATCTTCAAAAAAGATCAGTATATATAGGATCCACCGATGGTTGAAATGCACAGAACCCTCATTAGATGCTGACACGTATCAGCCGAAGACTGACCGAACATCAAATCCCTCAAGCCCTGAGACTACTGATGGCGTCCATTGAGATGACTATTGAGACCCTCAAAAAGCCAGACAATAAATTTATTAAAGATCATGGTGATCATTAATGATAGACGGCAGAACGAAATTCAAAGTGATGCCACGTGTTAACCCCATGCGTTTGGTGCATTAAGACAAAATATCAAATCATTGCACCAGACTTGGGCATGGGGGACAACTGTTGGAAGATGTTACTCCACCGCTCGACTCACCAGCATTGTGGCCAACTGATCACCAATTTTCGATGGACATCCACCGACACAATGATGGAAATGCTGATGTATTATCATCCGATGGACATGCAGTTCAATAAAACCAACTAACCATCGACCAAAAATCATTTGGACAGCTGTCAACCGCCCTTCCTCGAGCCATCTGATCGATCATTGTTCGATCTTAAGTCTTTCGACCGATCGACAATCGATCGGTAGAGAGTCAAGTAGCCAATCGATCGATAATCAATCGATCCTAATCAACAGATTGATAGCTGATCGACATAGAATCAGCTGATGAATCGATGATCGGTCGATTCCAAATCAACCGACTGACCAATGGAAGCTCTCCAAATAATCCATCCAGCTTTCGATTGGCCCTATAAAATTGCCCTCGAGAAGAAAGGACAATGATAATTAGTGGATAGTTTTAATCATTTACCCACGATCACACTATACTGAAAAAAAAGAGACCCATGTGCTCAGCGATTATCACTCTGACACCTATAAAAGGAAGGTAACCTGGTCAGTTTAAGCAATCTAATCTCTTTTAGAGTAACTTCTGTCATTTTACTCTCTGATTTCTATTCGATCAGTCCATTCTACTAACTTAAGCATCAGAGGATCTCCACCGAAGTCAACTTCGATCAGTGTGGACTTATCTTGCAGATTTTCTAGTGTTGAAAGATGTTACTCCACCATCCGACTCACCAGCATATGGCCAACTGATCATCGATTTTGATGAACATCTGCTGACATAATGATGGAAATGTCGATGTATTATCATCCAATGGGCGTGCAGTTCAACAAAATTGACTAACCATCGATCAGAAATCATTTGGACAGCTGTCAACCATCCTTTCTTAAGCCATCCGATCGATCATTATTCGATCTCAAGTCTTTCGATCGACCGACGATCAGTCAACAAAAAATCAACTAACCAACTGATCGATAATCGATCGATCCTAATCAATGGACTGATAGTCGATCAACACAGAATTAGTCGATCGATCAATGATTGGTTGGCCCCAAATCAGTCGACTGACTGACGGAAGCTCTCCAAACAACCCATCTAGTTTTCAATTGGCCCTACAAAATTACCTCCGAGAAGAGAGGGCAACAATAATTAGTGGATAGTTTTAATCATTTACCCATAATCATACTATATCAAAAAAAGAGAAACCTACGTGCTC
Organism: Cocos nucifera; assembly: GCA_006176705.1. Lineage (NCBI taxonomy): Eukaryota > Viridiplantae > Streptophyta > Magnoliopsida > Arecales > Arecaceae > Cocos > Cocos nucifera. The sequence goes on along the minus strand of QRFJ01001229.1, from coordinate 298,054 downwards.
TACGGTTATCATTCTAATACCTATAAAAGGAAGATAACCTGGTCAGTTTAAGTGATCTAATCTTTTTTAGAGCAACTTCAATCATTTTGCTCTCTTATTTCTGTTCGACCACTCCACTCTACTAACTTAAGCATCGGAGGATTTCTATCGGAGCCAACTTCGATCGGTGCGGACTTATCTTGCAGATTTTTCGACGATCAATCACAGGCGCAGATGGATTAACCGCAACAGATTGACGCATCAGGTAGGAACGGCAAATCAGAGATCAAACATTATAAATGGTAAAGACTCATGCTCGAAACTCATCCAACTTCGTCGGTCAGTCATTCCGACAAGAAGCACTTTCCCCTCCATTGTTGCCAGTGGCGGAATCAAGTTCTTCACATCCAATAGTTACGACGAATGTGCAAGTCTAGTATCTAGCTGCATTAATACAGCAGGTCCGAATGCTGACGAAAGCTGTTCATAGCCTCCAATAGCAACCGCATGTAGTAGTGGAAGGCTCAATTATGCAAGCTGTACCATCTAGGAACAGTCGCTGCATCTCAAGGTGCTCTACCACCCCCTCACTTGAATGACCATCTTGACGTTTTCATCGAATGGAAACCCCATCTCATTGCCATTCGTGAACAGACACCCATTAGTCACGACGCTCCATTTTCCCGTCCACTAATTGAAGTTTGCACAAGAAAAAATGGCCTCGAAACTCAACCACCTCCTCCTCCACTAGTTCTTCAGGAGGATATATCGATGCCTGGAACATCTCATCGGCGATGGTTCGATGACTATGAGCAAAAACTCAAAGAAATCAACCATCGGCTGGTTCGAATTCAGGAGGACACAACAGGAGGGTCCTCCGATAGTCTTTGTGTCCAGATCGTTCCTCCTTTCTCCTCACACATCTTGAACAAATCAATTCCATCACGATTCAAGATGCTACAAGTGGAGCCATATGACGGCTCCATCGATCCAATCGATCATCTTTAGAGCTATAAGACTCTCATGATGATCCAGGAGGCCAATGATGCTCTCATGAGCATTGGCTTTCTGGCTATCCTTCGTAAAGCTGCTCGAGCCTGATACTCCTGACTTCAGTCGAGAAGCATCAATTTCTTCGGACAGCTTGAGGACTCCTTCGTGGCTTACTTCAGCACTAGCAGGAGGATGCCATGAACGTCAGACAATCTCTTCTCGATCAAACAAGGGGAGGAAGAGACTCTTTGGGCATTCGTGGTGCATTTTAATGCAACCACGCTTGAGGTCCAAAACCTCAATGAGGACGTGGCCATCTTGGCCATGAAGCAGGATATGTGGATTTTTAGTTCACGTATTCACTAGATAAAAATCACCTCCGGACCTATCCTAAGCTCTTGGAGCACGTGGATAAGTATATTCGTGCAGAAGAAGGCATTTCTGGTCGACGCCAATCAAACAAAAAGGATCAAAAAAAGAAAAAATAGTGAAAGAATGACATTCCTGCTGCACTGAACTAGCCAGCTCCAAATAGAGAAACAGTCTTCTTCCAACTGAATCCAATACCGACTAATATGAAAAGTTGGTACGATACTTATACTCTCCTTTCCACACTGCGTGTGCAAATCTTGATGGAGATCGAAAGGAAGGATTACCTTCACCGACCCCCATCGATAAAGAATCGAGGGAAGGACAAGAAGAAGTACTATCGGTTTCATCGCGACTATGGCCATAATACCAAATAGTGCTTCCAATTAAAGGATGAAATCGAGTCTCTCATCTGACGGGGATTTCTTGCCAAATACCGGCTTGATTATCCAACTCAGCCCCATGCCGATCAACCACCAATATTGAAGGAGATTCAGTAAAATCAACCGACAACTAAGATGATCAACATGATTTTTGGGCAATCAAGAGCCAAAAGGGCAATATTTGAAGAAAGATCGATCAAGAAATGATAATCCAATGAACCTATCTCTTTTTCGAATGATGATATAAGAAAAATTCAAACTCTCCATGATGATGTTGTCATCGTCTCAGCGATGATAGCAAACTATGATGTAAAGAGAATCCTTATCGATAATGAATGTTCGACTAATATTTTGTTTTACTCTGCTTTCTTCTGAATAAAATTGTCAATGGAATGCCTCCGAAGAGTTCCTATCCCTTTAATCGGATTTACAGAAGATGCCATCGATGTTGAGAAAAAAAATAGATCTTCTATTGACCATAGGAACAGAACCTCGATAAAGCACCATCGTCTTAACTTTCATGATCGTTAGAGTCCCATCAGTATACAATCCCATACTTAAAAGACCAGGACTCAAGGCGATAGTATAGACATACCATTTATTGATCCGATTCTCGACCAAGATCAAAGTCGAAGAGATGTAAAGCGACCAACAAATTATTCGATGTTGCCTCGTAATTACTGCAAAGGAGAATAAGCCAGAAGGCTCTTCACCGTTGAAAGGACTTGATCAGCGAAAAATGAAAAGCAAGGTAAATCGGCCGAACAGTTGGTCTCCATCTCGCTATAAGAGAATGATCCGACTAAGGTTGTTCAAATCGGATCGCACCTTCAAGAGATGAAGCGTGAACAGCTGGTTTGGTTGCTAAGGTTCAATGTCGATGTGTTCACTTGGTCGGCAACCGACATGCTAGGCATACCTCCAAAAATAATTACTGACCAACTGAATGTTAATCCGAATGTCAAGCCGGTGAGACAGAAGAAGGGACCATTCGCTCTCGAACGATAAAAAATCATCAACGAAGAGATAGACACACTCCTCGCAGCAGACTTTATTAGAGAGGCCCATTATCTCGATTGACTTGCCAATATTATCATGGTAAGAAAAGCCAACGAAAAATGGTACATCTGCATCAACTATACCAATCTAAACGAGGTATGCCCGAAGGATAGTTTTCCACTTTCGAAGATCAATCAGTTGGTCGATGCGACATCAGGACATCAACTCTTGAGCTTTATGGATGCTTTTGCGGACTACAATCAGATCCAAATGGCATCCGAAGATGAAGAACATACTGCCTTCATCATAGACAAAGAGATTTATTGCTATAAAGTTATGCCATTCAGACTCAAAAATGTAGGAGCAACCTACCAATGATTGGTAAATAAGATTTTCAAGCTACAAATTAGACAAAACATGGAAGTATATGTCAATGATATGCTGGTAAAAAGAACTCAAACTCAGGACTATGTTCGAAACTTAAAAGAGGCTTTCAACATGCTCTGACAACACCGGATGAAGCTAAATCCAATCAAATATACCTTCGGAGTGACAGTCGAAAAGTTTCTTAGTTTTCTTGTTTCATACCGAGAAATCGAGATAAATCCCGAGAAGATAAAGATGATCATTGACATGAAATATCCAACTTCAAAGAAGGAGGTGCAACAGCTCAATGAAAAAATCGCCGTGCTCAGCCAGTTTATTTCTAAGTCCGTCGAAAGATGTCTTCCTTTCTTCAAAACTCTATAGCAGACTAAAAATTTTTCATGGACTGATAAATACCGACTATCCTTCGAAGAGTTGAAGAAATACCTGATGACTCCTCCATTGCTTGTAAAGCCGATGAAAGGAAAACCCCTATACTTATACCTAGCCACATCCGACAAAGCTGTTAGTTCGGTTTTGATCAAAGAAGTTAAAAATTGGGTACAACACCCCATATACTATGCAAGTAAGGTGCTCCATAATATCGAAACCCGATACTTAAAGATGGAGAAGATAATCTATGCCTTGATTATTTCAACGCAACGGCTTCGACCCTACTTCCAAGCCCACATAGTGTATGTTTTAACCAACCAATCTCTAAAGTTGATTCTGCATTAACCAAATACCTTGGGTAGAATGACAAAATAAGCAATAAAGCTCAGTGAATTCGACATCCAATATCATCCTCGTCCATTGATGAAAGCCTAGGTTCTAGTCGATTTCATCGTCGAATGTGCCATTTCGGACAACAAGCCCGATCAAGAGGAAATAACTCACAAGTCGATAGGAAACATCCTTGAAATTGATCATAAGTTGGCTTGGGTGTTACATGTCGATGGAGCATCAAATGATCTCGAAAGCGGTGCGGAACTCATCTTGGCAAGTGCCGATGGAATAGTCGCTGAGTACGTCCTCCGATTTAATTTTAAAGCTTCGAACAATCAAGCGGAATATGAAGCTCTTCTAGCCGATTTGAAAATCGTTAGGGAGCTCGATATCGAAGAACTAAAAATATTCACCGACTCTTAACTCATCGTGGGATAAGTTAAAGATGACTTCAAAGCTTGCGATCCAATAATGCAAAAGTACTTGGAGAAGGTCAAAGATCAAATTTCTACCTTCAAATACTTTGATATCACACACATTGCTAGAGCAGAGAATGCTCAGACCAATGCACTCTCCTGACTCACCGTCACCATCCCTAACGAACTTGGCCAAACCTACATCGAATACCTTGACGTGCCAAGTATCGAAAGGATGGAAGAAGTATTACAGATCAATGACGAGCCAAGTTGGATGGATCCAATTATTTGGTACCTAATCGAAGGAATCCTATCTGACAATCCATTTAAAGCAAAATATTTAAGATGGATGGCCTTGCAATATGTCATGATGGACGGACGACTCTACAAGCGGTCTTTCTTCCTTCCATTATTAAAATGTCTAGGACCTTATGATGCTGACTACACACTTTGCGAAGTCCATGAAGAAATCTGTGAAAACCATTTGGGGGCAAGTCTCTCGCCTATAAGATCCTTCGATAAGAATATTATTGGCCAATAATTTAGAAAGACATGGCCAAATTCATCTGAAAATGAGAACCATTTCAAAGATATGTAAACATCCAATGCTAGCCAGCGACACAACTGGCGTCGATCATAGTACCATGGCCATTTGCACAATAGGAGATCAACATACTTGGTCCTTTTCCCCTATCATCTGGCCAGAGAAAATTTTTTATTATTGCCATCGATTATTTCACAAAATGGATAGAAACTGAACCTTTGGTGCAAATTATGGAAAGTAAAATGGAGGATTTTGTTCGAAAATTTATTATCTATAGATTCAGACTCTCATATGCAATCATATCCGATAATGATCGATAATTCGACAATCAGAATTTTAAAGACTTCTACATGACATACCACATCACGCACAAACTAACGTCGTCAGTCATCCACAGTTAAATGGGAAAGTAAAAGTTATGAATCGAATAATCCTCTATGGTTTGAAAATCTGGCTTAACGAGGCCAAAAATCTCTGGGTGGAAGAATTACCTTTGGTATTATAGGCGTACCGATCCACTCCACGAGTTTCGATGGGCAAATCTCTCTTTAACCTATCGTACGGAACTGAAGCAGTGCTATCTGTGAAAGTTGGATTACCATCAATAAGAGTGAAAAAATATGATGAATCAAATAATTTGGATCGCCTTAGAGCTGACCTAGATTTGTTACCTGAAGTTCGATAATAGACACAACTCAGAATGGCTGCTTACCACCAATGAGTTGCAAGATACTACAATAGAAGAGTTAAACCGAAAGAGATTTGTCTGAAAGACTTAGTCTTACGGAAGGCAGAAGTATCCAAGCCGCTGGACCAAGAAAAGCTATCCACAAACTAGGAAGGGCCCTACTGGATGACAGAAAATCTTCGACCTGGAGCATATCAACTCAAAACATTCGATGGAGTTGAAATTCTCCAAACGTGGAATGCTAATAATCTTAAGATGTACTATCAATGGGAATAGCTTCATGTACTTTGAACAAGCATAAAGAGTGAAATTTTTATGAAGTCTTCTGTAAAGAAGTTTTCTTCATGATCAACGATCGATTGATCGATGTATTGGTCGATTGAAAATCGAATGAATTGATCGGACGAGAACCAGCACAAACTCAAAAGCAATGAAAAAAAATCCGACCAAACATCTATCGATCAAACAATATAACCGACAGACTATTGACATTCTTTCGCTCAACAAAGTTCAACAACTGATCGATAAAGGATGATCAATGATTAGTGTTTTAGCAACCTCCAGTCGGATATCTCAAACCGACCACATGGTCGGCTTCCTACGGCAAAATTACCAATTGGTTGACCAATGAATGATGTTGATGCATAACTTTCTTACAAATGATCAAGAAAGAAAAGCATCAAACTTTTGATTGTGAACTAGTTGATTTGCTTCAGCTAGTAAAGAACACAATCCTAACCGATTTGGCCATGGTCGAATCGAAGGACATTTGGCTCGCACCCAATCGTCATGCACTTCTGCAAATTGATCAAGTTTTGGATGATAAAAAATCGACCAAAGGCTGGTTAGAAATTGATCCATGGTCGGCTTATACCCGATCATCAATCACTTCGATTCAATATGAGTTGGTAAAAAATTAACTAAAAATTGGTTAAAAACTAACTCAGGGTTGGCTTGTCCCCAACCTATGAGTATCTCAATGAATGACTAAGTATTGGCTAGTTAGAAAATCTGACTCTAAGTTGGTTTAAAAGTTAGCCGATGGTTGGTTAAATAAAATCGACAGAAGAACAGCTAACAATCGCTCAATCAAAGTATTTACAGTTATGATGGAAGATAAATTTGCACAACAAAAGATAAATGCAAACAAAGCTTTCATTATTGTGAAAGAGAAGTTACAAAATGGATTATTGGTCAATTTCAAAAGAAAGCAAAATACAAATCTACTCAATGACCAGCTGCTCCGAAGGTTGATCGGGAATGGTCACAACTTCGATCATCAACATAGCATCCGTCAGCGGAACAAGTTTGGTCGAAGCAGTTTCTTGACCCTCCGATGGAGTTTCAGTAGCCCATGGGGGAGCTAAACCCGTAAGTATAGAAAGACCTAATGTACCCTCGATCGAAGCCGTGGGAATAGCTGACTCAGTTGGAACAAAGGCAATGGTGGGGACACCATCATCCACCGGGCCCATAGGTGATCCGTCGTCGCCTCCCTCTTCCTCTTCTTCAATGCTTGGGACGACAATGCTGCTGAGGTCAAGATTAGGAAAGAGAAGCTGAACAGTATCTCGACCATCACCAAATCTGATCCAATAGAAAGTTTTACTTTCTTGAAGGATCAAGATCTTCAAGTCGGACGAGGTCTTGAATTCCTCAATGCCCACCTCTTTCACCGGACCGAGATCTTACCACAGAACTTGGATCTCCGCCTTGACCGAAAATGCCTTTCCATTAGCAGACTGCCATTTTCGATGATAATCCTCCACCTTTTTGGCCTAATTGTCGCAATCCTTCTTCAATTTCTCCAGCGCATGTTTCTTCTTTTTAGCACGGCTTTTCTAGGCCTTCACATCCTCTTGAGCCGACTTAAGATTGGACAGAACCGACTCAAATTCAAACCTAGCCGATCCAAGCTCGACCCTGAGATGGGAGACTTCCTCGAATAGAATGTTCTTTTGAGCGGCGGCATCCCTTTGTAATTGCTCCAATTGACGGACCATCGAATCACGTTTAGCATTTACAGTTGATACATAGTCGAAACATGCATGCCGAAGAGCAACCATTTTATGACAAGTCAACTCAAGTTCGGCGATATCATGAGCCCACTGTTCAAAGAAAATAAAATGAATTAGTCAAAAAAAAAGAAGGGGGAGAGGCAAAATGGATGGCCGACTTATCCCAATGAAAGTCGGATAGAATGAGCCAAACAATTCGACCAAAGTCTGACTCTTCCTAAACTCCTGATCAATCGAGAGAAAAATGGCATAGACCAAGTTTCTCACCAACTGAGGGTCAGAAAGTGTTGACCCACCTTCTGGGACCCAAACATCGATTCGTTCAGAATTCGTATATCATTTCCAGCCAGTGTAGAAGAAATCGATGCCTTCCCTTTCCTTTTGGCGGACGACTACTCGAGAGGTGGTGACATCCACTCGAATGTGGATGGAGATGATGAATTTCGACGAACTGGAGTTGATCATGGGACAGGCACAGTAACGATCGATTGAGCTCCCAACATAGGAGTGACAATAGGTGTGTCGATGACGACGACGCCCTCCTTCGATCGCGTGATGGCTGGAGGGGCTTCAAAAGATGCAGCGACCATCGGAGCACGTAGAGCGACGATGGGAGGCACTACCGGTGGAACATCAGCGGAATCGGGGATGACCAAAGGGCTAGTTGTCCGACCATTCTTCGACACGTGCGATGAACCGACACCGGGCACTACTCTCTTTCAAGTAGCAAATTGGCGAACTTCCTCCACAGAAATTCCAACGGGAAGATGCATCCCTATAAAGCAAAAAAGTTAGATCAATATCGTAAACTAATTGAATGATAGAAAAGACAAAATCGCAGATACTACATATACCTACAGATGGTGTCAGACCAAGTTCGGCATCGTATAGAGACTCTTCGATAATTAGCTCCTTCTGCAGGAGAACCCTCATATCCTTCAATCGAAGGAAATCCTCTCGATCGGCTGGATCCAACCAACTATTCTCATTTGGAAGGGTATTTGGCTCTCCCCACACTGATGGAAATTTCCAAGAAGAAGGAGAAGAAACAAAGAAAAATTTGGTCTTCCAATCATGGATGGACGATGGAAGACCAGTGATGAAAGAAAGCCATTCCTCGGAACGAAATACCACAATCCATCGACCTTTGGATGGGGTCGAAGGGCAAAGAAAGGTCTGAACAAAGAAAGCTAAGAAATTGTCGGAATTAACCGACACAATAAAGCAAAAGAAACCAAAAGCCGAATGGAGTTCGGTGCTAGCTAGGCCGGACAAACCCTATAATAGTCAAAAATATTTCACAAAAATTTCGAAACAGGGAACCTAAGGTCCGACCTAAGGTTTTCTAAATAAAAGGCTATAAAATCGGATGGAGGCGAGTTCACCTGACCGTTGGGATCGGAAGCCAACAACCAAAAGTCCTCCAAGATTTGATACTAATCCCGAAGTCGCTCCACAACTGACGTTGTTCGTGTAAAAGCTTCGGCTACCGAACCTCGCGATGAGCTACCACGATCAGCCATGCTTACAACTCAATAAAATAAATAGAAAGAAGCAAAAAGATGTCAAGAAAAAATGTTCGAACCTCGAATCTGAGAACTAAAAGATAAGAGAATAACTAGACTTTCTGAATATTATTGCAGTTGAAAGTGACAGAAGAAAAACCTTCAGAAAAGGCCAGTATATATAGGACCCACCGACGGTCAAAATGCACAGAAGCCTCACCAGATGCTGATACATGTCAGTCGGAGATCGACCGAACGTCAAATCCCTCAAGCCCTGAGACTGTTGATGGCGTCCATTGAGACGACCATTGAGACCCTAGAAGCGCCAGACAATAAATTTATTAAAGACCATGGTGATCATTAATGATAGATGGCAGAATGAAATTCAAAGTAACGTCATGTGTTAAACCCCTGTGTTCAGTGCATTAAGATAAAATATCAAATCATCGCATCGGACTTGGGCATGGGGGGCAACTATTGGAAGATGTTACTCCGCCGTCTGACTCACCAGCATTGTGGCCAACTAATCAGATGGGCGTGCAGTTCAACAAAACCGACTAACCATAGATCAGAAATCATTTGGACAGCTGTCAACCGCCCTTCCTCCAGCCATTCAACCGATCATTATTCGGTCTCAAGTCTTTCGACTGGTCGATGATCAATCGGCAGAGAGTCAACTAGCCAATCAACCGATAATAGGTTGGTCCTAATCAACTGACTGACAGTCGATCGGCATAGAATCAGCCGACCGATCAATGATCAGTCGATTCCAAATCAGCTGACTGACCGACGGAAGCTCTCCAAGTAATTCATCCGGCTTCCGATTGGTCCTATAAAATTATCCTCGAGAAGAGAGGGCAATGATAATTAGTGGATAATTTTAATCATTTATCTACGATCATACTATATCGAAAAAAAAGATCAATGTGCTCAGTGGTTATTACTTCGATACCTATAAAAAAGAGATAATCTGATCAATTTAAGTGATCTAATTTTTTTTAAAGCAACTTTTATCATTTTACTTTTTAATTTTTATTCGATCTATCCATTCTACTAACTTAAGCATCGAAGGATTTTCATCGAAGCCAACTTCGATCATACTTATCTTATAAATTTTTTGATATTTAATTATAAATATAGATGAATTAACTATAATATTTGGCATTCAATAGGTGTACATGGATTCATCATAATAGTACTGTTTCGTTTTAAAACCTCGCGAGCTCGCCATTTCCGTTTATTCTGCAACATCTAAGAATAAGAATAATGGTTCTTTTCAGCTACTCTGTAGAATTGTTTGACCAAGAGAAAGAACGTTCCAAAACGACGACTGGGAGATTCCATGGCTAAAAAACCATCACACCACGTTTAAAAGATCGGGAGCCACCTTGCACGGAGTGTGAAATATATGCCAAAATACTGATCATGTTACATGTGACGGCTTCATTCTATATTATGATGCAGTGGGAAATGGACATCAATCAATTCAATCATTTCATCGGAGCACGAGTCTTTGGACACTTGGAACGCGCTCCACCTGGGATTTCCCACGTGATCTCAGACACTGGAGTTCGCATGTATGAGTTCTATCTAACCACTTTTTTTTAATGTATATATATATATATATATATATATATATATATATATATATATATATATATATAAAAAATATTTTTTAAAATTTTAAAATAAAATATATAAAAAATTAAAAAATTATCTGACTTAAAAATTTATAGTATAATTGCTGTATCATTCACCATATATGTCACCATCCAATCCATAACATTATTAGCTCCTCAAGGTGTCATCTTATATGAACAAAGGAAAGCTTTTATACTTCTACAATCATGTATCAATCAATAACCTGATCATTGTGTTCAATTAATTTGATAACCACTTGATCACTATCAAAAAAATCATCCTTGAGAATTATACGAGAAGCCATAAGCTATTTCGTAAAATATGTTAGACCTTTCCATTCACCTCAAAACTCTGCCATCAATGCTATAGCATCAAATAATCGAACCGCACCAACCACTAATGCACCAATATTATTTTTAGTAACAAAACCAACCCTATCAAACTCACCTCTATTTTTTATAAGAAATTTAAATTTTAATATAAAAATAAATATACCTCCAGCTATTGTTAATCAAGCCTAAATTTAATTAAGGACGAAAAAAGATGAATCTACGGATGGATCTCCTCGAAACCTACAAAAGATCACTGCAAAAGAGCTCTTCTAATCTTTGTCAGAGAATCTCGATGTCTATATTTGATAGAGAGTCATAGGTTATATTTATAGACTAGACTAGGGACTCTTTTAAATTGACATAAATTCTTCTTTTCATTAAAGAAGCATATCCATAGTGAAGTCTTTATTTTGATCTAAGTCTGACTTTATTTCAAAAAAATTTTAATCATTTAAATTATCTTTAATTAATTCGGTTACAAGTGGGCCACATCAAGTCCCTAATATATGGGACGAGTATAACATTCTTCCACTTGGCCCACATGTCACAATTAAGATACCAAGTAAATGATAAACAAAACTGTAATATATCCATAAACTTATCTCAAGTTAAAAATTTTTACTTAAATAAAAAAATTTCAATACACGAATCATAGCGGTTATATCCTAAAATGAATACTCCCTTCCATGTATCACAATGTATGAAATCTTTTTTTAAGCACTTTATACTTTTCTTTATGAATAACTTTATATAAGCTATTCAAAGTCCAACTTTATGACATAAACTTTATGTGCATGAAATAAAAAACATGTCCTTTATTTTTAAGAATAAATATTTTACAAGAAGTAAATCAAATAAAAATTGAACTAATGATTCTCATATAATCTACATGATCTTTAAACTATTTGATCAATAATCCTTTAGTCATGGAATCTGCAATCATTAATTCAGTGCTGATAAGCTGGATATTCACTTTATGCTTTTTGACATGATCTTTAACAGCAAGATACTTTATATCGATATGTTTACTGCGACTTTCACTTTTATCATTCTTAAAAAAAAATTATTACAGATTTATCATAATAAATTTTTATTGGTCTTGTAACAGAATCGATAACTCTCAAATCGAAAATGAGATTCCTCATCCATATAGCCTGTGAAGTAGCTTCATAGCATGTAACGAACTCTACTTCAATGGTAGATGAAGCACCTATTGATTGCTTATTACTTTTGCAAGATACAGCATCTCCAGCAAGAAGAAAAATATATCATGAAATAGATTTTTTTGTATCCACACATCCATCAAAATTTGAGTCTAAATAACCAATCACTTCCAAGTGATTAGTATGTCTGTAAGTAAGCATATAATACTTAGTTCCTTGTAAATATCGCATAACCTTCTTTATAGTATTTTATTGATCAAGACTCGGATTGCTTTGATATCTACCTAAAATACCTACTGTATATGCTATATCATGTCTTGTACAGACCTATGCATACATCAAGCTTCCCACTGCAGATGCATATAGGATATTCCTCATTTGCTCTTTTTTTAATTTATTTTGTGGGCATTGATTTTAACTGAATTTATCATCTTTCATAATGGATGCAACTGTAGAAGCACAATCTATCATTTTAAATTTTTCTAAAATCTTTTTGATATAGATTTTTTGAGATAAACCTAAAATTCTTCGTGATCTATCTCTGTGAATCTCCATGCCAATGATATAAGAGACTTCACCCGTATCCTTCATCTCAAAGTTTTGAGAAAGAAATAGTTTTGGCTCTTTTAGCAAATCCAAATCACTGCTTGCAAGTAATATATCATCTACATATAGAACTAGATATATATATATTTACTCCCACTAATCTTAGGATATATGCATTGATCCACAATATTTTCTATAAAGCCAAAAGAGCTAATAATATCATAAAATTTTATATACCATTGGTGGGAGGCCTGTTTAAGTCCGTATATAAACTTCTTTAATTTGCATATAAGATGACTATTATTATCCATACAGAAAACTTATCATCATTTAGCATTGGAATAGGAGCAGCATCATTAATATATGTAGTAAGATTAGCTACAATAATAATAATAAAAAAAAAACTTTAGTGCTATGAAGCTAAATTATAATCTAAAATAATTAATTTTAGTAATAAATTATAACTTTCCTATGGGCAGAGATGCATCTTGCATAGAATTTATTAATACTTGATTAATAAGACCAACAACATAAATATTAAAAATAATAAATTTTCATACCCGTGGATCTAAAAAAAATCTATCCCTAATATCTAGATTACCATCTTATTCCAATTAAATCATAAAAAATAATCACTCCCTATGGGTAAAATTAATTATCTTTATGACTTAATTATAATTTTATTCTCATGTCATTATTCTTTAATTTATATTCTTTATATGACTTTTATTATTTTTTAAGATGCTATAGCTATTTTTGAAAATAATAAACCCACTAACTTTAATATGGCATTTGAATAATCTCATTAACTAGATAAAACTTTATTATGATTTTCAATACAATCATGATCAGATATTTTTAGCAAATAAATAATAATTCGATCAAAAAAAATTATAAAATATAATTTAAAAGGATCTTTATGCAATAAAATTTATTATGGGGACTAAAAATTAATCCATGTGTCTTTACATAATAAACTCTATCATAATTATCAAAATAATAATTTTTTTAGGGATCTTTATAAAATTAATACTTTATTAGGGACTAATTTGCAAAAATTCCTATAAGACTTTTATAGAATACATAACTTGTTAGGGGCTTTATTGTAAAATTTTTTATTTAGCTAATAGGTCTAAACCGATTTTCAGATTTCAGATTGGAATCCAAACCTATAAGCCCAAATCCTCTTCCCTTCTACTGTTCTTCTTCTCCGATCAAATTGAAAAACCCATCTCCCTATCCACCATCGACAAGGCTCCAGCGGTCATCATTCACTAGTGGCCGACATGAGACGGCTCTCTCGGCCATTAGTGTGCTGGCGATGGCCGATCTTTTGAGATGGAAAGATGGTGGAGGAGAAGTCATGGTTGCCGCACTCTCTTGTCGGTGATTGACCACCCCTCAAACCCCAGCGAGGGCCGATCCATCTTCAACCACCGGCAGTCGGTCTGAGATTGCCGTTCGACCACCAGATCATCGGCTTTTGTCTCTTCTTCCAAATGAGAGTGGTGGAGAAGGCCAAAAATCTGGCGCTTCTTCCATCCAAAGCTTGGCCGACAGTCACCATTAACACCAAATCGGTGACTCACCGGTGAAGTTTCATTATCCATGGCCGACTATTGGGAGTGGGACATCGACGGCCTGATGGTCGTTGGACACGGACTGAAAGTCCAGCCACTGGAAGAGAAGAGGAAGAGGGCACGTCGTCGGCCCTCTTCTTCCTTCTATTTATTTATTTGTTTATTTTTTAATTCATAAATAATCCTAATTAAAATAAAAAATTAAAGAATAAATGAATAAAATAAATAAATAAAGATTGTTATGAAATCTAGAAATTGATCTTGATGATTTTGATTTTACATGATCAATAAGCTGAATAGAACAGCATGGTGGTATCTCTAATATCACTGAATATATAAAATTTATATTTTAATACGAAAATAAATATACTTTCAGTCATTGTTGATCAAGCCTAAATTCAATCAAGGATGAAGAAAGATGAATCTACAGATGAATCTCCTCGAAATCTACAAAAGATTACTGCAAAAGAGCTCTTCTAGTCTATACTAGAGAATCTTAATGCCTATATTTGATGGAGAGTCACCGGCTGTATTTATAGACTAGATTAGGAATTTTTTTAAATTGATATAATTTTTTTTCATCAAAGAAACATACATGTAGTAGAGTCCTTATTTTGATCTAAATCTAATTTAATTTCAAAAAAAATTTAATCATCTTAATTATCTTAAATTATTTTTAATTAATATGGTTATGAGTTGGCCATATCGTCTTGGGATGAGTATAATATTTTTAACATTGCAATGGAAGAATTGATCTCGAAAAAGTATGAGATGGTGGCTTCCATGAGAAATACACCATCCGAAAGAATGCAGCATCTATGTAATAGAAGCCACAATATAATTTTTCTCTGTCATCAAAATCTCTTCGAGAAAGCCACTTGTATCAACTTCTTAACTACCATAAAAACCTTTAGGAGGATCTCTATCTCTCATCAAGCAAAGGAATCTTTGAGCTTCTCGGTCACCTGGTTTTCTATATTCTGTTTTTAACCTCCCCTGCAGCGTCCCTGTTTGATTAGGAAAGTGTAGGCAACTAAATTTAAGGACACTCTTATTGATGGTTTATTGGTATCCCTTCAATGCTCACAGGAGCATGGCGTGCATCACATGCAAACTGTACCACTCTGAAATTGTTCAAATTGCCAATTGCCTCATTTACACTTGACTGCCTGTAGAAGGTCAACAACCTTTTTTTATATTTAATCCATCTAATTGGTTTACAAGAAGGAACAAGCATGGTTCAAGCTAGGTCAGTAGAGTAGGAAATATTAATAGAATAAGGTGCATTGATGTAGCCGGATGAAGGTATGGAATAAGATGGTAGAGCTGCAGTGTAGTTCAGGCTCCTACTTTACTTTTCTTCTCTTTAATCAACTTAGAATCTAAGATTTAGATTCTGACATGACCCATTCATTTAATAAGTTAGAATAAGTTAGATAAAAGTCAGGTTTATGTGTGGTAGACTGCATCAAGATTTTTGAGCTAAACCTTGATGAGGTTATCATGCCCATTACGTTAGTTGGTTCTTGTACTCTAAGATCATCTTGAACTAGATCGAGCTCGAGCGTAGCTTGAGTCATAAACATAACCAAAGGGTGCAAACCTCGGACATTAATTGAGTGCAGGTGAAGAACCGGTCAAATTTGAGTTTGCCTAAGTTTTCTTGAACAATAAATAATGGTTATTTTAGTGGGACAAGAAGCGCAAGTGAACGAGCAACAAGAACAAAATTTGAAAACTATTTTACAAAACATATTTTCAATGAAGGGTTCGAATCTTCTCCAATTCATGCTTGGACTGAAGAAGATGTTGTTGGCCAATCATAATCATCTATATCTAACAAGATAATTTTGTGGAAGAATTTGTGCTGTCTAGTTTCATATTAATTATATATTCGATAAATTTTAAATATTTATATAAAATTATAAAATCTAAATAATATTTTTTATCTAATTTTTTTAAAAAGATATCAAAGTAAATCGGACCTATGGCCTATATAATAGATATGAGTCCATTTAAATTGATTTTGAGCATTTTTCATTGAATTTATGGATTCATGATTAGAATTTTTTAAATAAATTTGAAATTTTAGTTTTACGAAAAATGCTAAAGCTTAGAATTTTACTACAGTACTCTTTTATAATATTTTATTATAAAGAGTATTTTAGTAAAATTTATTTTTTTTCTTCCATCCATCCCACCACACACATCTTCCTCCTTGGTAGTCTTCGCACCCCCCTCCGGCAATCGTGCCACCTTCTTGTCCATGCTGCATCGCCCCCCTTCTCACCGATCCCACCCCCGCACCGTTCCATCCCCTTTCCGATGGTCTCCACCCACCCATCCCCTTGCCCGTCCCACCCCCGTGCTGCCTCCTTCCCGGGGGTCTTCGCCCACCCCCATCTCCTGCGATCGTGTCGCCTTCCTGTCCATGCCGCGCCGCCCCCTCCCGCTCATCCCACCCTGCGCTGCCACCTCCTCCTTTCTAACGATCTTTTTCCTCTCTTTCTTCTTCCTCTACCATGGCTTCATTGCGCCCAACGCCCCACCTCCCTGGCCCCAGCGTCACTTGCAAGTGCCACTCTCTACACCCCCATGGCGACCCCCTGCACCACCACCTAGCCCCCGCATGCCTCCTCCACTCCTTTGCATGCACCCCCCACCCCCCCCCTCTCCAACTCATGGCTGCGCCTCCCTCTGCAACACCAATGTCGCCCAACCCCCCCCTCCCCCGACAACCCATGCCTCCTCAGCTCTTGGTTTCGCGCACACCTCCCGTACCGATTGTCCGCTGAAGCTTTGAGCCCCCAACCTCTCCGCCCTCAATGGCCATGGCTGCTCTCCACCTATTTTCCGACATTGTACACCCCTCCCCTAGCGGCCTATGGCTTCTCCGTGCCACCACACCCCCCACCCTCAGGCATCTCCTACGTCCGTGGCCCATGACTTCTCCATGCCACCACCTCCGACCCCCTACCCCCTTGGCCCTCCCCCCCATAACTTCTCCATGTTGCCGTCGCCATCGCCCATCCCCCCAACTCCCGGAGTCCATGCGGCTCTTTCGTATTTGCCCGATATTTTTTTTTTAAAAAAATAATTTTTATCTTTAAAATATTTTTTGTATTAATCATCGCCCATCCCCCCAACTCCCGGAGTCCATGCGGCTCTTTCGTATTTGCCCGATATTTTTTTTTTAAAAAAATAATTTTTATCTTTAAAATATTTTTTGTATTAATCATGCACAAAAATAACCTACTAATTAAGCTCTGATCCATATTTTATCCAACGATTCAAATAAATAAATATTAAAATATTAAAATATTTTTTTTAGAGCATCAAATTTTTTTAAAAAAAATATGCAGAAGTATCTATCATTCATATATTTAAATAATATTTTTATTTTTTTTAAAATAAGATTTTGGACCGTTACATTTTCTTTCGGCGATGCAGAGGCCAGCCACTGAAATAATCATGAATGCCTCCTGAGCCATCATTTGAGTCAGAAACGTGGATAACTTGATTAGAAAGGATTAAAATATCGACCCTTTCCAATGGTCGTTGACTTATTCCCTCAGATGGGGCCTTGTGCCGCATGGTCAATCAACAGTACCAAGGAAAGAATGATGCCATCAAATGATACCGACTGTGGATGTGAACCCTTTTCCTGTGGCCAATTTCTCCTATAATGATTCCTTCACATTTGGCTCTCTTCCCAAGTATTTTAGGTTCCATTTTAGGACTCGTCAACTTTGCGAGAAAGAGGGGCAAGGGCCTGTTGACCATGTCGTTTGACCTGGCCACATTTCAAGCATAGAAGGATCGAGTGCTGGGCCGGCATTGTGCCATCTCGCCAGGTAAGTGTTGTTTCGAGCATTTTTTTTTGGACGGCAAAAACTACCCGGATCCACACCAAAAAAATATATTAATTAATTATATTTTAATTAAAATTATAAATAAGTTAAATTACTCGTAAGTTATTCGAACTTGATTCGACTCGATTATTATCGAGTTTGAGTCGAACTCGAATACGTGAGTCAAACTTGAGTAGCTTTATGAGTCGAATTTGAATAGTAGGATATTTAACTCGAAAACTCATGAACCTACTCAATTATATATATATATATATATATTATTAATAAGATAAGGCTTGATTTTAATTTCGAACTCGAGCTTGAGTATGGCTCGATTCATATTCGAGTCGAGTCGATCTCGAACTTAGCATATTTTTTATCGAGCCGAGTTTGAACTTGGGATGTTAAAACTCGATCGAGCTCGAGCCGAGTTTCGAATTTAAGTATTTTAAGTTTAGTTGAGTCAAGCTCGAGCTTTCAATTACTCGATTCGGCTCGGTTCGATTGTACTCCTATTTTTAATATTTTTTTTGAAAGGGAAGGTCTGCATGTTGGATTGGCAAATGAGTTGACCAGCACATTACAGTTATAGCTTTGAGGGTTGTTTGTGGGCTAAATAATAAAAATTAAGGCTTGGGGCTGACACAATCTTAATATGCCAAATCCTTTTGCAAACGATGGCCAGATCCTAAATTTTAGGATTTTGTGGTTATAAAAAGAAAAGATAGGGATATTATCTATTTGGATTTGAGTTGTATCATTCATGCGAAAAAAATAGTTGACCTCAGCTATTGGATCATGTGCCGTATAGCTCTCCAAGTTCAAACTCTAACCTTCATTTGTCTGCACAGATTTTATTGCAGCTATTGCATGGTCCAATAATACATATCACTCTTTCTTTCACACGATGGATACAACCTGACCCCTATCTATTTTAGGACTCCAACCATATGCTAGAATTAAAACTTTTATTCGAACCCAATAGACCTATCAGCCTTTTTTTTTTAAAACAAAAAAATCATTTTTCAAAGTCAACCTAGTTTTCTAAACCTTACGATTGAGTCCTATAACCTAGATTTTGTAAATAGATTTTATAAAACATGATGATGCTGGACCATATGAAATATGATATTATTATTTAGAAATTAGCCGGGTTGGGCATCATGATGTAGTGCATTATTTATAATATTTATAAACAATATTTTTGTAATATTATAGGTAACACTATTTATAAATTTTAGGATTTTGTAGTCAAAAAAAAATATGCAAACATAAAACTTACAGCTATAGTCCTATCTATTTAAATTCTAATTATATTTTTTATATGAAAAAAATGATTGATCTTTTTTCGTGACATCAACTATTGGATCATGCATCCCACAGCTCTCAAAGTATTTCAGTTCTCTTTATATCTATTTGCACACATCTTATAGTGGCTATTTTGCAATCCAATGATGGATATCATAAAAGAAAATGAATCATTCTTTCTCACATGAAAGATATAACCCAAATCCCATCTATTTTAGGACTCTGACCATATGCTAGACTTAAAACTTTTATCTGAGCCAATTAAGCTTATAAGTCTTTAAAAATACCATTTTTCTAAGTCAACCTAGTTTGATTTTCTAAATCTTATGATTGAGCTCTATTACCCAAGTTTTGTAAAATAGATTTTATAAAACATGCTGCTGCTGGACCATATGAAATATAACATTATTCTTTGGAAATTAGCAGGGCACAGTTTGGCATCATGATGTAGTGCACTATTTATAATTTTTGTAAACAATATTTTGCAATATTGCAGATATCAACTGCTCCAAAAAAAAATAGTCTTTGGGTTTGGTTGTAGAGGGTGGAGATGAGATCTCAATGGATCACAAGGAGACAAATCAATCTTGAATAGATTCTAATATAATCTTAATGAGATTCTGGGAGATGTATTGATGGGACTTTGACGAATGATGATGTGAAAATTATTAGTATTTAGTGGTTTTGGTCAAGATTACTCTAAGATGAGGTTGCAAATCATTTGCGATGGTAGGCACGTATTACCTAATATTAAATAGTTTAATATATAATTATGACCTAAAACATTGGGTATTGGAAGGACATTTCATAATCTAGACATCCTCTTTCTTAAGTAGTTCAAGAAATTGATTCCTATGATCCATTTCAAACATAGTATTATAAGATTTTTCACAATATCCATCCATACAGTGATTAAAATATTTACATTTTTATGTTTTGGGTAGGCCTCGTAGGGGAAAGGCATATGCAACTACTACCAAATCAAAATAGAATGACCATCCATTGGTGGTTGTATATCCAAAGGAATTTGAAAATGGATCTCATAAGAAAACTTATGGTACATAATATAATAACATATTGTTTATATCCAAAAATTAATCGATCATCAACCAATAATATAAATAGTAAAAAAATATAAGGCCAGTTAAGATTTGATTAATTATTTGTCAATCATATTACAAAGAAATATGTTTGGCCACTTATCGCCGTTACTAAATTAACTTTCTAAATGAAGTTATACATATATCTAACCACCGCCAACTACCAATGAGAGGGTTATCATAGTACGGAACTATCAAGAGGGAGCGGGTTATTATTGGAAATACCTATTGACATGTATATAACAAGAAGTGAACATGAGTCCATTCAGAGTGACACACTCTATGATTATTTCAAAATTAGCAAGGCTTCTACATCTCTTTTATGTACCATGACGAATGTTAGTAGGATTCTACATCTATGATATGATTTGAAGTGCTCAAATATGATATCTCATTTTATCCCGAAGGAGATTGATTGAGCATCGGAAGGATACTGCATCCTAAATTTGTTAGTTTTATCTAATACAATTGTGAGAACCAACCAATTTCAATCCATTTCAAATTAGAGCCGGCAAGCTTAGCCAACATTGATTTAAAATTAGCAAAAAAAGTTGAGGGCAGGGAGGGGGAGGGGGAGGGGGCGCGAGAGAGGGGACTCGAAATGGAGGATCGCAATCATGATCCTCTACTCAACCTCCTACCTTTGGGATAAGACTATGGAGATCGTAGCCAATGTGGAGCCACCGAGGGCCGGTACGGGATGGTCGCCGGTCATTAGAACTGCTCCAAACCATAGAATGGCCAGCCTTATCTCATCTAAAATCAATCTTTAAAAGCCCCCTTCTTCCTTGCGATTGATCGATCGTCACCAAACCCCTCTCCATCTTCCTCTTCCTTTTTGCTCACCTCTGGTAACCTACAAGCCATCGTAGCCTAGTGTAGCCAACTCAAACTTTTCTTTTTTCTTTCAAAACTCTTGATCCTCTGCCACCCTCTCTATTTGAGAATTCTTAGTCTTTTCACCACTAGAAATTGGCACCTTTGGTTGCATCCCTGCCACCTCCAATAAGCCTTCCTCTTTCTCTTGCTTTTTTTTTTTTTAAGCCTTTGGTATCACCATCACAATAACAAGGGGGGCAATGCCCCTTTTTCCTTATTCTCGACTTCTCTGTGTATAGCTGGACCACCTTCCCTAGCCGCCACCGGTTGTGCCACCACTCGCCCTTTCCTTTTAGCTTTTCTAGTTGCGCCTATGTTAGGCATCCACCCTCTCCCTTCCTCAATTTTCAATAGCCACAGAAGGGCTTTGAATCCATTTCTCTAATTGGGCTTCAATCTAATTAGATTTACATTTGACCCTTTGCTAATCAGCTTGGTCTACATAGATTCGGTCCAAACTACTACGTAGACCGGGACCATAAGCAGACCCAAACCAAGCCCAGACCAAGAGTCTCTTTCTTTTTCTACCTAATTTTTCTCAACCGAAGGCTAATGGCTTTGCTAATTTATTTGATCTGAGCCTTCATAATCAAAGGAGTGTTGAATCTAGAGATGGACTCGCATGCCACTTTTAGATTCGATTGTTGGTAAGTTTTCTTTATCTTTGAGATTTTCTTAAAGCATTTTTCAAAACTAGAAATTATACATATATTTATAAATACTAAATATTAGAATTTGAAAGTTTAAAAAATATCTATAAAAAAAAATTCAAAAAATTTTGGATCATGCATAATGGTATTCTAGCATGATCGTAAAACTTTCTTTGTTTTTAATGTTGTATGATATTACGCTTGCATAAATTTAAATAAATTTTTTTTGCTTGTTCATAAAATATGAAAATTTAATTTGATATTGATATGAGCATAAGTATGTTTATGAGATTAGAGAAATTAATTTTAAGAGTATTTACATTCATACTAGATATTATAAATTTATGAGAAAAAAAAAATTATTTAGTTGATTATGATTTAGATCTAATCAGTAGAACTGATCATTGGTTATATGTCAAAAACTAATTTTTTCTGGACTTAACTAGTTGGGATTGATCGTTGGCAAAGCTAGTTCTTTCAAGCCTAACTAATCAAGGCTGATCACTAGTACACACTGATGTATCACCTGTATATATTTCATAACTAATCTCTTTATCTTGTTATGGGGCTAATCATAGCCGTGTGAATCAGAGCTAGTTTCTTTCGAGCCCAACCAGTTAGGACTGATATGCTGATGCATCATGTATTTATTTTTTAGAAGTTAGTCTCTTTTGAGCCTTGTTATAGAGTTGATTATGGTCATAGTCACCAAAGACTGAGAGAGAATTTTTAGATTTTACTATTATGTATGACATATTTTGAAAAAAAAATATGTTGTTACATATTACTGTTAAATGGTTATATTTTAAAAATTAATTATGCTTAATCCCTCAAAGATATTAGTAATTTATTGAGCCCATAAAGCTCACTTCCTCTTTTATATTTTTTTTGTTTTAGATCTAGAAGATCCTAAAGAGCTTAGGATTGATCAATGAGAAGCATAGAGTTTTAGATGTTATTTATTTAGCTATCTTAAAATACACATTATTTTGGATCTTTGTTAGACCTTTATTTTATTTCTTATTAGTCATGGGGAATTAATCTTTCTATTAAATAAAAATATTAGTGAATTTTCTTTTACCATTGCTTGAGTTGGATTAATGTGATTATGTATTGATAAAAAAGATAGACCTTGCATACTCGATGGGATTAAATTTTAAGGATGTGTGGCCATCTATCGCACATTAATTCGGCTCGGGCCATCAGGCCAAGGCACCATAGATTAAATGGTATCAGAGATTAGGTTCAAGATCTTAGTGCTTAAATTAGTAATGAGAGTGGGGTAAATTAGGGCTTTGATTGGATATCATGAAATAATTATTGGTGCTAAAAGTTCACTTAGTTTTCTTTGATGGATACACATTATGATCCCTAAGGCTTTGCTGATGCTAATTGTAGAAGGATTGCATAATTAAAACTCTTGGCTAGGTGCACAAGCCTAAATCATGGAAGAAGGTCATAGAGGATAAATAATTGATATAGGAAGATACATTTTAAGCAATATTGTTGAGTTGCATTATGTTGTTTAAACATTTAATTTATTTTATGATTTTAAAACTTATATAGTTATTGAGAATAATTTTAATTTTATTGAAGGTTATCATGTAGCAAATTATGGATGAGATTCATAATTGGTGGAAAATTGGAAGAGTTTAGTCTAAATGATTATTCGAGGATATTTTAAATGAGGAAGACTTTTACGATCAAGATAAGATTTGTCAAGAAACGAAATAGGATTTTATTGTGCAATAGTTAACAATTATCTTAAATAATTTTCTTCATATTTTTAGTAGACCCTCTAAGTTAAAGTTGACCGTTCTCTCTAATTATGATGCTCTAGCAGATTTATAAGATTATAATAAATAAGTTGAAAATGTAAATGATTGCAATATAATAAATAGAAATATTTTTCTTGTTGATAGAATTGATCTTGTGATGAAATCATGAGAGCCTATGTCTTGAAGTTTTTATTAAATCTTTGAACTAGACTACTAGATTTTTTTGCATTGAATTATTTTGAAGTTAAAATTAGATTCATGAGATGATCATGGATCTTGTACAACCATTATTAAAGTGCTAGTAGAATTTTATGTTAATTTTTTTAAAAATATATATAGAGAAAGACTTTGAGAAGCTTAAATGAGTCGAAAAGATTGTAAAGAATTTATTATGCTTACAAGCGAGTTAATTTTGGAACCTTTGACTCATCGAAATATAAAGTTAACTTTCTCAAAAGAGAAAGATTGATCATGATTTTTTTTTTTACTTTAAATTATCTAGAGTTAGCTTACCTCAAACCCAATTTAGGATTTACTATCTTGATCATAAAATAGTATAGTAAGGTAATTATCTTGAGGGTTAATTATGATCTAATACACTTGGAAGCTAAGGACATAAAGGAAAAAATTTATTTGATTTTATTAAAAAAAATGTTGATCCGGGATCCTTAAGAAATTTTGGAGAATATTGATTAAAGTCATGTAGTTGAAGTATGGTGAGTAATTTAAAATTGATTGAAAATATTGATTGTGGTTTGAAATGTACTATGATGGAAGATTTGATTTTCCAATAAAAGAGGCTTTTATTCATAAAGGAAAAGTAAGTACCATGGATATTCTTAGGCTAGTCCTGATATGGCTATGTTGGTTGTGCTAAGAAAAGTTTTGACCATATCATATTTAAGATTAGTTGATTGTTGATTCAACTTGGTCTATTTGTCAAGTATCTAAATAAATCCAGTGTGATTTATTCCCTCCTTATGAACTCAACTCCAATATAGGAATCATGATATCGATACTTTATCTTCTTGGATATATTTTAATGATTCAATTTTGAGATTATTTTCATAATTATGATGGACTATTGTTGTCTAAAGTCATTACTATATAATCATGATTACCTTCACAGTCATCTAATGATTTGATTTTAATCAAGATGGGCCATTTTTTTTTTGGAGATCGACCAAAACTTTATCATAGTGTTTGTGCTGAGTCTATGTCAAGTTCTATTCCGAATATAATCAATCTTAATCTATCTTGCCATGAGGATCCAACATTAAATTGATCCCAATCCAATGTTCTATAAACCTGCAAGCATATCAAGATGATGATTTTAATCTTAGATTTTGGGTCACTTATTCAATGCTAATCTTGTTAGTCTAATCTCAATCTTAAATGCAATAAAAAACTTTTGATCTAGTAATTACATTGATTTCGATCGAGGAGAGATGAGATCTTCGATTCTATATCAAAGGAGCAAAATTACAGAATTGATATAGAGATACTAAATTGTGCAGTATTCTTAGGAAGAGTCTGTGTTTTGATATAGAATTATGCTTGAACATTATGATTGCTTGGGGATATTTAAGGAGGTTATATATGTTCAGTTTGATAGAATTGTCGAGTAGGGGCATGGAGGTACATATGAATTTTAGGCTAAATATCTTTAACTTTGGAAGACCTAAATTTTTCAAATTTCGAGGATAAATTTTTTTTGAGGGGAGAATGTAAGAGCTGACCAATTTTAGCTCATTTCAAATTAGAGTTAGCAAGCCTAGCCAACTTTGATTTAAATTTGGAAATAAAAATTTGGGTGGGGGGACTCGAACAGAGAATTGCGATCATGCTCCTCTAGTAACCTCCCACCTTATTGGGATAAGATCATGGAGATCATGGCCAATGTGGAGGCATCAAGGGTCGGTACCGGGTGGCCATTAGAGCCACTCCAAATCATGGAATGGCCGACCTTATCTCATCTAAAATTAATCTTGAAAACCCCCCTTCTTCCTGGTGATTCATCATCACCAAATCCCTCTCCACCTTCCTCTTCCTTCTTCCTCACCTCCTGCAACCTTCGAGCCATCGTACCGTAGTATGGTCAACCCAAACTTTCCTGTTTCCCTCTCAAGACTCTCAATCTTTCACCACCCTCTCTATCTGAGGACTCGTTTGGTTCGTGGAAAGTGGAGATGGAAAGTAATAGTTTCTAAAAATTAGAGAGAAGTGCTCTTGTTTGGTTAGAGTTTTAAGATGAGAGAGATAGAAAAAGACTCTTTCCATGGGAAGACATTTTTCATATTTCATGGAAAGTAAAAATCCACGGGATAGGTGGGTTTTGGGTCTTTCCATGAGATGGGAATTAATGGTTATTTTTTCTTTCCAAAATTGCTCTTATAAGATCAATGGCTAAAAATCTGTAATATACAAATGGATGGTTAAGATGAAAATGGGGTGTAATATATAATAAGGTTTTTATTTTCTTCTTCTTGCAAAAACTCTAGGAAAGTTTTCAAGAGAGGATGGCTGATATCTTCACCCAATCTAGCTCTCAAGTAAGTCTTTTTCTCCTTTCTTCTATTTTTCTATCATTTTTTTCTTTGATTTGATGCCTCTCAAGTTGAATCGGGAGTGTTCATATGGTGGATGTATTTTTTATTTTGCTATCTATTTTTTTTTTTTGCAGCATATCTCATTTATTTGATAAGTTTAATGTTTGTTCCCATTTTGATGCATACGAACACTTATATAATTTAATAATATTATTTAAATAATTATTCATCCATGTGACTCCATATGCTTATGTTAATATGTAGAATTAAAAAATATTTTATCCTATTAACCATCATGAGCTAGAGGACGAAAGCTTGCTTTTTTTTTTTTGATATTTATTCCTCATGTTGTCACGCCAGTCTTTCTTAAAACCTCTAGTTTGTCTGTATTCATCTTGTTAACATTTTAAGGGCTCCGTTTGTCACGGTCACCATAGTCCTTCAAGCGCTGAGGTTTGTCTTTTTCTTTTTAAATTTATATTATAAAAATATATAAATCATGATTTCTAAAATATTTACTATTAAAATCTCTTAGACATGTACTTTTAGCCCCTTAATGAGTCTTACTTATTAATAAATTATATTTAGTAAATACTTTTAAATTATTTATTATTTTGATTTATCATATGATTATCCAAAATGCACTTCTAAAAATTATTTAATTAATTTTTATCCTATGGTTGTCTATTGTTTGCTTATGGCAGTTATGGCTCGTTTATCTATGTCTAAAAAAAAGAAGATGGTAATTAGCATTTTGGTGACATACACAGAGATGATGTTGATGATAATGTTAATGAAGGTTATGATTCTTGAAACCTTAGCATAGTTGAATATTAGAATTTCTAAAGAAATGGTGTATGCTTTTGATAGAACACCTGACGTGAGGGTAATGAATAGAATAGCTACTCTCAGACTTATGATAATGGAGAGTGATTAAGTTTGTATCAATCAACTTAGAATGGATAAGCGGATATTTTAGAAACTTTGTGAAATGCTTAAATTAATTGGCAAATTAGAGGAGAATAGAAATGTTCAAGTGGAAGAGATGGTTGCGATATTCTTTCATACCCTAAGCCATCACTCAAAAAATAGAGTTATGCAATTATAGTTTCATAGATCAGGTGAAATAATAAGCAGGCATTTTAATGCTATCCTGAATTCTATTTTGAGACTTCATACATACTTGCTGAAGAAGCCTAAGCCTGTCATAGAAACATCAACCGATGAGAAATAGAAGTGGTTCAAGATGAGTTAATATATATTATAGTTTAAATTAAAGGCACTATTTTTATTTATTAAACTGTTAAATACTCACTATTATGTTTGTATTTGTATTATAGAATTATATAGGTGCATTGGATGATACTCATATTAGAGTGCAATTTTAGAGAAAGATAAATCTAGATGATCGAGAAAGAATGAGATTTCTACAAATGTACTTGGTGCGTGCTCATAGGATATACAATTTATTTATGTCTTATCTAGATGGGAGGGGTCAACACATGATAATAGGGTCCTCAGGGGTGCTATTTCTCGTAGAAATGGATTAAAAGTCCCATAAGGTAGTTTTAAGTCCTTCATTATGACAGCATTTTCTTTGCATGATTAGGATTGATAATTTTTTCTCACTTTATTTTTTTGCTTGCTTTTGAACAAGTAGGTTATTACTACCGTGAGATGCTGGATACACAAATTTTAAGGATTTTTTAACTTCATTTAGAAGTCAAAGATATCACCTCAATGAGCAAAGATAAGGTCATCAATCCACTACCCTAAGGAGCTCTATAATATGAGGCACTCAAAGGCTAGGAATGTAATTGAGAGATGTTTCGGCCTACTAAAGCTAAGATGGGCAATCTTAAGGAGCTATACTTAGTATTCTATTAAGATAATGTGTAGGATTATTTCTATATGTTACTTGCTGCACAACTATATTAGAAGAGAGATACTTGTAAATCCTATTGAGGCTATGTACAATGAAGAGGAGCGATCTCATAGCAGTTTCCCATATGAGCATAGTGCATATATCGAGCATATTGAGTCATCTACATCTTGGAATACATTTAGGGCTAATCTTACAATCCAAATATTTGTAGAGTGGCAATAACATAGAATTTGAAAAAATAATTATCATCGTTGTTGTGTTTAATATTTAGGGCTCTTAAACTTTGGATGAACATTATATGTTATATTATCATCCCTTTTTAATATTTTTCTTGTAATGTTATAATACTTGTTGTATTATGTTATAATCCTATGTTATGTCAAATCCTTATTTAATAGTTCTTTCATACTCATTCATGCACTGCAACCTAATACGGTAAATTATGATTATATAATTATAATATATGAGATTGTGAATGTAGATATGAGCACCTCAATGGTAGGAGAAATAGCAATAGAAAATAAGAGGACAAAGTGCATAAGAAAATGGGGTTCTATAGAGGATGCCAAGCTAGTTGAGTCATTGATTGAGTTGGTAACCCAAGGAAGTTGGAGGGCCGACAATAGGATTTTTAAGAGGGGGTATTTGCAACAATTGAAAAAGCTGATGGAAGAAAAGCTTCTTGGGTGTGGATTGAAAACAACACCCCATATTGAGTCTCGGGTCAAACTTTTGAAGAAGCAGCACCATGCTATCGCAGAGATGTTGGGACCTAATTGTAGTAGATTTGGATGGGATGACATCAACAAGTGCATGACTTGTGAGGAGGATACCTTCAAGGAATGTGTTAAGGTAAATTGGCATTATAAAGTTGTTCATATTTTATTTAAAAACTTTTCTTACTTACTTTGTTGTCCCCCTTTTTTTTAATGCAAGATCATCCAAATGCTTACAGTATGAGGAACAAGCCTTTTCCTTACTTTGAGGACCCGACTAATGTCTTTGGAAGTGATCGTGCTACCTGAATGGGAGCTGAAACACCTATAGATGTTGTTAAAGAAATAGAGACTGAGGAGTAATAGTTTCTACACATACCACCAACTATTAATGAAAGCCAAGAAGAGGAAAGCAATTATGCTAGTCAGAGTTTCATGATGCATACTCTACAAATGACTGCGAATATTGAAGCTGTAGGTCCAAGTTGGCCAACCAAAACTAAAAAAGCTAGGCATGAGACAATTGAAGTAGTGAGAGAGCTTACATGTCAGATGACTAAGGTAGAAAATTTGATGGCAACTGCTGGAGACCATATTGGCAAATTGGCTTCATATTTTAAACATGAGTCTGAGGCTATAGATAGGAGAATGGCAGTGGCATCCGAGGTGATAAAGGTGCAGAGTCTTTCTCAAGTCGAGATTCTTAGGGTGGGTAAAAAAATTGCCATGGATCCACTAGAAACTAATTACTTTTTCAGTCTTCTAGAGGATTATAGATGGGCATATGCTCTAACCCTTTGCTTGCCTGACTTTTAAAGTGGAATGTAGCTAAGTTGTTGTGGGCCTTATGTATCCATTTTAAATATTATATATCGGATATCTTTTTGGTATAGGTCTTATTGATAATAGTGTATGTAAATACTACTTTTGGATCAACTATAAGTTTATATTTTGGATGTTAATTTGTGTTTCTTATTTCACATGATGCAAGGTGGTTACTTTTATCGATTTGAATGGTTATTTATATGGATTTGGATGGTTAATTATATGGATAGGTTTTGTTAAAATAATCAACACTACTACAAAAAGGAACTACAATAGTGCATATTATAGCAGCAGCTTTCAAAACCGTTGTAATAGGATCTACGGCAGTGGTTAAAAAGAACTGCTGTTATATTTTTTTTTCATATTTTTGCTCTAAATATTGTATAATTTTAAAATTTAATGCCCATCTTCATCATTCATTATCTAAATAATTATCATTATAATATCATCATAAAAGGTTATCTCGATTCGATGGCTCTAGCTTCATCGATCAAAAAAAATAATTTCAACGATCACGAATGATGATGCAATGATCTGATAAATAGAGACCTTCGATCGATCTAAAAATCTATAACGATGATCTCAGTGATGTTTGTAGTATACTATCAAAATTTTACTTCAATCGGATATCATTATCTTAGTCAATTTAGTACAGAATAATTTCGATCGTTAAATGATAAATAAAAGATCAAAGGACCAGACGGCATCCGATTATGAGATAATTTTTTTATAAATGATCTTAGCTACTATTTTAATCATTTTTATGGTGGTGATCATAAAATTCAACTCATGGATCTAAGAACGATCCAAAATTATATATAGTTTGATAACCATTCTTAAACTTCATTAATAGTTATGCTCGTGCTTTTACAAGATCTGCTTAACGTGAACAGTTTATACAAAAATGATTTAAATTTACAATCATCATCATATAAAACCATTAAAATTATAGCAAATATTATTTAACTAAAAAATTATCTCATAATCGAATGTCGTTTAGTCCTTTGATTGCTTATTTCTAATTTAACAATTGAAATTATTTCATACTAAAATGATCATGATAATGATATTCGATTGAAGTGAAATTTTGATAGTATACTATAAATCTCATCAAGATCATCATTGCAGATTTTTGGATCTATCAAAGATCTTCATCTATCAGATTATCGCATCATCGTTTATGATCATCGAAATCGATTTTTTTTATCGATAAAGCTAGGGCCATTGGATTGAGGCGATCTTTTGTGACGACATTCTAATGATAATTATTTAGATAATGAACAGTGAAGATGGACATTAAATTTTAAAATTATATAATATTTAGAGTAAAAGTATGAAAAATTGATTTCTAACCTATGGCAGCGGTTACTAAAAATCGCTGCTATAAATCTATGGCAGTGGTTAGAAAATTGCCGCCATAGAGCTATAGTAGTGGTTTGAAAATTACTGCCGTAGGTTAGATTAAAATTAACCCTAATTTAGATTTTCTTACGTGCACTCTCTCTCTCTTCCTCTCCCTACTCTCCGCCGTCAGTGAGACCTCGCCCCTCTTCTTTCCCAATCGGCGCCGCCCCTCCTCCCTCCGACCGCCCCCACCTCTCGGTGCCCCCCTCCTCCCCACTTGCCCCAATCTCTGACCGCCCCACCTCTCGACCCCTCCCCACTCCTTTCCGGTCGATCCCCCAACCCCTGCCACCCCCACCTCCCGAGCCGCCCCTTCCCATCACCGTGCATGCCCCCTTGGCCTCCCGATCATGGTGCCCGCCCTCGGCCCTCCAATCCCCGACCATCCCTGCCTCTCGGCTCCTCCCCACCCCTCCCCAATCAATCCCCTAATGCTCACCCACCCCCACCTCTTGGGCCGCCCCTCCCCATCACTACGCATGACCCCCGGCCTCCCATTACCATGCCCACCCTCGACCTCCCATCCCCGATCGCCCCCACCTCTCGACCCTCCTCACCCCAACTAGGTCAATCCCCTAACCCCCGCCGCCACCACACCCCTCGGGCTGCCCCTCCCCATCACCGTGCACCACCACCCCCCTCCCTAGCCTCTCCATCACGGCGCCTCCCCGGATCGTCTCTCCCTCTCTCTCTCCTCTTTCTCTCTTTTTTTTCTTTCTTTTTCTCTTTTTATCTCACTATCTTGCTCTTGTTTCGCAGGTTACCTCTGGTGCCGTCGTCTTCTTCTAGTGCTGTTGCCGACGATCCTCAAAGCTTTCGGTGTGACCCCCTCTCTATAACTGTAGGTATAATTTTTTAATTTTATAGTATTATTTATTAATCACTTATAATATTTATAATAATTTTTAAATTTTTTATAATAAATATTATAAATATTTATTATAAATATTATAATTATCTATCGATCGTGGGTCACGTCGGTGGATAAAAGAACTCATGTCGGTTAGTTCTAGATCGTGTTGGTAGATTTTGGATGAGACCATGCCGTGTTCGGGGCTGTGGACAACCCTTGGACTGTGCCATGTCGGCAGTCGTCGATAGCCCTTGGACCATACCGATCGATAAGAAAATTTCTATCGATGAGTTCTGGATCGTGCCATGGCGGTAGCCTTAGGCCGTGTCATGTCGACGGTCGTGGATAGTCCTTGGATCGTGTCGGTTGATAAGAAAATCATCGCTGATAGATTCTAGATCATGTCGACGATCGTGAGTTGTGCCGGCTGCTAAGAGAATCCTCAATCCCACCGACAAATTTTGGGCCATGCTCGCGACCGTAGGCCTTGTTGGCTGCTAAGAGAATCTTTGATTGCTAATAGAAAGTAAAATTATTTATTGCTCATCCTTAATTATTTATAAATATAATTAATATTATAGAATTTATTACATAACATTTTTTGGGTGTTTAAATCTTGTTACATTTTTTGGGTGTTTAAATCTTGTTGCTTTTGTTTATTGCATTGCATAACAATAGACCTATCAATTGATCAATGTACATAATTCCAGCATTCATATATTTATATATAATTATATGGATGGGAGAATTATGTACAATGATCAATTGATTATCTAATTTAGATAGTTTAAAAATTATAAATAATTCTATAGATAATTACAGTAATCAAACGGTATGCTTAGGATTCTAAATAAAATTTTGGATAGTATTTCTTTTTTGTTCTTCCTACATGGGAGAACTAAGAAAAAATATTGCCAAAATTTCATTCGATCCATGTTGCATATTGTTGGATTACTGTAATGAACCTATAAAATTAATATAATTTTTGAATGTGATAGGACCTATCTTTACCTATTAGTTGATGATAGGATACATTTATTGCATATCTAAAAATGATATTTAATGTGAGTTCCACACATGATATTTATTTTAATTTCTATTTATGATATATTTTTTATTTATAATGCATTAGTATATAATGTAAGTTTCATGCATGATTTAATTGTAGTATCACCAATTTTTATAATGGATAAGAAGTGGATGAAATTTAGTAGGCTCTCGTCAGAATATAAGGTTGGACTTTAAAAATTTCTTGATTTTGCTATAGAAAAATTTGGGCGCCACAGACTTATCCAATATCCTTGTAAAAAATGTATGGATGGGCTGTGGCTATCTCGTCAAGATGTAAATGATTATCTCACTATTTATGACTTTAAATTTGATTATGAAATTTATTGGGATCAACATGGTGAGGGCAGGCCGTAAGAAGATGATTAACATGATGGGGGAGTGGAACAAATGGTTCATGATATTTTTTATTTGTTAGCCATAATGATGGTGCATCTACATCCATGCCTGATTCTATGGTTGGTGGAATGATAAATAGTAAGAATGTGGACAAGGTCTGTAAGTTGATGGAGGATGCTAATATTTCGTTGTATCCCGGGTGTGAAAAGATGGTGAAGCTTGAGTTTTTAATCCGATTGTACCATTTAAAATGCTCTAATGAATTCAGTAATAATGGAGTGAACTGCATACTAGAGCTTTTGAAAGATATTCTTCCAGATAATATATAAATTTTAAAAAATAATTATGAGGCATCGAAGATTATTGAATAGTTGGGCTTTTCTTATATCAAGATACATGCATGTTCTAATGATTGCATACTCTACTGGAAGGAGGATGCCAACCAGAATGAGTGCACAAGGTGTGGTATATCAAGATAGAAAAAGAATAAAGATGGCACATCGATCCGTGTACCTTAAAAGTTGATGTGATATTTTTTTTGATTTCAAGACTATAAAAGTTATTTATGTCAGCAAGGACATCGAAGGACATGAGATGGTATGAAGAAAATCGAATAAAAGATGATGCATTGAGGCATCCAGTCAATGGAGAGGCATGATAGAAGTTTAATGAAATACATCCTGCTTTCACACAAGAGATACGTAGTGTGAGGTTGGGCTTCTCATGCGATGGTTTCAACTAGTAGGACATTTTGCATAAGGTATTTGCAAATGTAATGTGAGGTTGTACACTTATATATTTGCATAACATATTTTCATTGTAGGTGCATCATCCAATAGGATATTTCATGATCCCACATGCATGCCATATGTGTGGAACTGCCGACATCATATGATGGTGTAGTATGATGCGGAAGGAAGGCCAGTAGGGAAGACCATGTGGGAGATGCATTCTCTTTTTGGAGTGCTTATGAGGCGGTCTGATATTATTTTGGTATTGCCCATAGATTGATGATTGATGGATGCTGGTGTCAGAAATCAGATGTCGGAGGAGATATAGGTAAGTGTATCTTAATTATATTTATACATTTGATATGTTTACACTTTGTTTGATTAGAATAATTTGGTAATTGACTTTTGATAATTTTGTGTAGAGGAGGTACGACTTTCTAGATCACGAGAGAGCTCGAGATGCTCGATTGAAGAAGATTGGAGAGTTGTACCAAAACTACAAGATCAAGCTCTATAAAGGATGGCTTGAGCACCGACGGGATACTCCGAAGGAGCTTGTTCTTTAGATACAGGACTGTCCCCCGAATCAGTGGGAAGGGATGGTTAAACATTAGAGGAGCCAAGAGTTCGAGATAAAATTTCTAACTTTTAAATTTTTTAATATGCTTAAAATTATATTTAAATATTTTTTAAATATTTATTATTTATTTAAATACTTGTTAGGCTACCTCACATCAAAATCGGAAGAATTGGGCAGCCTAGGAGTATACGCATACTCTAGGCTATGAGTCTATGGTCAGTTGTGTGCATAGAGAGATAATAAATTTTAAATCTTACTAGATAAATTAAATTAATATTTTTTTATATTTCTAATAAATTGATCCATTGTTATAGTTGATGAGAGATGGAGTGATGCCCAGCCATAGCGAGATCTTTCGATCCAATCGTACGGACAAGAAGAGCAGGCCGATGAACATCGTGATCGAGAGGATTTTTATAAGTAATAAATATATTAGTATATATGATCAATATTATAGTATTTTTTTATAAAATTTTATTTAAATTTATAATTATAAGAGTAGTTAGATACACTTATGAGTGAGGGCCCGAATACCTTTGGTCTTCATGACCATCTGTCTTAAGTCTTGGGGCCTGAGTACTCTAGAAGGATCCGATGTAGGCTCGGACATACGCCGACGAGCTATTGGTCTGAGGCGAGCATCTCTTCACATGCTTTCGATGTCGTCAGTCGGGACCAGCTTGAGAAGGCGTTGGCGTAGATAGCTCAAGCTATGGTACGGATAAATTAGGCTACGACACGGGCTGCTAATATCGAGGAGTGCACATCTCATCTGAAAGGCATCCTGAGCGCCATGATGACGAGGCTTAGCGTGTGTTTTGGAGCAGACTTTGCGAGCCTTGGGGACATGTTGGCCTACGTTCCAACTCCAACCTCTCTAGCTCTAGCTCCGACTCTAACTCCCAGCTCTAGCTCCTCAAGCTCGTGCTCCATCTTTTGGTGACGATGATGATATAGATTTAGAAGACTTCTGATGTATTTTTTTTAAAAAATATTATGATAAATTTTATTCGATAATAAAATTTAAGTACTTTAAAAATATTTTTATATTTATAATATATTTTTATATTTTTTATTATATTATATATTCCTATATTTATCAGGTAAAATATATAAAAAAATTAAAATTTTATATTTTTTATTATTTAAAAATTATGATAGTAGTTGTAAAATTACTGTCGTAGGCGTGCTAAGTGAGGCCGTAAGTTACGTGCCAACCGTTGCCATTAATCTATGGTAAGGGTTATGAAATTACTGCATTAGACCTATGACAATGGTTCTATAACCGCTGCAATATATCAATTTATAGTAGCGGTTAAAAAATCACTACCATAGCTCACCTATAGCAGCAGTTTGAAACCGCTACCATAGCTCAACCTATGGCAGCAATTCTCATAATCGTTATAATAACCGCTGTCATACATCTATGGTAATGGCCACAGTGATAGCGGTTAGCTAACTGCTGCCATAGCCTATGGCAGCGATGTTTTAGGCTATGGCAATGATTATAAATCGCTGCTGTAGCACTAATCTGTAGTAGTACAAGTTTTAGCAAAAACTCATAGACTTGTCTGAAAGTAGCATTGGTATTTGGATGTGGTAGATCATTATAGACTTGATGTCTCTTAGACTTTTGTTTTAAATGTTATAATTTGATTGGTGTCAGCATTTTTTTTTTTATCTAAGAAGTTTGTTTATATTTACCTATTATCTCATCAGGCCTAGACGGACCAAATGACAAACAACTTGAAATCAACATATCTTAGTATAGCTATTGGTACACTGAACAAAACAATAAAACGGTAATAGTTTGATTTATTGGACTTTTGCAATCAAAGAATATTTTGATCATTTACACATTGGTACGCATATCAATCATTAAATATCTTGTGTTACAATATGCTAACAACCAACAGCTATAATGATGGTTTTAGTAGGTAGATTAGTAAGATGAAAAGATTGTGTGAAACAAGATGAAAAGATTGATTTTCTTGAGATAAATGCCATGATTGCATTTAAATAAGTAGTTAGATTAGAAATCTATGCATAGCATACAAGATCAATTATTATAAATTAAAAATAATAATAATGATGATAATTTTATAAATACATGATTATGGAGAATATAAATTCTCAAAAATACTATTTAAATATTATCCTTATAAGTATTAATATAATTTTATATAAATATTATCCTAATATTTATATTAATATAAATAATATAATATTTATAATATATTAGTATTATTTGAATATTTATACTAATTTAATATTTTTATTAATATTAATATAGCATATATATAGATATATAGATATATACATACATACATATTAATATAATACTATATTTAATATTATATTATATCCATTTTAATAATATTAAGATATTAGTATTATATAAATATAATATAAATATATATTAATATTATATTAATGTAATAAATTATGATTATCTAAATATTATAATATATTAATATTATATTTATATATATAAATATATTATTATATATGTATAGTTTGGGAGCAAAAATATATGATTTTATATCTATTAAGGATATAATAGATACTTTATATAGTTTTTTTGGAAAGATGGATGTTCAACTAAATATAAGTTGCTATTGAATAAGTCACTTTCCATGGCCAACCAAACATACCAAAGTTATATTCATGAGAAGTAACTTCCTGAAAAGTTAGTCCTGAGAAGAAAAGGTCGCGAACCAAATGAGTCCTTAGAATTTTTGGTCTCTTGACCACTGGGAATCGACACCTCTGGCTACATCCCCACCACCTTTGATAAGCCTTCCCCTTTCTTTTACTTTTTTTTGGCCTTTGGTATCACCATCATGATGATAAGGAGGCAATGCCCATTTTTCCTTGCTCTCAGCTTCCCTATGCAAATATGGACCACTGTTTCTAGCCACCACCAGCAACGCCACCACTTTTTCTTCCCCTTTGGCTATCTCGGTTGCACCCATGTTGGGCCACCACACCCACCCTTGGTTTTCAAGAGCCACGGGAGGGCTCTATTTTGTCCAGAGAGATAATGATTGAAGGAGAGAAAGAGAGAGAAAGAAAATAAATAAATATAAATTAATTAATTAATTAATTAAATGATGTTAATAATATTAAATTTTGGGGAAAACCAACTTTAAATCCATTTTTCTAATTGGGCTTCAATCTGATTAGATCTAGATCCAACCCTTTAGTTGGATGTTATAAATTTATGTTCATATTGGATTGTTATAAATTTATGAGAAAAAAAAACTCTTTAGTTGACTATAATTTAGATCTAGCCAATGAAACTGATCGTTAGCCATTAGAAACTAGTTTCTTTTAGACTTAACCAATTGAGACTGATCACTGGCAAAGCTAGTTCTTTCGAGCCTAGTTAGTTGGGGCTAATCATTGGCACACACTAATATATCGCGTGCATATATTTAAGAATTAGTCTCTTTATTTTGTCATAGGGCTAATCATGGTCGTGCGAATCAAAATTAGTTTCTTTTGGGTCTAGCTAGTCAAGACCGATCGCCGGTACATGCTAATACGTTGTATTTATTTTTAGGGATTAGTCTCTTTCGGGTCTTATCACGGGATTGATCATGGCTATAGTTACCAAAGATTGAGAAATTTTTTTTGAATTTTACTATTATGTATAGTATATTTTGACAAAAGAATTATGTTATTATATATTACCATCAAATTATTATATTTTAAAAATTAATTATGCTTAATATCTTAAAAATATTGGTAACTTACTAAGTTCATAAAGCTTACTTTCTTTTTTCTATTTTTTTAATTTCAGATCCAAATTATTGGGTTTGGTGTGCAGAGCAGAAGCATGAATTTCAAAAAAAAATAATAAAATCATATAACCAAACCCAAAACCTAAGACTATCTTATTAGAATTTAAATTATATAATATATATTTATAATATAAATAAAAGTATTGGAACATACCCCTGATCGCTAAACTCCAACTTGACCATGATCACCAGTAACAGTTCGTCAGGGGTTCCACTAGGTGCCCATATGTTCACCCTCCAACGTTGATCTACATGAAAACTTGATCAAGACACCAGCATCTTTGTTTATTTTAATTAAAATTCTTACAATAAAAATTTTAATTATTTGGGCAGAACCTTTCCTAGCCTTTGCTATCACCTTTCTTTCTTATCCTTTCTTTTTTGTCTTATCTTTCTTTGCAATCTTCCTAAGCCCTTGTTCTAAAGTAGACCTTTTGTCCTTAATTAGAACTTGTCTTAACAAGGAAAGGAAGAAAAAAATTAGACAACTATGGAGAGTGATAAGAAAGAAAGAAGAGTTCTCAAATCTTCTTGATACTACGGAGTGCGCCCCTATTTATAATATATGTAGGGGTGCCTCCTCAATTTTCTCACACCTATTTCCATTTAAAATCTCACGTCCATCAGCTTATCTCATGCCTCTTCAGAAGAAATCACCATAAAATACATAGAATTAATATGAAGAGGTGCCTTAAAGCAGAAGGACTCTTCGTAAAATTTCTACATAAATTTCTTCCGAAGAGTCATAAGACTTCAATATGTGGTGCTATAAATCAAGGGATGAGATTAGACTTAGAGGCCATTTAATGGCCTTCAAAAGGTGTGCCAAACAATAGGTGGGCGTGGAGATAAGGCATGGAAAAATCAAAAGGCCAAAGGACCTTTGACTTGATCCAAGAGGCATCTACAAGCAAGGGGGCAGCAAAGACTCTTTGGTTATCCGAAAACCTGATAACCAACAAAGAGAATAACTAGCAGAAGGACTCTTCTACGCTCTCTCTTCATCTAAAATCATGTAACAAAATTTATGTAAAAAAAACTAAGAAAGACTTTGGCATCAAAATATATCTATGCGCCACACGTTCCCAGCGCATGGACCAAATCCCATATGCCAAAGAAAGAGAGTCTCTGGCATGTGGGTGGCTTATTTATGACACCCAATCCCTTGGTCAACAAGCCAAGGGTCAACCCAATTAATTAGCCAAATTTGATTTGACTCAAATTGAATTTAATTAGCCCAAATTGGAACCCAATTCGAATCTATGTGCTAGGATTTGCAATATGTGCTAGCATATTCAACCTGCAAACATGATCTAATCCAATTAGACCCTTAATCAATTTTCTTTGTGTATGATCCATTGAAGTTTACATCTAGCCATTAGTAGATCTGGATGCATTTTGACCTAATTTGGTTAGAACTTAATCAAATCGATTTAAATCAAAACTTGCTAACCCGATTTGATCAATTAGAACTCTTTCTAATTAACAATCAAATTAAACTCTTTAATTCGATTGAATCCACAAGATAAGATTGACGTCTAGCAACCTATCATATCTATCCAAAATATATAGAATTTTAATGAAAAAACTAAAAATATCCTTCAATAGAAAGTTACCATGCAATAGGATCCTTCAATCATCCTGCATCCTGAATATGACTATGGATATGGAATCATGTCAAAACTATTTTTATATTTATTTTATTTTTAATCATATGATGATGATTTGATTAATAAAATATTAAAAATTATTTCTAATTTTCATCATGCTTTGATCAAAGTCTTCCAAAACCATCATTCGATTGAAGCAAGTAGAATGCAATCTTCTCTTACTAGGAGTGATCGATTTCTTATTGACCTACTCATAACCTTCATATATAATCCACCATATCCAGATCATCCTGTACATGACTAAGTCATGAATGAGTATAAACCAAAATATGGATTCATGCATATAAGATTCTATGGTAGTCTCAGGTCAAAGGATTACATGCACAACTCTCAGTATGAGAATCATCTATTGATATGTAAATAAGATTCTAGTAGATGTTCTCGAATTGGATCAATTCAGTAAACTCATTCTTTAATGAGCACCCACATTCTTATATTAGTGTCATACATAAGTGATAGTGAGATCAATCATCCTTATATCAAGCATACATAGGATGTGCTAGTCTTTCTGAAAACATTGATCCCCAACTCAATGTTCCATCGATAGAAATATTTTAGATTAAAATTTTAAGATTTTAGATCTCACAAGTATGATCTCATTATAATCCTAAAATCATAGCTCTAATTTATAAAATTCATCATAATCTTAAATAAATAATTAAAATACAGCATACAATGAAACAAAATGCCTTTATTTATTTAAAAATGTTATTACATGAGTTTGGAAGATAAAAGAAAAATCTATCAAAATATAAATTTTGATTGACTTGAGAGTATATTTCTTTCAATCTCTCACTTGCACTAAAGCCAATCATCTTTATATTTTAATTCGATACAATCAAGGTGGCGATCGAACTACTACTATGGTAAAGCCTTAGTGAATGGGTCTACTATATTGTTATTTGTGTCTACTCGTTCAATTATAACATCTTATCTCTCGGTTATTTTACGAATGAGGTGGAAACATCTCAGAATGTGCTTAAATTTATGATAAAATCTTGGTTTCTTTGCTTGAGCAACTGCTTCAGTATTTCACAATAAAGTAGTACTGGATTCTCAATTTCAGGAACAACATCTAATTCAGTGATGAACTTCTTCATCCAGATAGCTTTCTTGGCGACTTCACTTGCAGCTATATACTCTGCCTCAGTGATTGAGTCAGCTACAGTTGGTTGCTTAGTACTCTTCCAACTCGCTGCTCCATTATTCAGAATAAAGACATATCCTGAAATGAATTTGTTATCATCTAGATCTGATTGAAAACTAGAGTCGGAATATTCTTCTAGTTTGAGATCAGATCCACCATATACCAAAAAAATATTCTTAGTCCTTCTCAAGTACTTAAGAATATTTTTCACAGCTTTTCAATGATCCTCTCCTGGATTAGCCTGAAATCTACTAGCTATGCCTAAAGCATAAGCAACATTAGGCCTGGTACATAACATGGCATACATTATTGATCCTACAGTCGAAGCATAAGGAATAGAACTCATTCTATTTATCTCTTCAGGTGTCTTAGGTGATTTCTTCTTAGAGAGATGTATGCCTTAACTCATGGATAAGTAACCTCTTTTACTCCTATCCATATTGAATCTTTTTAGTATTAAGTCAATGTACCTAGACTGGGACAAGCCTAGCATCCTCTTAGATCTATCTCTATAGATCTTTATACCTAGTATATAGGATGCTTCTCTCAAGTCTTTCATGGAAAACTTATTTGATAGCCATAACTTGATCGATTGCAACATTGAAATATCATTTCCAATGAGGAGTATATCATCTACATACAGAACTAAGAAAACTATGGTACTCCCATTAGTCTTCTTGTACATACATGGTTCATCTATATTCTTGATGAAACTAAACTCTTTAACTATAACGTCAAAGCAGATATTCCAACTTCTTAAAGCTTGCTTCAATCTATAAATGGATCTTTTAAGCTTGCATACCTGATTTGATCTCTCATTTGAGATAAATTCCTCTGGCTGTGACATGTAGACCTTCTCCTCAAGAAAATCATTAAGAAAGATGGTCTTCACATCCATTTGTCATATTTCATAATTATGGTAGCTGCTATTGCAAGCATAATCCGAATAGATTTGAGCATGTGACAACAGGTAAAAATATTTCATCATAATCAATATCCTATTTTTGTCTGAAATTCTTAGCCACTAATATGGCTTTATAGGTTTTAACTTGACCATCTGCTCCAATCTTTTTCTTATAGATTCATTTGCATCCAATAGAGTTCACACCCTCTAGTGCATCCATCAAAGTCCATACTTTGTTGGTGTACATAGAGTCAATTTCGAATTGCATGACGGTCAGCTATTTGTCCGAGTTCCTACTCATGATAGCTTCCATAGCTTCCATATAGATTAGAGGTTCATTATTCTCAATAACTTGGATTTCATTATTCTCAATAATAAATCCATACCTCATAGGTGCATGTCGCACTCTATTAGACCTATGGATTGGAGTTATGTGTTCTGGTTCTTCCTTATTTATGTGTTTATTTGCTTGAGAAATATCTATTTATTTTTCTTAAACTTTACTAAATTCAATATTTCTTCCACTACCTCTTTCTAGAATGAATTCTTTCTCCATAAAAGTGGCATGCCTACTTACAAACATCTTTTATTTAGTAGAATAGTAGAATAGATATCCCATACTATCTCTAGAATATCCTACAAATAGACATCTGTCTGCTTTAACATCTAGCTTATGTCCAAAATTTTTTTTTACATATGTTGGAAAATTCCATATCTTAAGATACTTAAGATTAGATTTTTTTCTTCTCCATATCTCATATGGAGTGCTAGATACAGACTTAGAAGGTATTCTATTCAAGATATATATTGCGATCTTCAAGGCATGACCCCAGAAGAAAATAGATAATTCTATGAAGCACATCATGATCCATACTATATCTAATAAGGTATGATTTTTTTTTCGACTACATCATTTAATTAAGGTGTATAAGCAGGGATCCACTCAGAGAGAATATCCTTTACTTTAAGATAATCTAGAAATTCACTAGACAAGTATTCTCCTTCTCGATCAGATTGAAGGATTTTTATACTCTTTTCAGTTTGTTTTTCGACCATACTTTGATACTCTTTAAATTTATCAAAAATTTTGGATTTATGTTTCATAAGATACACATATCCAAACCTAGATAAATCATCAGTAAACGTTATAAAATAAGAGTATCCACCTCTGACCTGAGTTGTCATAGGACCACATATATCTGTATGTATAAGTTCTAATAACTCACTTGTCCTTTCTTCATGTCCACTAAATGGAGTCTTGGTCATTTTACCCATGAGACATGATTCACAAGTTTCTAATGATTCATAATCATAAGGATCAAAGAACTTTTTTTTGTATAGCTTGTTAATCCTAATCCCACTAATATGATCAAGTCGACAATGCCAAAGTAAACTATTATTTATATCTTCTCTCTTATGTTTTCTATTTTTATCAACATAAAAAATATTGTCATCCAAACATAGAGTCAACAAGCTATTGTTAAAAATGCCAGAACATATTATTTCATTAGAATATTTAATCAAGCAACCATTGCTCATTACATCAAG
The DNA here is from genome assembly GCA_006176705.1 of Cocos nucifera. Taxonomy (NCBI): domain Eukaryota; kingdom Viridiplantae; phylum Streptophyta; class Magnoliopsida; order Arecales; family Arecaceae; genus Cocos; species Cocos nucifera. The sequence goes on along the minus strand of QRFJ01001229.1, from coordinate 254,215 downwards.
ACTATAATCTTATTTTAATAACAAGGGTATAGATATAATATTTCTAATGATCTTAGATATATAATAATAATTTGTCAGCTCTAAGATCTTTTTAGAAGATAACTTTAATATATTTATTCTTATAGCTTTTACTTGGATGGACTCTCCTCCAGTGTCATAGAGCTTGAAGTCATCTTTATTCAAACTTCTAATTTTTTGTAGCTCCTACAATGATTTACAGATATGAAAATCACAGTCGGTATCTAATACCCAAGAGTTTAAAATGAAAGAATTTAATGATAAAATTGTATGTATCTCATATATACCTTTTGGTGCAACATTTACACCAGTCTTCATAGTTGCAAGGTAAGCCTTGCAATTTCTCTTCTAATGATCTGCTTTACCGTAGTGAAAATAGATCATCTGTCTGAAGGTTTTCTTTCCCTTCTTCTTATTTATGCCACCTTTAGGATTCAGCCTTCTTTTAGAATCCTTTCTATCTGTCTTCTTCTTGAAGATCCCATCTATAAGAAGAAGAGGAGCCTTATGCTTCTTGATGTGGCTCTCTGCTATTTTAAGCATATTTAATAGCTCAGGCAAGAAAGTATTCAATTTGTTCATATGATAGTTCATGATAAACTGAGAAAATGATTCTGAGAGTGATTGCAGGATTAGATCCTGACTCAACTCGCTATCCATAATAAAATCTAATTGACTTAATCGAGTGATTAGGTTAATTACCATCAGAACATGATTTTGCATGAATGAATCCTCTGCCATCCTAGTATGAAAAAATTGCTTAGATATCTCATATCTAACAGTCCTACTCTATCCTCCATAAAGTTCTTTTAGATTGAGCAATATGGATTGAGTATCTATGCCATCATATTACCTCTGTAACTCGTTACTTATGGAGGCAAGTATGATGCACTTGATAGTAAGAGAATCATTTTACAACATCTTATATGTGGACTTTTTTTTCTCTGTAGCATCTTTTTCTAATGGCTCAAGATCAAGAGCATCAAGAATATAGGAGAGTTTTTCTTGATTGAGTACTATTTTTAGATTTTTCAGTCAATCCATATAGTTAGGATCGGTCAACTTATTTGAATTCAAAATTAAATATAGTGAAAGTGAAGAAGCCATTTATTCTACATAATAAAGAACATTACATAAGCAAATAACTCATGATGACGTATACAATTAAATTAGAACTTTAATTTAATTATGTCTTCTACTATTTTATTGAATATCATAACTCTCAAATATGATAATTGAGAAAATCTAATTATTTTTCTTAGTGGGATTGAGATCCTAATTTCTTATAAAAAAGTCTTGTAGTTGCACAACAAATCTTTTTATAAGTTCAAAGGTAGGAAACTCTTTTTAATTGCATCTCATATAATTCTTAATATATTCTTGGCCTCTAAAATATTAATAGTCTTGTGTTAGCATAACAAACTATAATATTTTAGTTAAGCAAGATCCTTCATTTCTATACAGTCATAATGAAATATAACTATCCTTGTGGTTATACAACAAAGCAGTATATGCAAAATGCCATAAGCATCATTATGCACTAGATCAATATTACATCAGTTCCATAATCGATCTTGTAGTTAGACAACAAACCTAATATGATTTATGACATAATAATGAACTAGCATGAAGGAAGGCCTTTAATGTAGTGAATCAAAAGAATCCATCCATTGAGCTGGCTCGATAGCGTCTGGCCTGAGCATCATTTTCTGTCCGTCTGAGAGAGCTGGCTCGAAACTGCCTTAAGCCGACTCGATCTCATCCTGAGCCGACTCGGCTGCGTATCCAAGCCGGCTCAGTTGCGTATCGGATCCAAATTTCAGTAGTAATGCCAAAGCACCCAATCTAGAATTAAATTAATCGAATCGATTAGGTAAGTGGAAGAGAGATGGGGGTCCCTTCGTTACTTTTTTTAGACACCAATGAATTGGTTAGGTTAGAGAACGGAATCGATTAAAAACCACGTTCTCTTTATCAATCATGAACTACTTTTCTAGACAGCGATTGATCAATTTTACATCTAGATTGATTCTGCTATCGGTTGATTACACTACAACTTAATATAATTTTATAGAGGGCTTTAATTAGTCTCTATGCATATTCTAATTCATATAACATACATGAATTAAATATATCAATCATATCAGCATGTATCATCACTCTAGGACAACTATCATCACATGGTGAATATTTGTCACTATGCCAGGGTAATCTTATAGAATGATATACATCATAATCTAATTCTGAATAATTAAACATGATCACATCATATTAAAAATATGCTAAAATTTTTAACATGGTCATATCATATTGATAATTTTGCCATTAAATCATAAACATAATGACATATGATTTAGTCTAATAAGGTTTCCTCTTATACCATTGTTGGGTTTGGTGTGCAGAGCGGAAGCATGGATTTCAAAAAAAAATAATGAAATCATATAACCAAACCCAAAATCTAAGACCATCTTATTAGAATTTAAATCATATAATATGTATTTATAACATAAATGAAGGTATTGGAACATACCTCTGATCGCTCAACTCTAACTTGACCTTGATCACCAGTAACGGTTCGTCAGGGGTTCCACCAGGTGTCCACGTATTCACCCTCCAATATTGATCCACACGGAGACTTGATCAAGAGACTAGCATCTTTGTTTATTTTAATTAAAATTCTTACGATAAGAACTTTAATTATTTGGGCAGAATCTTTCCTAGCCTTTGCTGTCATCCTTCTTTCGTATCCTTTCTTATTTTTTTTTCTTATCTTTCTTTGCAATCTTCCTAAGCCCTTATCCTAAAGCAGATCTTTTGTCCTTAATTAGGACTTATCTTAACAAGAGAAGGAAGAAAAAAATTGGACAACTATGGAGAGTGGTAAGAAAGAAAGAAGAGTTCTCAAATCCCCTTGACACTATGGAGTGCACCCCTATTTATAATGTATGTTGGGGCGCCTCCTCAATTTTTTCATGCCTATTCTCATTTAAAATCTCACGCCCATTAGACTATCTCACACCCATTTAGAAGAAATTGCCATACGGAATACATAAAATTAATACGAAGAGGTGCCTTAAAGCAGAAGGACTCTTCATAAAATTTCTACGTAAGTTTCTTTCGAAGAGTCGCAAGACTTCAATATGTAGCGCTATAAATCAAGAAATGAGATCAGACTTAGAGGCTATCTAATAGCCTTTAAAAGGTGTGCCAAACAATAGGTGGGCGTGGAGATAAAGCATGGAAAAATCAAAAGGCCAAAGGGACTTTGACTTGGTTCAAGAGGCACCTACAAGCAAGGGGGCGGCAAAGACTCTTTGGTTATCCAAAAACCTAATAACCAATGAAGAGAATAACTAACAGAAGGACTCTTCTGCACCCTCTCTTCTTCTGAAATCATGTAACAAAATTTATGTGAAAAAAACTAAGGAAGACTTTGGCGTCAAAACATATCCATGCGCCACATGTCCCTAGCGCATGGACCAAATCCCACGTGCCAAAGAAAGAGAGTCTCTGGCACATGGGTGGCTTATTTATGACACCCAATCCCTTGGTTAGCAAGCCAAGGGTCAATCTAATCAATTAGCTAAATTCAATTTGACTCAAATTGGATTTAATTAGCCTAAATTAGAATTCGATTCGAATCTAGGTGCCAGGGTTTGTAATATGTGCTAGCATATTCAACTTGCAAACATGATCTAATCCAATTAGACCCTTGATCAATTTTTTTTTATGTGTGATCCATTGGGTTTCACATATAGCCAATAGTGGATCTGGATATAATTTGACCTAATTTGGTTAGAACTTAACCAAACCAATTTAGATCAAAACTTGCTAACCCAATTTGATCAATTAGAACTCTTTCTAATTAACAATCAAATTAAACTCTTTTATTCGATTGAACCCATAAGACAAGATTGACGTCTGATAATGTATCATATCTATCCAAAAGATATAGAATTTTAGTGAAAAAAATTAAAAATATCCTTCAATGAAAAGTTACCGTGCAATGGGATCCTTCAATCGCCCTGCATCTCGAATATGACTATGGATATAGAATCATGTCAAAATCATTTTCATATTCATTTTGCTTTTAATCATATGATGATGATTTGATTAATAAAACATTAAAAATTATTTCTAATTTTCATCATGGTTTGATCAAAGTCTTCCTGAACCATCATTCGATTGAAGGAAGTAGAATGCAATCTCCTCTTACTAGGAGTGATCGATTTTTTGTTGATCTACTCATAACCTTCATATATAATCCATCATATCCAGATCATTCCATACATGACTAAGTCATGAATGAGTATGAATCAAAATATGGATTCATGCATACAAGATTCTATGGTAGTCTCAGGTCAAAGGATTACATGCACAACTCCCACTATAAGAATCATCTATTGATATGTAGATAAGACTCCATTAGATATTCTCAAATTAGATTAATTCAGTAAATTTATTCTCTAATGAGCATCCACATTCTTGTATTAGTATCATACACAAGTGATAGTGAGATCAATCATCCTTACATCAAGCATATATAGGATGTGCTAGTCTTTCTGAAACCATTGATCCCCAACTCAATGTTCTATCGATTGAAAATATTTTAGATTAAGATTTTGAGATTTTAGATCTCACAAGTATGATCTCATCATAATCCTAAAACCATAGTCCTAATTTATGAAATTTATCATAATCTTAAATAAATAATTAAGATGCATCATACGATAAAATAAAATATCTTTATTTATTTAAAAATATCATTATATGAGTTTAGAAGACAAAAGAATAGTCCATCAAAATATAAATTTTGATTAGCTTGAGGGCATATTCCTTTCACAAAAGATCCTATGGGGCTTGGGACCATCCAGTGAGGAGCATAGGATTTTAGGTGTTGTTTGTTAACTATCTAAAATAAAAAATATTTTGGATCTTTGTTTTATTTTTTATTAGTCTTGGAGAATTTATCTTTCTATTGAATAAAAATATTAATGAATTTGCTTTTACTACTGCATGAGTTGGATTGATATGATTATGTATTGATAAAAAGGCAGTTCTTGTATATTCAGTATGATTAAATCATAAGGATGCGTGGCCATCTGTCGCATGCCTGACTTGGGCCGTCAGGATAGGGCATGATAATAATTGTTTAATATAATGACTATTTTACTTTGGAGAATATTTGTCCATATGCTCAATTATATTTCTTCTACATAATCCATTTTTTGCTATTGTTTCTCTATGAGTTATTACTCTCTCTAAGGGCTTGTTTGGATGCTTAGATTCAAAATCTCATGGAATTTATGGATTGGACTAATGCAAGCAGTTAAATCAGGTTAGACTAGGCTTATCTTTATAAAAAGACTTATTTAAGGTTTTTTCTTCTTCCTATGGGATTTAGGCTGGTCCACTCAAATAGTTCTTTAGATTTAATAAATATAGGTCTAACCCAGCTTGACTTAGTTGGTTGTCTTAGCCGAACCTATAAATCTCATATGATTTTGGACCTAGACATCCAAATAGATTCTTGCTATTCTCTTTCTTTACAATATTCACATTCTATTAGATTTTTTTTTTTTTTTTTTTTTTTTATAACTAAGATACCAAACTTAGTTTCCTTGATCAACCATATTTATTGGAGCATCTTGATCGATCTAGCTTGTCTATAGCCCTTGATCTATAGACTTGTGCTTTTCAAAAAACATGAATTTAGTGAATTCTTATAGTGACAATTTCGGTGCACGTTTACTAAAACTATCGTAGCAACTCTAACTATCTTACATAATGAACTATAAACAAAGAAATATTATCTTATGCTGTTAAAGATTTATCCTACAAAATAAACATCAACAAACAATTAAATTCATTCTTCTTTTTATTTTTAATTGTCTATAATAGTTCATTGATATTAAAATAAAATTAAAATATTAATATTTAAAATCAAAATTTTCAAGAAAATCAAAGTAGTAAATTAACATAGATTTTACTCTGTCATTTGATATTTTGATTTTCTTTGTTCATATACAATGGATAAATGCCAAAACATTTCATTCTTTTCATAGAATTTTAGCCTTCCTCTAAGTTTTCATCTCTCTCTAATTTGCCAATTCTAGGTTGTCAAAATGGAATGTTATTAGAAATGGGTATGCAAGGTAACATACCACTCAAAGTGCTCAACTCAAAGAGCAAGGTCAAAATTAAAGGGAAAGTGCGCCTCGATGGTCATTAGATATGTTTACCAGGAGGCAAATAGTGTTGCAGATGGGATAGTCTCATATGTTGCAAAGCATTCTGACGAGATCTTGTGGACCAATATTGTTGATCTTTCTATGCAACTATGTGATATTCTTTTTCTAATATTTTTTATTATATTTATACTAGAGTTATATGAGTGCTCCATCTTATCGTACTAAAATCCTAAAGATTCTTCAAGCTTTTTATTTATAGAATCCCTAAGATTCTTCAAATCTTTTATATTTACTTGCATACTTACCATGATTATTTGGTCAGTTTAGATAGCTTTATTATGGATGGATTTATGGGATTTGATAAAATTCCAAACATTGATTTAAAAGATTTGTATACATATTGAATTTGTACCCATGATGACAGAGGTAAACTTCTCAAACATGTTCCATGAGACTTGTTTCAGGCTATAGATAGATTAGTGTAATTTACAAACACGATGCTCCCCTATCATGGTAAACCCAATGGTAAACACATATATACATCTTCATATAAATCATCATAAAAAAGTGTATATCTATGGCAGCGGTTTTCGAAATCGCTGCCGTAGCTCCTACAATAGCGATTTTCGTTAACCGCTATCATAGGTCGGACCTATAGCAGTGATTATAGAAAACTGCTGCCATAGATCGATCTATAGCAGCGATTCATTATAACCGTTGTCATAAGTTGGATCTATAGCAGCGGTTAGTAGAAACTGCTGTTATAATCTGATTTATGGCAGCGATTAATTGTAACTGCTGTCATATATATATATATATTTTAAATATTATATAATTTTAAAATTTAATATCCATCTTTATCATTCATTATCTAAATAATTATCATTAGAGTGTCGTTGCAAAAGATCACCTTGATCCGATGGCCCTAACTTCATTGATCAGAAAAATTCGATTTCGACAATCATAAATGACGATACGATGATCTGATAGATGGAGATCTCCGATAGATCCAAAAATCTACAACGATGATCTCAATGATGTTTATAGTGTACTATTAAAGTTTTACTTCAATCGAATATCGTTATCTTGATCAATTTAGTATAGGTTAGTTTCGACCGTTAAATGATAAACGAGTGATCAAAGGATCAAATAGTGTTCGATTATGAGATAATTTTTTTTATAAATGATTTTGGTTACTACTTTAATCATTTTTTATGGTGGTAATTATAAAATTTAACTCATAAGATGAAGAATGATCTAAAACTATACATCTTCTGATAACCATTCTGAAACTTCACTGATTATTATGCTCGTGCTTTTACAATATCTGCTTAACATGAATAGTTTATACAAAAATAATTTAAATTTTGCTATCATCACTATATAAAATATTTAAAATTATAATAAAGATCATTTAATTAAAAAATTATCTTATAATCGAATGCCATTTAACCCTTTGATCGCTTGTTTCTAATTTAACGATCGAAATCATTTCGTACTAAATTGATCATGATAACGATATCCAATTGAAGTAAACTTTGATAGTATGCTACAAACATCATCGAAATCATCATTGTAGATTTTTAGATCCATCGAAGGTCTTTATCTATCAGATCATTGCATCATTGTTCGTGATCGTCGAAATCAAATTTTTTTGATCGATGAAGCTAGGGCCATCAGATCGACACGACCTTTTACGATGATACTCTAATGATAATTATTTAGATAATGAATAGTGAAGATGGATATTAAATTTTAAAATTATATAATATTTAAAAAAAATAAAAAAAAAATTATTTTCAACCTATGGCAGTGGTTATCAAAAATCGCTGCTATAGATCTACAGCAGCGGTTATAGAACCACTATCGTAGATCTATGATAGTGATTTTGGATAACCATTATCATAGATCTATGACAGTGGTTTGATAATCGCTATCGTAAATCTATGACAGTGGTTTGATAACCGCTGTTGTAAGTTAGGTTAAAAATTTTTAATTTTTTTTTTTTCTTTCGTGTGTGCTCGATCTCTCTCTCTCTCTCTCTCTCTCTCTTCTCCTCTCCTCTTCATCATCGGTGAGGCTCCTTCCCCTCCGATCGGCGTCCCCCTCCTTTTCCCCTCGATTGGCACCGCCCCTCCTTCCCCCTCCCCCTCTGGCCCCCCATCCCAGCCGCCTGCCATCCCCACCTGCCCCCTCCACCCCTCCATCTCCGACCCTCCCTCGATCTCAGTGAAACCCCCTCCGATGAAACCCCCAATCGACCCTTCCTCGGCCCCCCACGAAACCTTCCTCCAATGAACTCCCCCTCCACCCTCGCTCGGCCTCCCAAAAACCCCTCCCTCCCCTCGCCCCCATCCGATCCTCCATCGATCCCCAACGAACCCTTCCTCCGACGAAACCCCATCCGACCCTCCTCGACCCCTGTGAAATCTCCTCCGACGAACCCCCATCCACCCTCGACCCTCCACCGACCCCCGTGAAACTCCTCCCCCACACTCTATCCTCCTCCCAGCCTCGGTGCGAAACCAAACCCCTTCCGACGAGCCCCCCTCCACCTTCCTTCAGCCACGCGAAACTCCACCCCCCACCACCATTTTCTGACCCTCTCCCGACCAAGTGCGAAGCCTCCTTCGATCTCCTTATTACTGTGCCCCCCCCGACCGCCCCTGCTTTCTCTTTCTTTTTTTTCTCTCTTCTCTATCTCACTATCTTGCTTTTATTTTGCAGGTTATCTCTAGTGTCGTCGTCCTTCTCTAGCCTCATCACCGACGACCCTCGGAACTTTTGGTGCGACCCGCTCTCTATAGCCGCAGGTATAATTTTTTTTAAAATTTTATAGTATTATTTATTAATCATATATAATTATAATAATTTATAAAATATTTATAATAAATATTATAAATATTTATTATAAATATTATAATTATCTGTATGCTATAGTTTTTGGGTCATGCCATGGCGGTAGCCTTGGACCGTGCCATGTCAGTGACTGTGGACTAGATCTATCAATGGATTGGATTTGAATCAAAATCTGGATATTCAGATCTGGATTCAATTTTAATTATTGATACTGGATCCAAACCTGAATACCCAATGGATCTGTACTTGAGAGAGAAAGGGAGGGATCCAGCCTCACCGCCATCATTGGGAGGGAGGGGGTCCGACCTCACCGCCATCATTGGGAGGGAGGGGGTCTGGCCTCGTTGGTGAGGGAGATCGAGAGAGGGAGAGTGAAGATTGAGAGAGCGAGAGAGGGAGGGAGGGGGGTCCGACCTTGCCGGCATCACTGGGAGGGATGGGGTCCGGCCTTGCCAGCGAGGGAGATCGAGAGAGTGAGAGAGGGAGGGATGGGGTTCAACCTCGTTGGCGAGGAAGATCGAGAGAGGAAGAGAGGAAGATTGAGAAATGAAAAAGCTAGGAGGGAGGGGTTCGACCTTGCCACCATCATCGACGAGAGAGATCGAGAGAGGGAGTGATCGAGGGGATGGCATACAATCGAACTGGCTCGAATACACAACCAAGCTGGTTTGGATACGCAGTCGAGCCGACTCAGGCTGTGATCGAGTTGGTTGGGGGAGGATCCTAGTCGGATGTCTCAGGCATGGAGCCGGCTGTCTCAGGCATGGAGCCAGCTCGGCTTCTGAGCGAATAGAATTTGATATGTCTCTTTAAGGTTCCAACTTTAAGTATTAAGGTGCCACCATCATCATTTTGTTCTTCTTTCAGATTTCTGGATTAACACCAAGGTTCGCGCAAGAGATCGGATCTACGACTGTTGCTTATCCTTAATTATTTATGAATATAATTTATGTTGTAGAATTTATTGCATAATATTTTTTGAATATTTATATTATGTTGCTTTTGTTTATTGCATTGTATAATGATAGACCCGTCAATTGATTAGTGTACATTAGAGACTATTTATTAATGCTATATTAATATTATTGTTCAACATGTTATATTGATTAATATTCATTAATGTTGTAGATCACGATGACACCGAAATGCCATCTAGCTTTCACCCCTGCCCCTCGGTGGGTTACGTACACTTCAGCATTTGAGGAGCAGTCAGAGCATACTCCGTCTATCTCGACATCGACTGCTCAAGAACCTCTACAATCGGCATCTACTCCACCGATAACTGAGCCTCTACCGTCATCCATATTTGAGGCACATGCCATTACGCAAGTATCTGAGTGTACATTTTTATTATATTAGCATAACTTTATTTTTTATATAGTATTTATATACTTATATATTTGCGTAACGTATTTGCATTGCAAGTGCATCATTCAGTCAGATATTTTACGATCCCACATGTATGGAACACATGTGAAACTGCCAGCATCAGGTGATGGTCTATTACGATGCGGAGGGGAGGTCGGTAGGGCAAACTGCGCGAAAGATACATTCCTTTTTGGAGTGCTTGTGAGGCAGTCGGACATCATTCTCGTAGAGCTCAGAGACTGGCGTTTGATGGATGCTGCCGTTAGGGATCGGATATAGGAGGAGATATAGGTAAGTATGTGCATCTTAATTATATTTATGCATTTTATATGTTTACACTATATATATTTGATTAGAATAATTTTGTAATTGATTTTTGATAAATTTGTGCAGAGGAGGTACGACTTTTTCGATCATGAGAGAGCTCGAGATGTCCGACTGAAGAAGATCGAAAAGTTGTATCGGATTACAAGATCAAGCTTTACGAAGGATGGCTCGAGCACCGATGAGACACTCTGAAGGAGCTTGTTTCCTAAATATAGGATTATCCTCTGAGTCAGTTGGAGAGGATGGTTAGATACTGGAGGAGCTAGAAGTTTGAGATAAAATTTTTAACTTTTAAATTTTTTAATATGCTTAAAATTTTATTTAAATATTATCTAAATATTTATTATTTATTTGAATACTTGTTAGGTTATCTTCCATTAGAATCAGAAGAACCATGCAGCTCAGGAGTATATGTACACTCTAGGCCACGAGTCTATGATCAGTCGTATGCATAGAGAGATAATTAATTCTAAATCTTACTAGATAAATTAAATTCATATTTTTTATCATCTTTCTGATAAATTTTTTTTTGTTATAGCTGATAAGAGATGGAGTGATGCCCAATCATAACGAGATCTTTCGATCCAGCCACACGGACATGATGGGTAGGTCGATGAATACCGCAATCGGACGTATTTTTGTAAGTATTAAATATATTAGTATATATGATTAGTATTATAGCATTTTTTATAAAATTTTATTTTAATTTATAATTACAGAATTGGTTAGATGCGCTCGTGAATGAGGGCTTGAATACCTTTGGGCTCCATGACCATCTATCTCAGGTCTTAAGGCCTGAGCACTCTGAGAGGATCCGATGCAGGCCCGGACACATACCGATGAGCTACTAGTCTGAGGCGAGCATCTTCTCACAAACTTCTGATGTTATCAGCTGGAAGGAGTTTGAGGAGGCGTTGGCATGGGCAGATCATGCTGCGATGCGGGTAGATCGGACTGAGGAGCGCGCATCTCATCTGGAGAAAATCGTGAGAGATTTTTGAGTCACGGGCTTCGAGGATTTGTTGGCCCGCATTCCAGCTACAGCTCCAGCTCTGGCTTTGGCTCCAGCTCCAGCTTCTGCTTCGCTTCAGCTCGATGACGACAATGATGATGTAGATTTAGGAGATTTTTGATGTATTTTATTTTTTTGAAAAATATTATAATAAATTTTATTCGATAATAAAATTTTAGCTTTTTAAAATAATTTTTATGTTTATTATATTTTTTTATGTTATATATCTATATTTATTAGATAAAATATATAAAAAAATAAAAAAATTATTTTTTTAATTATTCAAGATCTACGATAGTGATTTTATAACCGCTGTCATATCCATACCAATCGCTGCCATAGGTCTTTGGTGCAAATCATGTCAACCACTGCATTAGATCTATGACAGCGGTTAAGAAACTGCTACTATAGATTATCTATGGCAGCGATTATGTAACCGCTGCTATAGATTAATTATGGTAGCGGTTATATAATCGTTGCTATAGGTCGATATATTACAACAGTTTATAAACTGCTACAATAGGCCATCTATGATAGCGATTTAAATAATCATTGTAACAACTGCTGCCATAGAGCTACGGTGACGGCCACAGTGGCAGCGATTAGAAAATCATTGCCATAGCTTATGGCAGTGATATTTTGGGCTACGATAGTGGTTACGAACCGCTGTCATAGCCCTTTTTTTGTAGTAGTGATATTGTTGACATCAAGTTAGTATAAGAGCCAATCATGGATAGATGCAACAACAAAAAGGTAGCATACCGTAACTAGTTTGGCAATCAGTATAAATGTTTCATGATAACCAATGCCTTTAGTTAATATATAGCCATTGGCAATGAAATGAGCTTTATATGGCTCAATAATGCTGCCTAATTTATATTTAATTTTATGAATTCATTTGCACCAAATAGAAATTGTGCCCATAGGAAGAGACACCAAAGACCATGTATTATTCTTTTCTAATGCCTCTAGTTCAAATGCCATAGCTTCCTGCTAACATGGGTCTCTCACTACTTATGAACAACTAGTGAGCTCATCGTTAGAGGAGATGGCCGAGAAAAAGCAAAGTACAAGGGAGAAAAATGAGATTAAGAGATATATGAGGAGATGGGATAAGCTATATTTGAATCTGCTATTGGCTATGGAGAGATGTAGGGTGTTTCACGAGAGATTGAGCAAACATAATTCTAAAAGTATGAAGGACAAGTATGAGTTCGATTGGAATGATGCAAGGTATTGTTTGGTGACTAGGTTTGCTTGGTAGGTTTGTTGTGAACAATATCACTTGAAGTAGAGATTATGGTCACAACATTGTCATCTTCATAATCAGAGGTAGGTGAGGCAACCATAGGTCCTAAATGCAGATGGGATTTGTCTTTAAAAGGAAAGATGGTTTCATAAAATTTAATATTACAAGAAATAAAAAATTAATGAGTTTCAAAATCATAAACCTTATAGTCTTTTTGACCAAAAGGATGCTCTACAAAAATACATTGAGTAGCTTATGGTGCAAGTTTATGTCAATTATGGGTATTATTATGTGTACAACAAAGATGACCAAAGACATGTAATTGATGATAGTCAGGTGGGCTTTTTAATAACACTTCATGAGGTATCCTTTTAGATATGATAGTTGAAGAGAGATGATAAAACAAGTATGCTGCGGTAAGAATACACTCATCCTAAAAAGATAATAGTAAATAGGCTTCAAAATGCAATGCACAAGCAACTTCAAGAAGGCGATGATGCTTGCATTTAACTATCCCATTTTGTTGGGGTGTGTCCACATATGTTAATTGATGGATTATACTTTTTTCAGAAAAATAAGGATGAATGGATGTGAATCCCGACCATTATCAGTTCTAATGATTCTAATAGAATAGTTAATTGAGTTTGAACTATAACACATAATATTTCAATAAATATGAAAGCTTTGGATTTGTGTTTGATTAAATAAACCTATGTATACCTAGAATAGTCGCAAGGAGATAATATGTATGTGAGGGTGTGCGATATCCACCCCAAATATCATAATGAATTAAAGCAAAGCAATATTCACTTCTATTATTGCTTGATGGAAATGGATTCGAGTTTGTCGTGACAAATGACAAGTCTCACAATGAAACTTGCAATCAAAAGGAATATTGAAAAGACTACCAGAAAGAAAAGATAAATGGATTGGTGAAGGATGACTAAGTTATAAATGCCACAACCAAGAAGAAAGACCATATGCTGTCAATGATGCTTTTCTAGCAGATGGTTGAACAAAGTGATACAAACCATCATGCATCTATCCCACCCGAATAAGCTTTTTCAAGGTAAGGTCCTAAATTACACAAAAAATTGGAAAAAATAGAACGATACGATTCAAGGCATTGATTAGTTTGCTCATTGATAACAAGTTGAAATGAAAATTTAGAATGTACAAAGCATCATATAGAGATATATCGGGTGATAAGTGGACCTTACCAATATGAAGATTAAGACACAAGTGCCATTAGATATTTTAACAAATTTGGTATCAATGCACATGATGACATTTGTCATATTAGAGAAATTGGGTGTAATATGAGCTAAAGTTTCAATATCTATAACCTAATCATTAGATTCAAAAAAAAGGATGGTTGCAATATCTCTTACCAGCAAGATTGGCTTGAGGTGATTATTTGTCTTGGTTGAGGAAACTTATGAGTTGTTTGTACTGGTTAGCAGTTAACTCAAATATAGGAGAAACTTCGACATCCTCACTAGCAATACAAGAAATAATATTAGTGGCAACAACAGCAACGTAAGAGTAAGACACTTGAGTAGTGGCCCATTTCCTTGGTATTTGGTATTCTGACGTCTTTATTTGAATTATAGTTTCATGGTGCCTAGGACAACCAAAATCTTCTTTTTGTCTTTGCTCATATTTCTTTTACTATTGAATCGACCTCCTTTGGCTGTGAGTGCCGCTGCTTTAACATGAGGCATGTTAAAAGAAGCCAACGCTTATTATTTTTTTTCTTGATAGACCAAGGAGTAGGCTTTGTTGGTATTAGAAAAAGAAACCATTGCCAAATATTTGTATGTGGATGGTGACAAAATTATCATTTAAGCCTATCAAAAATTGATGAACTTTCTCACACTTGATCATGATGATGAGTTCCTTTGATGCTTCATACTTGCAAGTTGGGATTGTTGTGTAGATTTCAAGCTCATCCTAGCAATCTTTGTGAATGGTAAAATATGCCACAATAGAGATTGTTGTCTTTATTTATGCAAGACAATATCACGATGAAGTTGATAAATATGGGTCTCATTTCTTTGAAAGAACCATTCTTCAAGATCCTTCTACATTTCTTAAGCTGTGTCAACATAAGCAATACTATTGTAGAGGTCATTGGACAAAGAATTAAAAATCCACAAAACAACCATAGAATTATATTTCTCCCAAGCTTAGATATTAGAGAGAGGGGCCGATGGTTTTGACAGGGATCTATTAACGCAGCAATATTTGTTTTTGGCAATAATGGCATTTCTCATGACTTTTCTCAAATGGAATAGTAATTATTATTAAGAAAAATAAGATATTAAAGCTACACCTGGATTACCAGATGGGTGTAGATAGTATGGAAAAGAGGCAAAGATTTTATCATATGACATGGTTGGGGCCATATGATAGGATAAAAAGCAAATACGTTTTCGAGGATATGAGAATAAGTAAAAAAAAAAAAGTAGAGAAAGATATAGACCTAAGAACCTTTAGACTTTGATACTATTGCCGCCTATCCCCAGTAAGTCAGCCGGGAGCTGAGTTGTTGCGCCTGAGTGGCAGATGGTAGGATACCTACGAAAGAAAATCCTCTTACTGAAAATTATCCGATGGGGGATCCTCCGATGCTTAAGTTAGTCGGAGAAAGAGAACAACCAAAGAGAGCTAAAAGCAAAGTAAAAGCTTTTAATATGAAAGTTTACTAGGTCTCTCATTACTTACCAGTATTTATAAAGTAGATGATGTCGTTGCTGTGTAACTCTCGTCCCTAAATGTTTGGGATGTGAAAGTTATGGCATTTAGTGGGTGGTTACCTCATTGACTATTGTTAAAATTGAATAACCTATGGGCAACTATTGCGCTCCATATTTGTAGGTAGTTAATATTCCTATCGGACAACCATCGTCGAGTCAGATAGTCGGTAAAGTTTCAAGAAAGTAGTCGGCTAGATGTCGAATATCACCAAAAAATCGTAGGTCGTGCATTGAGCTAAGTCAGTTAGACATCAACTTGATTAGGCCTATCGTACTTAGTCGGCTGAGTTCCGTCAAGCTTAGTCTGTGGAGTCATCTCAATCTTAATTGGTCGAACGTCGATTAGATCAGGGCTTATTAACCCAAGTCGGATTGGATCATAACAACTCATCCAGTACGTAGATGAGAAAGAATCAATCATCGAGGACTTAGTCGGTTGGGAGGCGAGGAAGGAGAATAGTTGGCTAAGTGACGAGGATCCATCCCAATACTTGCCCCCCAATTCCCGAGTCCGATTCTGTAGCCTTAATCAAGCGAAGGAAGTTAATCGTCATACAGATCCGAGTTATTTTTTTTAATAATTCCTCATTTAACGTTGTCCCCAAAGTAGCACATAGCTGTCCTGTCGATTCAGAAAATAAGTTGTTGTTTTATTGTTTCATAGAATGTACGATGATTCTATCACATCATAGGTCATACAGCAATTAAAGCCTCGAGTCGCTTGAGATGATCTTCTATAATGATTATAGACGATCGGACAACTGAACAAAAATTCATCGAGCGGCCCAAGTTGTCCATGTATCAGTCGGTGATTAGCTCGACTTGTGGTCATACGGATTCAGTTGATTTAGCGCGATCTTAACAATGGTGCATCAAAGAGCCGAAAAAATGGTCGGTTGAGATAGCCACCATGCATCAAAATCTCCGAGGAAGTCATGACTTCCTATGTCGATCACAGCTGTCGAAGGAGTTTATAAATAGGGGTCATCTTTCTTTTAGTCATTTTTCTAATTTCAGTGCTTTTGTTCCTAGCCTAGAGCTCTTGCCCCTTAGTTAGGGTGTCTGTCCTCTGCTCTATTATAGTTATAATAAGATAGAGGACTCTATTAGTTTCACATTGATTATGAGTTAACAGGGACTCGCGCTTATATGGAAGGAATAGACTTTTTCATATTAAGCATTTTTTAAAGGACAAAATCACGAGGCCCATAAGCCAAAATAGATAATACCTCATGTGTGATCCATAGATCGAGGGTCGAGCCTTTGTCCGCAATAGATATCATAAGAAAAAAATAATTAGAATATCTTGATTTTATTAAGCACACCGATTAGGTGTGTGTGTGTGTGTATATATATATATATATATATATATATATATATATATATATATATATATATATATATATATATATATATATATATATAATATGTTTATAAAATAAATTTAGCATATGTATAAATTTTATAAATTAATCTTTAAAATTCTACTAGAATCCCATAAATTCATCATAACAAAACTGCCCAAGTTGACAAAGCAAATATGAAAAATATATCGATAAATATAAAAAATTTAAAGAATCTTTAGGATCCTTATCAGATGTTGAAAATCAATCCATAATAGAGTTGCTTAAATTGATCAAGCAATCATAGTAAATATATAGGTAAATATGAAAGGTTTGAAGAATTTTTTGGATTTTATTGATGGAAAATTAGAAGAATATTTGGAATTATATATATATATATATATATAAAAGAAATTCTCATCAGATAAAAAACTCAAGAACAAACAGGCTGGGCGGCAGCCCGGCATCCAAAAGGATGGCATTTCCGTAATTTAACAGCTATTTCGGGGGCGTTTCCCGGAGGGAAGGGTCGTTGCCCGTCCCTTCGAGCACACGTCTCGCTTGGTCTACTCTAAGAAAACGAAGCCAGTCTAGCCGGGTCTCACACCTTTCCTCCCAACACCAAATCCCCACCAGAAAAAAAACAAAAAAAAAAAAAGATGCTGGAGAGATCGCAGAAGCAACGTAGCTTCCCGGATTCGCCGGACCATGGGAACCCCGCCATCGCCGGTGGCCGCCGCCATTCGCCGCCTTCCCCGCCCCATTTCATCCTCCCTCCCTCCTCCGCCGCCCCCTGCTCCGAGGACGGCGGCAATGTTGACAAAGTCCTCTTCAAGAACCTCGTGGAGATGGTCCCCCTCGTCGAATCGCTGATGGTCATCGCCTTCTTCCATGCTCTCCATTTTTTTTCCTTTATGCTGTTTTCTTGATCTTTTTGTCTGATTTTTTGGGTTTTTTTCGTTTTTAGGACCGGAGGGCGAAATCGTCCTTTACGCGGCGGGCATCGATGGTCTACACACCCGCCCCGTCCCAGCCGAAGAAGGTGCGGTGCTTGATCACTACTTTTTTTAAATTTTTCTGTCATGAATCTCTGAATATTTGAAATCTTCGCGATTTAATAAGTATACAAAGGCGGTTCCTGATTTGCTGATTCTACTATATGTTTCCATAATTTTTTTTTAGTAAAATGTGAGCGAAATGAAGGGTCAGTTTGCTCAAATGATCGTATTGTGATGCGCCTGGAGAGAACTTGCTATAAATCCGTTTATGTATCGCTTTTTAGTTATCATTGCTACTATTTAGAAAACAAAATATTGGATTTTCCCCCGCATGTTGATGCAAAGCTAATGTCTAGTTCGTTTTCTTCATTAGAACAAAATTGTGTAATGGTATGGACTTTGTAGCATTCCACTATCTTATTGGACCAATAGAGAAGCCTATTTCTTTGCCTTTCTTGTTTACTCTTGGTGCTCTTTTCATTTGACTCTGATCTAGTAGAAATGTCCCTGGTTTTAGAAATAATTTTCATGATTAAAAATTTTATTAAACTAAACAGAAAGATGACATCCAGTCTCATCTCAATGATTTAAATTTTAAACTAAAAATTAATTAAAAGATTTACAAAATGCAGAATGCTGAACTCAGAGGTGGAAAAACAGCTCAAAGCATCTCTGCAAAAAAACGTAGGGATCGTGCAGAAAATTTCCAAAGAGATGACACTGTTGATGACATATCATTTTTCTCATCGAGGGCATTGCCAGCAGAAAATGTGCAGAAGGAGAGGGAAGAATTGACTATGCTGCGGGAACAGGTCAATGAGCTCCACAAGAAATTGTCAGAGAAAGATGAAGAGCTGAAGTCTGCAGAAAATTCAATAATTCAAATGAATGCAGCAAATGCAACACTTGATGAATTGAGGCGCCAGGTTGCAGAGAAGGATTCTCTGATTAGATCTACTAATTCACAATTATATAATGCCAAGGTATATAGTTGAGCATAATAATTTTTCTTGTTTTGCGATTAATGTCAAGTGATTCTTACTCTCAAGAAATGCTCAATGATTCTATTTTCTCTTGCCCGTCTTTGGTTTGAAATCTTAATGACAGGGCTTGTGAGTTTGAGTTTGAGGATGATGAGGATCCATTAATAGATGACACATTACAATTCATCAGCATATAAAAAAAACCTTATTAGTTCGTATCACTATTTGCATTTTGTGCATGGAATTTTAGATGCTATTACCTTCATATTGTTCCTGATATAAGATCCCATCAATGGCCAGTTAATCACAATGTATCCTTACCAATATGGGACACACCTTAAACTTTGTGCTATTAATTTTATTTTTCAAGGGATTATTTGAGGGTATGTGTATTGTAGAAGTCACATTAATCATTTTCTTTTGATGTCTAGGTGGTGACCTTAAGGGTCTTTACTTTTGTCTACAAATGACACTGAAACCCACTCCCGACAATATTTTTTGCTGTCATTAGAACACGTTAATTGGCTTGTAGACCATGAATATGAACTTTAAAGAGTCAAAGATGGTTTGTATGTTTGTTTGTGCATACACATGTAGATTGATAGATGAATGGATCAAAATTTTAAGTTACATGAACCTTTTGCCCAGGCCATCGATGTCCAAGTTATGTGATTGAAGGGAGGAGGCCAGCCATCTCTCATATCAATAAGTTATTGGATTGAAAATAGGGGGCCATTGATATCTTATATTAACAGGTTCTAGGACAGAAGGTATGGGTAGAAGTTATCAGACCCTTTATCAAATATTAAGTTACATCGCTAGATCAGGATCGACTGCAACATTAAGGGGTACTCTTTGTGAAGGCAAAGGAGAAGGGGATGGTGGATGATTTTAGGGACATTGTTCAGACGATGAAACCGAAGCTTATCTCCAAAGTTGAGTACACCAAAAAGTTGTCCACCTTTCCTTTTCTTGTGCTATAGATTGGCTTTCTATATGCTCTCTTTCTCACTCTATCTGATAGAGGTCTCTCCCCTGTCGCTTGTCTTCTCTCTCTCTCTCTCTCTCTCACCTTCACCATTTTTAAGCTCCAAAGTCCAAACCCTAACCTTTAATTTCTCCCTCTCTTTACATGGGGGATGTCAAAAATACTAATCTTCCTCGATCTCCTCCTCTTGCAGGGTGAGAATGTTAGTCTAGCTAGGCTAACTTGGGTTGGGCTGAGCCTTTCAGCCTGTTGGGCTTCATTGGGTTGGACCCATTTGGGCTCTGGGTCCTACTCATGTTTCAGCTTAGGTCTGATTCTGCAAAAAAGTTTTGGGCCCGAGCCAACTTGAAGTTGCAGAAGCATCATCTCGTTTGGCCCTGGAGGCATGGGAACCCAACCCAGCCTAGTTCCAATCCTTAGTTTTTTTGCTAACGAAAGCAAAGCCCAAGTGGATTCATTAATTTCCTAGAGAATAAAATAGAACTTCTATTAGTTCTAACCCTTAATTTGGCTTAATTGTCTAATTGCAAGCATGGAAGGTTTCCACATGGCTTAATTTGGTGTATCTAACAATGGACATGTACTCATGCATGTGTCCTTGATTGTTGCAGGGGAAAATGACTATTTAGCATGGTGAAGTTTTTAGGTGCAAATCATAGCATTGCGCATTCAATTCTCTCCCTTTGAATTTTCATTCTGCTCTCTCTCCCTTTGACTTTCATCTCCAGAAGAAGAAATATATATAGAGAATAAACAACTTACAAAGTGACCAATGATGCAATTCAAAACTGGTTTTAGAGATAAAAAAAAAAAGAAAAAAAAAATTGAGAGAAATTGGGAGTGATCAACCCTCAAAAGTCCTAATTTTGGGTTCTTTGAGTTGAAGGACCCTCAAAAACATGTCTATGCTACACCACAAGGTTGTTGAGGATCTTATTAAGATTTAATTGCATCCATATAGTGGGTCTTAATGAAACTAAAATTTTCATGATAAGACATATTCCACCATTTAATAGTTTGCTAACCTAGGTTATATGGTGACTATCTATAGGTCAAAAAAAATGATTTCAGTCTAAAATTTGAGTTCGTTTAGCATTCTAATCCCTAATTTTTGATCTTCACGCCCCCCATGACCCCAACCAGCGAACCTTGGTCTCCCGGTCTTTCTCTCTTCCCCATTAGGTGCCAAGCATACCCACCATGTTCTTAAACTCTCTCTATGTATGAGAGATATACTGTCATACTCACAGCATGGGCCGAGGCTTCTCATTTCAAAGGAGCCCCATAACCTAGGGCCCCAATCATCATTGGTTATGTATATGTGAAGTGTTGAAGCGGTGAATGGTCCCTTCGGGGAGTGTGCCAGCGTAGGTGGTGGAACCAGGACAAAGTTAGGCGCGTTGGCCTTTATGGTGGAGGACTAGGATTTTGTTTTAAGGGGGGAGGGGGATGAAGCAACCGATGTTGGAATTGGAATTGGGGGATTGCGAGCTCCCCACTTGCCAAAGGATCATCTAGATTATGCAAGTGGGGCCTTAGGACTTACATCCTTTCATCTTCAGATTTAGAACCTGGGAAGAAGACATTGATGGGTCCCCTTGTTTACATAAGTATTGAACCCAGGTCGTGCTTTGTAGAATCATCTTTGCTACTAGGATTTTGAGAAAGGAGTCATTGAACATCTCCCAGGCCTTCAACTACTAACCCCTCATGCCACTGCTAGTTTAGGATTTTGGTCAGCATCTCCTCTATCACTGGAGGCCTCATAGTGAGCATTGCCTTTTTCTTGAGGAACTGGTGGTAGTCCCTCAACCCCTCATTAGGAATGATATGCATCAGTCTGGCTTTAGGGCGAGGCATGACTTCCTAGTTTGGCATCTCCTTCTTAGCACCACAACTCTAGAAAGAATGGCCAATCTTCCCATACTTGAAACACCACCTTCTGTTCTTGCACTTGCTTTCAATACCCCTTTTCACCACAACGGAAATACCTTGAGGAGTTAAGGACTCTAAGGCCCTTGCTACTCGATAAATAGGCCTTTCTCTTGGGTGTATAAATCCAATAGGTGGGTTTCCATTAACTAGAGCATCTTAGTATGAATTGGTGATTAATCCCAAGTTGATTGATCTTCACTTTTCTGGAAGAGGTTTCAGATGGTCAAATGAGAAAGATGCCTCACCGTGGCCCTCTTGGATCACTTCTTGGTGTCAAATGAGTTCAAGACTAGGTTCTGACTTGCTATACAAGGGGCACTTCCAAATGTATTGTCAGATCATGCCCCTCTGCTCTTATGTTGCCTTCCTTCCAGACAAGTCAACCATAGACTATCTAGATATGAATGCATGTGACATCATTTTGTGGATTTCTTTGAGTTGGTTGCTTCAGTCTGTGAGACCCTTCTTGCATCTATTGTGGTCCACAAGCACATAAGTGGATCTTGGGGTCTGGTGGAATTTGATCCAGTTAGCAGATTTATCGACAAAATTAGATAGCTTACTGTATGTTTGAAGCATAGGAATAAGCAGGGAATTGGCAATGCAACCACAACCAAGAAGAATTGATAGGAGATAATTCAATCCTTTGACATCCTTGAGGAGACTCGGACCCTCATAGCTGACTGGTGGACTCATTGAGAAGAAGCCAATAAAAATCTGCACCTTTACCAAAGTGGAGGATTTTGTATAGGAGGAAACGTGCTAGATTTCAATGGCTCCAAGAAGGTGACGGTAATGCAGCTTTCTTCCACAATATTGCAAGTGGCAGGAAAAACCTTGTATTCCTAAAGGAGCCAAACTCTGAATAGAGAATGGATTATTCCACTCTTCTTCAAACTTTTCATGCTCATTTTTTTGATATATTTGGAATCTCTGAAACACCTCTACCCAACAAATTTGGGAGGATTTTGCACTATCCAACTGGATCTGCCCCCTAGTTCACCATCATGCTGACTTTTCAAAAGAGGAAGTTAGGAAAGCGGTTTTCAACTAGGGTGGAGACAAGACCCTGGGCCCAGATTGTCTTCCACTACTTTTGTACTAAACTTTTTGGGAGATTTTTGGAGGAGATATGATCAATCTTATGAGAGTGATTACCTAAGACCCTTATTCTCTAGGTCAACTGAATGCAGCCAACATTGTGCTTATCTCAAAGAAGGAAGAGGCCTTGCAAGTTGCAACCCTGGTGACCATCTCCCAATTAGTTTTCTAAATGGTAGCTACAAGATTTTCAAAAAAGTTCTTGCTAAGACACCCGCGATGGTTGTTAGTAAAATGGTAGGTTTTAGAACCTTCATCAACGGTTGTGTGATATTGGAGGGTCTGACTGCTGCTTAAGAAGTTATCTAGAATTGCCATTCGGAGAACATTTAGAGTATCATCTTGAAGCTAGTCAAAAAGCCAATGACATCCTTGAATGGTCTTTCGATTTAAATTCGTTCGCTGCTGGGGGCTTTGGTCCTCAATGGATAAGGTGGACCAAAGGCATTTTGAAGGGATCTTCATCTGTGGTGGTAAATGCATTTTTTGATGAGACTGATCTATTGTCGGTGAGGTCTTTGGCAGGGCAACCCATTGTCTACTATGTTGTTTTTTTTGGCTATGGACTTTTAGCAAAGATTTTGCGGAAAGCTTGTGGACATGGATTATATGGAGGACTTGATCTGCACCATTGTTGAATCCCATTAATTGCCTCTAATTTGAGGACAAACTATTCTATTCATTAAAGCTTCATGGTCATAGCTTATGTCTTTGAAGTTCTTTATTCTGCATTTTCAACTCTACTCGGAGGCTCAAAATTTTCATAGATTAGAAGCGATCCCTATGAATATTAGCCAGCAAAAGGCTCAATAGATTGCTAGTGCCATTGGTTATAAGCTAGATAACTTCCCCATCACATATTTAGGCACACCTGTTAGCAATTATTGTCTTTTAGAGAATGGTTGGAAC
Organism: Cocos nucifera; assembly: GCA_006176705.1. Taxonomy (NCBI): domain Eukaryota; kingdom Viridiplantae; phylum Streptophyta; class Magnoliopsida; order Arecales; family Arecaceae; genus Cocos; species Cocos nucifera. The sequence goes on along the minus strand of QRFJ01001229.1, from coordinate 230,175 downwards.
CATAGTTTGTCAAATCATTCGATTTGGGGTGTGCCAAGCCATACCAGTGGCTAGTTGGGATGGTTCTAGCATTCGAGACGAAAATTAGCAAGGAGGGGGAGAGGGAGAAGGAAAGAGAGGAAGAGAGGGGGGGGAGAGGAAAGGAGAGGGAGGGCAGAGAGGGCCTTCAAAGGTTACCGGAGGGCAGCCGAGTTTGCGGTGCGGCTACGAAGATTGATGGAAGCCAGAGGAGGTGAAGAGAGGGAAGTAGAGGGAGAAGGAGAGGAGGCCGCTGAAGGCATCTAAAGGGGTAGTGATGCAGTAGCATCACCAGTCTTCTGGAGGCCTCCGATGGCTTGTGGTGGCCTCCTCTCCCTCGTCCTCTCCTTCCCTCCCTCAACCCTCCTCTAGCTTTTGCTGAGCTTGGCGGCGACGTAGCTACCTTGGCCACCCTCTGGAGGCTCTATCTCGCCCTCTCCTTCCCTCCCCCCCTCTCTCTTCCTCTCCCATTCTCCCTCTGCCCTCTCTCCATATCGATTTGGATCTAGTATGGAATGATACGGGAGCGTACTAAACCATACTGTTGGCCAATTGGTTCAGGCTCCGATACCATCGGAGTGAACCTTGGTTGGAAACCTCTCTGACAAAAAAATGGAGAGAAGGTTGAATAGGTGGGGTAAACTGTTGCCATCAGGAGGTAAATTGATGTTACTAAATGCAGTGTTGACTACTATCCTAATTTCTTGGGTGAATTTATATTAGTTGTCTCAATGGTTGGTTAACAAAATTGAATGATCAGAGCCAAGTTTTTTGGGAAAGGACTTGAAGGGATGAGGGTCTTCATCTTGTCAATTGGGGAACTTTTGTGCAACAGCTGGTAGAACAGTTGGATATGTAAGATCTATTTTTGGTGAAATACTTGGTGATGGCTAACAAGACTTATAAATGATTTAGGTAGATGAGATCCTATTTTTGGAAGGGGATGACTAAACTTGCAGAGATGTTAGTGCTTGGCCTCAAGTTTTTGATGGGGGATGAGCGACAAAACAATTTTTGGATAGATGAATGGATTACCAGTATGACTATAGAGACATTATTCCCTAAGCTTTTTGATGCTTCTGCAAATTCAAGGGCAAAGGTGATAGACTATTGGATAAATAACAACTAGCAGCTAATATTTGAGAGAGAACCTTCATCAGATCTTATGGCAGAGGCTTACAATCTTTTTCAACTTCTCAGCTATGTCAAACTTGCAGGAGGAAGTGATGGAATTTGATGGTGTTTTAACGAAAAAGTCAGGTTCACGACAAAGTCAGTCTATATTCTTATTAACAGAGGTGGGATGATACAATGTGTTTGGTCTGGGAGCATTTGGAAAGCTAAGTTACCGCTTAAGATCAAAATGTTTCAATGGCTTGTTGCGGAAAACGGAGTCCTAACTAAGGATTATCTCACCAAGAGAGGAATTCAAGCAGAACTGATTTGTATCTTGTGTGGAATCCAAGAGGAGAGAGGGAATCACTTGTTTTTTAAGTGCAACTTCTCTAGTTGCATATTCTGGGATCTCCTAATCATATTCAATGTTCAAAATGGAGTTCTGCTCCTAGATAGCTTCAGGGATTCAGAGAGAAGGATTTTATCAGAAAAGACAAATAGGGATGTACAGGATACTATAGCTGCTGTGCTTTGTTATTGTGTATTTGGCGCGAACATAATAGTAGACATTTTGAGGGATCGAGCTTGAGTTTTGAAGGAGTTAGGGAGGAAGAAAGGAGGTTAGTAGTGTACTTGATTTTAGTGTGATGGACACATGCTCGCACGAGATGCAGGAACCACCTTAGGCTGCTGAATCTGCAGGACTTAATTCTCTTTGTACCGGGTCGGAACTTTTTGACCCAGTCCATCTAGATCTTGTTAAGTTTATATTTGTTTTGGGTTTTGTCTTCTGTCAGATGTTTTCCATGTCATTTTGATGTAATTATTTATTTACTTAATGAATGAATGGTTTACCATCATTCACATCAAAAAAATTTTCGTGGCTCAAAGCCTCAAACTAAGTTGGTATGATCAAAGTTCATGGTATTGACAGTATAATTTTGGTAAGAACACCAATGTTTTTGGCTTGTTTGAAATTTGGTAACTCATTCTCAGTTTTCAGTCACACAAAATTTTCAAAAGCTAAGTTACCGCTTAAGATCAAAATGTTTCAATGGCTTGTTGCGGAAAACGGAGTCCTAACTAAGGATTATCTCACCAAGAGAGGAATTCAAGCAGAACTGATTTGTATCTTGTGTGGAATCCAAGAGGAGAGAGGGAATCACTTGTTTTTTAAGTGCAACTTCTCTAGTTGCATATTCTGGGATCTCCTAATCATATTCAATGTTCAAAATGGAGTTCTGCTCCTAGATAGCTTCAGGGATTCAGAGAGAAGGATTTTATCAGAAAAGACAAATAGGGATGTACAGGATACTATAGCTGCTGTGCTTTGTTATTGTGTATTTGGCGCGAACATAATAGTAGACATTTTGAGGGATCGAGCTTGAGTTTTGAAGGAGTTAGGGAGGAAGAAAGGAGGTTAGTAGTGTACTTGATTTTAGTGTGATGGACACATGCTCGCACGAGATGCAGGAACCACCTTAGGCTGCTGAATCTGCAGGACTTAATTCTCTTTGTACCGGGTCGGAACTTTTTGACCCAGTCCATCTAGATCTTGTTAAGTTTATATTTGTTTTGGGTTTTGTTTTCTGTCAGATGTTTTCCATGTCATTTTGATGTAATTATTTATTTACTTAATGAATGAATGGTTTACCATCATTCACATCAAAAAAATTTTCGTGGCTCAAAGCCTCAAACTAAGTTGGTATGATCAAAGTTCATGGTATTGACAGTATAATTTTGGTAAGAACACCAATGTTTTTGGCTTGTTTGAAATTTGGTAACTCATTCTCAGTTTTCAGTCACATAAAATTTTCTGCCTTTATTATCTATAGATTATAGAAGCCTCTTTTCCCACAAGATGTATTGCTATATATATAGCTGTTCTATCGTGTTCATTTCTATGGATTTTATGCTGCTAAGCTTTTGTGCTACCAAGTTACTCTTTGATCATCCACAAGTTAATACTGTAGTCCTTCCATGGCTTCACAATGTTGTATACATGTCAGATTTTTCAAAGAAGTGCTAATTTTTGTTTTTACAGATCATGCTTGCAGACAAGCAAGCTGCTTTGGAGAAATTAAATTGGGAAGCAAGGATGTCTAATAGAAAAGTTGAGGAACTCCAAGGGAATGTAGTCTCTATGGACCTTGAAATAGCTGCACTGACGCAATTATTTGAGAAACTAACAAAGAATGATGCAGCTGCTTATCCTGATAATAGCATTGCTGCTGCTTTTGATTTTGAACCACTTCCACCTACAGTAAGCTCATCTTTCCTTATTTTCTTATAAATAATATAGCTTCTATTTTTTTCTTTCTTCTTTAGGTTGTACTAGTTGTAATGAGCAGATGTAGAAGAAAACATTCAGTTCTCCTATAAATTCTAAAAGTAAATTTTGAAAAAGGGAATTATTTAAAGGATACTGGTACTATCAATGGTGCTGAACTTCACTAGCCTTGGAACTAGCTGTTGGTTATTTTGTCTGAAAATTTATTGCATTGTGAAGGTGCTAGCTTACCAAGCTGGTAAATTCTTTGGCAATTGTGCCAAATGACTTAAGGTCAATTCCCACTATCACCAGGGTTTGTGGTTAAGGGGTATTTGTGGAAGGGCTACCTCCATCGTGTAGCCCATTGCCTATGTCCCTCTTCTATCAAAAAGAAAGAAAAAAGTTATGGAAATTGATGATCCTCTAGCTTATAATTCTTTGTATATATTAATTCAGAACTAAAATGTTCAAATTAGTGTCATCCTTTTGTTAACTTGCTAGTTTCTATTTAAATATCCTAGCATGTTGTTTTAGTGGTTGGCAATGTTTAATTTACAGAAATTTCATTGAATTACTCGCTATTTGGTAAGTGAAGTTTGGAGCAAGATCATTTAATGGTGTGGCTTGTTTTCTTGACGACTGACATGTCAAGTAACATTCGTCCTCCTAATTTTGTTTTTGTTTGAGATTGACATTGGAGACCATAGAGAATCAAAATTCAAGTGGTCTTGATATAAGGAAACATGGTGATGAATCCAAATTGCAACCTAGGAAATGAGATTTTCAGGAATAGCATATGGCTTACAACAATGAAGATTGGGGAAGCTAGATATGACATGCATGCACCCACAGAAGTCACAATCATTGAAGTTTCGGTGAAATGGTATGTATCCTCGGTTGGCCAAATGTTGATGCTGAGCTCATTTCTCCTTTTACTACTCATTGATAAACTTACTGTTAATATTTGGAAAGGTATACCATTTTCTATGTTATTTCAGAAATAATATTATATTGAATGTTGATTGATAAGAAGAAGACTTGGCTAAGTGATAAACTGGAATTCTTGAGGGAAATTTTAGTGGTTAAGTGCCTTAAAATTAGTAGCAGAAAAGTAGAGCATATGGAATGCAATTTGAATATAAATAGAAACTAAAAATGAGCGTACGACCAATACTTAGAGATACTATAGTGTAAACGGCTTGGGTTGTCAATTATCATACCAAAGCATGACAAGAAAAATGATGAAAAAATATTAGAACATGAGTTCCATGTATTGGCTGCTTAAGGAAAATTTTATAGAATGGTGATAAGGTTCACATTGTTGGATGGTTCAGAATGTTAAGCAATGAAGAGGCCTAAACAAACAAGATGAACATGCTAGAGATGAGAATGTTGAGATAAATATCTGGACAGTATGGTAAACTTATGAAGGATTTGTGTGGTAGGACGTTAACAGATAACATGTCTAATTGCAAAAGGAGATTGCAAGAGGCTTAAGTTATAGCTTCTGTTTTCTGGAATTCAGTTGTAACTAATGTGGGCTTTTTCTTCCCTCTGAATCATGAAAGCCATTAGTGGAGTATGTATTCATATGAGCTAATAAGTAGTTTGCGTATGGGCTTTGGTGTCCCTTTTGAAACTTAGGTTGCATTTAATTCAGTCAAAAAGTAGGCACTAGGCTTGGAATAAGCCTCATGCCTTCCGAACAGCATTTGGAAAGGAGGCATGGCAAAGGGGTTGCCATGCTTCTCAGACTCGCTTATGACAGGCATAACTATTTCCAACTGGGAGCTGTCATATGCTATATACTTTGGCATAAAAGCACCTTTCATGCCTACTTTTTCCATTGTTCTGAACAAAAAGCAGTCATTGAAAAGTTGTTCCACAAAGATACTTTTTGCTATTCAAAAGCAGAACCAGACAAAATTTGGCATTAGTCATGGCATAACAAATCCCACAGGCATAGCTTTTACCATTCTCATTTTTCTTTTTCCAGAGAGGAACCTAGGAAGGATCTTGCCAGATCAAAGATGTCATTCATGAGATAGAAGTATGAAGCATCAAAAGCATCAGCAACTTCCACAATTTGGTAGAAGCCATCAGATTTTATGGAATGAGTGAAATTACAGGGCATTATAACTAACAGAAAGCCAAATTTATGTTCAAGATGCAATTGCTTAATTGTTTTTCTCCTTGGATTGTCAACAGGATGGATATTAGTTCAATTGGCTTGGCACTTGAGTTCTAACTGGAATGTTTAGTGCAGCAAAATTCCAACTTATGCTCAAAGGTGCAGTTAGTTAACTTACAATGAACTCATATGGTATTTTCTTAGCATTGGTATGATCAATAGTGAGGTATGCAATGGAACTGCAGATGCAGGAGGAAGGTCAGAAACATGTAAATGTGCATGTATGCTTAGAGAAATTAGAGCACGGATCATGGATTTAATATGTTCTTTTAGCTTTAGGAGTTTCATATGAATGCACTTGGCAGCTATATGAACAAGCATATGAATTTTTGTTGCCAAGGCAACCATAAGTTGTCTGAGATGGTTGAAGGGACCATATCCCTGAGAGATTCAAATTGAACCCCAACTTCTAACTTTGCCCATCTCTACTACAATTTTCATTATAGTAGTATGTAAGAGATGAACAAATGGAATATTTTCTGTTTGGTGACATATGCATTAAGTCAGTACATGCATATCCATGTTCATTACCTGCCATGCTATAATGTACTAGTGAATGACCAGAGCGCTAGTTTTGTATGTTTGCTGTATTTAGCCATCTGATTCTTCTCATCGATATAATTGCTTATCTTTTGACAAGCTGACTGCTTATAGGAATTGAGGCATGATAATATTGATGAAATTCAAATGGAGAAGATGGAAGAGGCAAGAGCAGCCTACATTGCAGCAGTTGCTGCTGCAAAAGAGAACCCCACTGATGACTCATTAACCGCAGCAGCTGAGGCGAGGTTAAGGCTTCAAGCTTTTGTATTCTAGCCTGACAGTTTGGAATATTCAAACTTGATCTAAATGTGTATGTTTGGTGTTGATTGTATACTGAGTGCAACCAATCATGGTGCATGCTTTGTATCTTGAAGAGAATGCTTTTCTCACAGTTTCGGATAAATATTTCCAAGAAATGGCTTATATGGCATGGCAGTTCTGTTAGTTTGCTTGTCCTGCATTTGCTCCATTTCGAAGACTGTTACGAGGTATGCCCTATTGTTCATGCACGCTTTGTTATTGGACACTTCATTATTGATCTTCCACCGAACAGCAAAGTTGAGGTTGATATGTTTTATGTGATCATGGACGTGTGATGCTTTGTTGTTCAAGGAGCGTACAAAGATTGAAACGGGAGTTGGTTTCTAATATACGATTAAACGAACCATCATGTCTTGGTTGAGACAATTATATTAAACCCGTATGTATGAAATACACGGCAAGACCAACCATTCTTGCTCTCACTTTGTATTTATATGCAGCTTTACCAAAACTTGTACATCTAATAATAATCAAAGAGAGAAGCTTTAATGGACACAAGAAAAATGTTGAGAAATTTAAAATGCAGGTAAAAGAGTTGAGTTTGAGATATGGGAGTCCATCAGAATGAACTGTGATCTATGATATTCAAACTCTATCCATTAAAATGGCTTGACATTACGTCTAGAATCTGTAATCGCTGAAGTACAGACACATAAACAGTAGCTTGAAGGCATTAGCCTGGTCTCTCATCCTCGCTTATCTAGAAAAGTTGGAGATGTCTCAAAGTAGTATGTCAGAAAACACATGGATTTTTTGTTTATTTTCTGGTAAGCTAGAAATCTTTATTTAAGTACCACATAAGTTGCTTTTTCACCTCTGCTGTCGCTCCGGTTCAAGAAATTCACGGAGGCACTGAAAAACAGCATCAGAAATTTTCCGGATGAGATAGGGTTAGGTTTTAGATTCTGTTGCGGCCAATCCAAATGAATGCCGGAAAGCTTGTAAAAGAAAGTTCATACTAATTGGAGTTGGCTCCGATGGGATCCTCCAATGCTCCAGCAGGAACCCTCCAATGCTCCGATTTTAGTCGAAAATTGGACTAATAAATGATACGTCGACACTATCGTCTTGAGGGCATTGAGTTCCAGTCTTTCGAGTATGGCATTGTATGTCGATGGGACTCTAACGACCATAAAAGTCAAAATGATAGTGCTTTATCGAGGTTCTGTCCGTACAGTCAATGGAAGATCTATCTCTTCCTCAACATCGACAATATCTCTTGTAAATCCGATCAAAGGGATGGAATTCTTCGGAGGCGTTCTGTCGACAATTTCATTAGGAAGCAAGCTCAGTAAAATAAAATATTAGTTGAGCTTTCATTATCGATGAGGACTCTTTTTACATCTTAGTTTGCTATTGTCGCCAAAACGACAATAGCATTATCATGGAAAGTTTGAATTTTTCTTACATTATCATTCGAAAAAGAGATAGGTTCATCGGATCGCTGTTTCTTGACCGATTCTTCTTCGGATGTTGCCCCCTTGGCTCTTGGTCATTCAGAGATCATGTTGATCACCCCAGCTATCGGTCGATTTTGATGAATTCCCTCCGACGTTGGGAGTGGTTGATCGGCATGTGGCTGAGTTGGATGATCGAGCCGGAACTTACTAAGAAATTTCCTCTGAATGAGAGCCTCGATCTCATCCTTCAGCTAGAAGCACTGTTCGATGTTGTGGCTGTAGTTGCGATGAAATCGATAGTACTTTCTTTTGTTCTTGCTTCGATTTTTCATTGATGGGGGTCGGCAAAGATAATTTTCTCCTTCAATTTTCATCAAAATTTAGGCACGCAGAGCGGAGAGGGGAGTGTAAGTATCATACCGACTCTTCACATTGGTCGGTTCAGTCGGGAGAAGACCATTTTTCTATTCGGAGTGGGTTGGTTTGGTCCAGCCAAAGTGTCGTTCTTCCACCGCTTCTTTTTCTTTTGATTTTTTTCGTTTAATTAGCACCGATCAGAAGCGCCTTCCTCTATGCGAATGTATTTATCCGCACGCTCTAGGAGTTTAGTATAAGTCTAGGGATGGTTCTTGTCCAGCAAGTAGGTGAATCGGGAACCCCGCAAACCCTGCTTCATGGTCGAGATGGCCACATCCTCGTTGAGGTTTTGCACCTCGAGTGTAGCGGCGTTAAAATATGCCAAGAAGGCCCGAAGAGTTTCTCCCTCTCTTTGCTTAATCAAAAAGAGGGTGTTGGAAGTTCGTGGCATCCTTCTGCTAGTGCTGAAGTATGCCACGAAGGAGTCTTCAAGCTGCCTAAAAGAATCGATGCTTTTCGATTGAAGCTCGAAATACCAGGCTTGAGTAGCTTTTTGAAGGGTGGTCGAGAAGCTGATGCACATGAGGGCATCATTCGCCCCCTGGATTATCATGAGAGCTTTATAGTTCTAGAGATGATCAATTGGATCGGTGGAGCCGTCATACGATTTCACTTGTGGCATTTTGAACCGTGATGGGATCGGATTGTTCAAGATGTGAGAGGAAAAAGGAGGAGCTGCTTGGACACGAGGACCGTCGGAGGACTCTCCTATCGCATCCTCCTAGATCCGGGCTAGTTGATGGTCGATTTTCTTGAGCTTTCACTTGTAGTCATTGAACCGCTGCTGGTGAGATGTCCCTGGGGTTGATCCTCCCGAGGAACTAGTGGAGGAGGAGGTGGTCGAATCCCACAGCCATTTTTTCTTGTGCTGACTCCGGCGGGAAGATGGAAAAATGGAGCATCGCGGTCGACTGGTGGTTCCTCACGAGCGGCGAGGAGATGGAGTTTCCATCCGACTGAAACGTCAAGATGTTCGCTCTGGTGACGGGGTGGCGGAGCACCTCAAGATGCGGCGGCTGTGCCTTGACGGTACTGCCTGCATCATTGGACCTTCCGTCACTGCACGTGGTTGCTATTGGAGATTGTGTACAGTCTCCATCCGCATCCGAACCTACCGCATCAATACAGTCAGTTGCTGGGCTTGTGTGTTCGCCATGACCATCATATGTGAAGAGCTCGGTTCCGACACTATCGGTGGTAAAAAGGAAAGTGCTTCTTGCCGGGATGACTGACCGATGGAGCTGAGTGAGTTGCGAGCATGCGTTTTCATCATTGTCATGTATGACAAACTCGTTGGACTTTAATATCGATCACTGATCATTCTTTATCCCCCATCCTGGCGCACTAATCTGTTGCGGTCAATTCACCTGTGCCAATGAATGAACGTCGAAAAGCCTGCAAAAGAAAGTCCACACTGATCGAAGTTGGCTCTAGCAAGAATCCTCCGATGCTTAAGTTAGCAGGATGGACTGATCGAACAGAAAATGAAGAGCAAGATGATAGAGTTTGCTCTTTTAATATTTTAAAGTGTCTTACCAAACTGGCCAGTTTACCTTTCTTTTATAGATGTCGGGATAGTAACCGCTTAGCATGTGGATCCCTTTTTTTTCGGTGTAGTATGGTCGTGGGTAGATGGTTAAAATTGTCCACTAATTATCGTTGCCCACCTTTCTTGGGGGTGGTTCTACAGGGCTAGTTGTGAGTCAGATAAATGGTCTGGATAACCTCTATCGTTCAGCCCGCTGATTTGATACCGACCAATGATCGGTCGATTGGAAAACATGAGTTCAGTAAAGGAGCTTGGGGCTATTCAACAATCGATTGAGGAGCTGGAGACCGATCATTAGTCGGTCGAAAGACTTTATGCCTATCGATGGTTGGTTGATTTTAGGCCGATCGACCATCGATTGAATGGCCTGAAGCCGATCGTCGTTCTGATGGTTCTCATCCAATGATTAGTTGGTTGGAAGAAATAGCCAACTGTCGTCGTCTGACCAATCATCCGTCGGACTGTGATGTGTCGGCGCTCCCGTCTATGTATCGATCGGACCGATGAGGGATCGGCAGGCGTCGATTGTCATTTCTTAGTCTACTGATCGATAGTCGGCTTGATTCAACTGTCCAACTAGTTGGTTGGCGATCATCCATCGGTGTTCGACGGTTGGTTGGCAGTAGGTCGGACAGCAAATTGACAGCCCTCAACAGATTCTATTCTAAGTCTATTTGACTCTCTTATAGCTGTGTCTCTTGATCTGCAATTAGTGTGTTTAATAATTCCCTCGACTAGACTTATCCTGTAACTTAAAAACGCCTATAGATTGTGGGTGGCATAGAAAATAGTATTCAGCACTTTGATGAACTGTTGAAGCAAGCAGGAGATATGCCTTACTCCTACGAGCAAACAATTACTTGCTGATTAACTAAGATGGATAAAAAATAGTCCAATACCATCTCAATATTTTCTGCAGCCGAGGAAGAATGATGCATGAAATCACATAGGATGACTTAGATTCCGTTCCCATACAGGTGAATGAGTATGGAGCATGGAGTATGGACAAGCTGACATTGATATCCAGCATCACTACTTTCCATGATTACATCAGTTCAATTTTATTTCTGAAATTAAATAAAATTTCAGCAACATAATGACTTCCTTACCAGCATCATAGTTCCAACGATCATAGTGAATTTTGTAACTAGAAAAATTCATAGGTTGATCAGTACTATAGACTATCATAGAGAAGGTCAACATCAAATTTGAAAGATAAACTACTTCTACATTGTGATATAATCTTCCAGTCCATGATCTGAGCATGACTGCGAAAGGATGGATCATTGGCTCGTGGGTCATCTAATTGATTTCATCCCCATTCTAAGATATAATCATTTAACTGACGCAATGAGCAAGCATTTATAAAACATCCCTTATCAATTGCTCATTTGTATTCCTTCTTTATTTCCATTTAGTTTGTAAAATTATGTTTTGTTGCTCTAATAATTCACAGATCATAAAGCATGGAGTTCCAAAAGACATCATGCCACCAGCTTCAATATACACAAGGAGAAAGGTGTTGGGGGGACTCCCTCAGACACCCATGCTAACCTCTAGAAGTGCTGTGGAACAAGGGGCCAAAGAAACCACTTGCTTGGAGGTATCTATACACGCGTCAATCTTCAACTTAGTAAAATTTACTTGCTTCCATTTTTCTTATATATTGCTGCTGATATTTATAGAGAGATTTCAGTGACCCACTCTAAAGAGATCAGGAATTAAAGCAAGGCTAGTCAGCTCATTGTCTCTAGTCTTAGAACTTGAAGAGATGCATCTGTCCAATAAATTTGGTGTGGATCATCCCCTATATATGAGCTTGAACTACTGCCACCCTGCATGTTCATGGCTAGATGATGCAGCACAGTGTGCAGCTAGCAGGTATTATAACCAATAGGACCATGCCAAGCTTTGAAGGAGCTAACAGATCCATTGGAGATGGTATCAAATTTTAGCCAAGCTTCTATATGTATGGTTGAATATTTCTAGCATGTTTCTTTATTGTTGGATTCTAATTTTAGCATGATTTTGTACCGAATTTTATGATTGAATGAGGGGTCATATCCTATATATACTTCTAACATATAGTATAAAGGTTGCTTTTGATAGATCAATAAAAAATCTCAAAGAGAACTTCATCGAACAAAGGGTTCTTCAATCCAATTTACCTTGAATTTATGTTTTGATCTCAAAATATAATCCCATTCACTCTTCACTCTTTACACCGCATCACCATACCTCACCATTGGGCTGCAGGGCACTCTGATGCATCTGGTTCAGTTAATTTACACAAGACTTGAGGTGGCCTCCAAGTGCTTAAAGGTGGGGAGTGGCTAAATGTAGATCCTGATGCTTTTGTAGATGATGCGGTTGTAGTTGGAAATTGCTTCAAATAATGATTGGAATTTACTATAAAAGGGTTGCTTATAAGGAAACATATAAATCAAACAAAAAAAATATGAAGAATGTTATTTCCCTCTAAAGTGAATGACAAAAAAAATATTAATCCACAGCTCAATCAACAATTGTGTCATCACCCCTCTGAAGGCATTTGGTTGATGAGAAACATCCACCTCTTTTCGAGGGATTTACATTGTAGGAATACTTGAATCCTTCTTTGGAGGCACCTTGACAAGGAAATCAGCTCTTGAGCCCATTAAAGTACATCCAGATGCACGGTGATTGATAGAAGTATGGTACTTTGGAGGCGTTTGACAAAACTCTTATGTAATGGTGAAGATTGTCATTACCAGATATCATGTACAAACTCGGAATTCTTGTTGTTCATGGTAGTCGGTTTCAACCAAAATCTCTGCTATGATGAGCTATCCAACGTATAACATTTTTCAAACTTAAGATCAAGTTTATATTTCTTATATATGTTGTAAATTAACATTGCAGAGACATGAGAGGACTTGACATTGCAATCTGGATGACTGAAGCGCCTTATCATCTTTCAACATTCCGTGCTTATAGGTGATATGTGATGAAACTTTTAAAATGTTTCAAAATTCTCTTCACAACTCTCTTATGAAACTTTTAAAAAGTTCCCAAGTTTTCGAAATATTTGGAAAAGCAAGGCCTCAAAAGGTTTTAAGGTCTTCCTATGTCACTCACCTCCTTCTTTGTTTTTAAATTTTGGAAAAAATCATGGCCTCATTAAAATTTTGAAGTCTCCAAATCATCTCAAATGTCCAACAAGTTGTAATATTGTAATTTTATTTTGTTAAGTCTAGGTTGAACAACTCTCTCTCTCTCTCTCTCTCACACACACACACACACACACATGTATCCTAATAAGGATAGCTGGAAGATATTATTTTGATTTTTTAATCTTGTATAAGCATTCAAGATCTCCTTAATGTATAATTAATATAAAATAAATATATACCTACATGGATCCTCATTTATTCAATTCAATATCCTAAAAAAAATTAAATTTGAATAAAATAAGAAGATGGTGATATAACCAAACTTCAAAAAAAAAGAGTCAAGCTATGTTATATCAACATCCAATTGATTAGCATATTTGCTTTTCTAAACCGACCTTTCTATTGAACAAGTTATTTTTCAAAAACATAATTTTAATCCACCTCTCTTGTTGAAGCCTTAATAATGCTACAACCTTTTTTTTTTTTTTTTTTTTAGAGACAGCAAAGAGGATAAGTATTATGCCCCGACCCAATAACTCAAGCCGAGTATCCGACAGATGCCGCACACTCTTAGGGTTTAATCCCCTCGAATATGCAAGGCCTGTCTTTCACTAAATAATTGATTATCACAATTCAACTCAGGTAGTGATAAAAGTAATTTTTCTAATATTAAATAAAAATAAAACTAATAATAATGTCTTCAACACTGTTAACCAACCAAATAAAAATTTAAAATAATAATTATGAAATAATTCTATTTGAAAGAAAATAAACTAAAAACAATCTGCCTAAGTCCTAAGCTTCTTACTGATTGGTTCCCAGTCTAGCAGGATCTTCTGGATCTGAAAAATAAAAATAAAAAAAAGGGTATGAATTTTATGGGCTCAGTAAGTTTACCAATCATCTCTGAAGGATGAAACATAAATATTTTTCTAAATATAATAATTAAGTAATAATATATGTCAAGATATCTTTAATTTAAAATCTTGTCATGCCCATTAGAAAAAATTTCTCTCTCAATCCTTGATGACTATGGCTATGATTAGCCCCGTGACAAGATCCAAGAGAAACTAGCCCCTGAACGAAGAATACCTGAATCGTTGGCGTGCTATCAGTGATCAACCCCATAGGCTAGGCCCATAAGAAAACTAGCTCTAGTTCACATAGCCACGATTCACCCCGTGATAAGGCAAAGAGATTAGTTCTAAATGAAGAACATCCGAACCATCGACGTGCTACCAGTGATCAGCCCCACTAATTAGGCCCACAAGAACTAACTCTACCAGCGATCAGCTCCGATTGGCTAGGTCCAAGAGAAATATGTTTCTGACGTATGGCTAACGATCAGTTCCGTTGGCTAGACCCAAATTATAATCTAACTAGAAAGTTTTTCTCATGCTTTTGTTTCAACCACTTTTCATAAATAAATAAAAATAAAAATATTTATTTTTATCATAGTATCAACTCAATTTTTATATATTTTAAAGAGTAATGAAAGTAATTTTCATTCAAAATTTCATATATCGATGGACATATATAATTTTTTTTTTAAAATACCATGCAATTTTAAGAAAATGCCATGCAATTTTCAAGAAACCTTCTCTTTCAAAATTATAACATGTAATAATGATATCATGCTTGATCCAACTTTTCTCAAATCAATTATCATTAGTAAATTCATAATTTTAAAATTTAATAATTTTTAATTATTTTATATAAGAATCTAATTTTAAAACATGTACATATACATAAAAATAATTCAGAGATAAAAGAAAACTTACCTGTTGATCAGATCCAAAATTCTATGATCTTCTTAATCTGATCTCTAGATTCGGTGTTCTTCCAACATTGAAAGCTCTAGCATTTTCAATAATTTAATTAATTTTTAATTTTAAAAAAATTAAAATAACTAATAAATTTCATAATCTAATCCGGATCCATTCTAATTAAATTCCTAATTTGGATCTATTTGGTCCAAATTTAATTAAATTAGGTTCAACCCAAACAAAACACCCAAAACCAACTAAACCCTCTCTCTCTCTTTCTTTCTCTCTCTCTTTTTCTTCCTTTTTCTCTCGATTCCTTTTCTTTCTCTTTTTCCTTCCTTTTTCTTCCGATTCCTCTTCTTTCTCTTTCTCTTTTCTTCCCATTTGCTTCTTTCTTCTTTTCTTCTTTTCTTTCTTTCATTTCCCTTGAGACCGAAACCTCCGATCCTCTTTCTCAGACATCATTAAGCAGCCGGAGAAGAAAAGGCCGGCGGAGGAAAATGGCACGACAATGGAAAGAAAAAGAAGGAGAAGGAAAAAAAATACCTGTGATGGTGGCGGTAGTAGTGGCAACTGGCGGCCAAAACCCACGTTCTTCCATTCGAAGTTTCACACACAGGTAATCTAGGATTTTATAATCAATATTAGGGTTTTTAGGAAGGAATCTAGGGTTTAGGATTTGAGATTTCTTCATGAGAATTTTAGGAAGGAATTTAAGATTTATTTTATTTTATTTTATTTTATTTTTAGAGGAGAGGAAGAAGGCTTCGATCCTTAATATAGAGTTGGAGGGGAGGAGTGACTCTGACTCCATTTAGGAGTTGGTCGGGAGGAAGAAGAAGTCTCCTTCGTTTTTTTTTTTTTTTTTGATGAAGTCAGCATTAGATGCTTTTATTTATTTATTTTATTTTTTATGGACCGGTTCTCACAATAAGTACTATAAATGATAAATTATATGATCCAAATAATTGTGGATATGCCACCCAAGATTCAATTGCTTGTAATGATGATCAATTGCCGGTTCTTTCAATTCTTATGATATATTTTTTATGGAGAATAGAGTTGTAGAGGGACAAAGTTGTTGTATATAATAATTTAGTTGATTTATAAATCACAAATAAGAGTTGCATGCAAGGATTTATTTACCAATTGAATAAATAAATCCTTATTTTTTCCTCCTTTTCCAACAATAGTTGGCTGAGTTCTAATTTAAAATAAGACATCATCCGATCAAAATAATAAAAGTTATATCTTGGTTATATCATACTTTTTCGATTTATTTATTAGGTTTATCATCTATCAAAATATTATAAACTATTTCCTAGGCTTGCTTTTTTCGAATTCAAAATTAAAAATTATTTATGCTGGCAATATTTCTTTTCAAAATATTAATTACTGTTTAAGAATAACATGATGCTGCCAAGGACATCGAACTGGGGACCTTTTGTGCGTAAGACTAACGTGATAACCAACACACCACGGCATAGCGAAATTTAGACAATGTAATCCTGTGGCCCAGTGAATGGTGTAATTAACATGTCTGATACGTTTAACGTGTACGTATCTTGTGGCTTTGAAGTCCCGATTCTTTCATAAAGTTTTCATTTCTCTTTGGAAAACAAATGAGGGAAGTCCCATCCCAACTCCAAGAAACAAGAGGAGCTACCTAGGCTTGACGTGAAGCCAAGATTTTGGCCCGGGAAAGTCTGAATACCTCGGGTACACAAGGTTGTTTTCATGGAGCCAGTTCCAAGTGCCACTGCTTTCTCTACCAGCTTCTCCCAGGGAATTTTTTAGCTTGTAGCATTTCAGCAGATAAGAAGGATGAATGACTTCCGACGAACCAGCATATCCAGATACTTTGGCTCATACAAAGTAGTTGAGATCAAGATTTCTACCAATATAGTTCCGTGGAGACCAATCGTCTTTTCAAACAATTGCATCATACCGGTGTCAAATGTGACCAGCAGACTTTATAAAAAAAAAACGAGAAGCATGGCACGCATTCTGGCTGATTCTTTTTTTTGAAAAAGGGCAGTTCGCATCAACCAACATTACATGGAGTTTGATATATATACATCCGGATTGGATTGGATTCTATTCACCACCTTAGCCATGGTTAAAATTTTCCTAAGAACAAATGTAAGCGCGCAGAACACTCGTCTGCAAATTTGAAGCTCTGTTACGAGGTAGGTTCAGCTGTTTCATGGGTTGATACTCTATTCGTAAAGGATAATAAACACCTATGAAGCAGACTAATCGTTCAAGTTCTGCAAAAAATTCTCATACAAGCTCAAAGGGAAACGGCTCAACAAGCAACAAAAGTGTAAGCGATCTCAGAATCTTCCATAAATGGAATTCAGTTCAGACGGAAAAAAGGAAAAAAAAAAGTCTCAAAAACCATCAAAAGCTTGCCTTGTGCAGCCCTGATTAACTCCTAAAAGCTTGAGTCATTACAAATTATAATACAACAAAGTGGGGCAATGCGCCTGATAACCAACCCAGGAGCAAATTATTTCATGAACATCATCACAACACACTAAAAAGGAGTAGCAAATGAAGAGCAGCACCGGCCAATGATCCATCCACCATTGCTTTGCGCAAGGTCAGATATTGCACAAACAGCTAACTGATGTAAATCAGCAAGACCATTTTCCTGTCTTTTAAAAGAGCAGCAAACCAAGAACAGCATCTTTTTCCACCAGCACTGACAAAAGATCTATCCCACCATTGCTTTAAGCAAGGTCAGATATTGCACAAACAGTGAACTCATGTAAATCATCAAGACCATTTTCCTGTCTTTCAACCTAAATTTTACATTCCATGCAGTGAAAGTTTCCTACAACACTTTAATACAGTCGAAAGGTTTCAAACTGAAAGTACAGTTACTTAGTTCTGGAGCAGAATACATGCATCATTTGCATCACTCATTCAATTTGTAAGCTCAGAAGAAGACCAGCATCCACACATCACAGAGAGGGACCTGCTACCGTAGCCAAACCATTTCCCACAGCGCTTCTACCTGCATCCATAATTTAGTGAAAGTCAACACATCAGATTTATTCATTACTGAAAACAAATAGGCATGCAATAAGTGTAAAGTTGATCAAAATCAACAATACAGTTTTAAGGAGCCTGAGGGCTGGACAAAATTTTTGCTTAATAAAGTTAATCAGGAACAGGAAATAGAACAAAAATGACATATGAATGTGACCGATTTGGAAGAATCTTACCAAGCAATATCAGAAAACCATACATCACACACTAGAAATAAAAATGTACCAACATTGCATTGCGTAATGGCTGATTCTTTCTCAATAAAGCAAAACTATATCTGTATTGGACATTGGAAATAGAGCTCAGGTGACACAGGAACAAGTCTAATGAAAGAGGAGCTTACACGGTAACAAAAGAAAACACATTAAACACAATCAGAAATGGCCATAGAATCATTATTCAGTCAGTTATGATTTCAACTCGTGGATCAAGGTACCAACCACGTGGCAATGGCATGCAGATGCTACAGCTTACAGGCACACATGCACAGCTGTATGCCAGCTGCACACTAGTGCTTGCACATGATGACGCCAATGTCTGACAAGCATTTGACATGGCACGATACGGCACATGATGCCAGTTCAGGCAAGCATACAGTACATAAAACATTGTTTGGATTAGCAAATGAAAAGTTAAAACCCCATTTCATATCAATTACCATACAGAATAGTACAATAATCACGACAGACTAGTGTTGAAGTCAGCAGAATCCTGCAATGATATGTGAGACTTCTTGTAGCAACTAATAGAGATGAAGCATTTACTGAAAGGCAAGTTTACCCGAATGAGGCTTCTCATTTCCATATGGGGTACTTCATCATGGTCACAGCACACCAAATTTTCATGAAAAACATTATGCAATAATCATACACCGAGTTGCAGTAATTTTAAAGTTCACTTTACATGATACACTGAATTTTGCATCGTCATCATATTCATACGGTCCCCAACAAAATCAACTACCTCCCACAGCTTGAAAGACAACACAAGCACTTCAATCTAGCAATGAAACATGAAACAAATTCTACAAAAATGAAATGAGATTCACAAAGCTAATTTTACATAAATGGGATCTGGCTTGCTGGTTATGGTACTTCATGATGGGTACAACTTCATAACTGAACATCAAGATTAATTGCAAAGAAAACTTTCTACCCACACGACCTTTGCAATAGTTGCTTCCAAAACATCCAATCACCATGTTAATGACTCCTCACATTGAAATCAAGGGAAAAAAAATAATAATAATAAACGATGACCCAATCACGATAACTGGAGAAAGAAGTTTCTGTTGTCCTGTAGACAAATGAGCAGTTGTCAGTGGAACCAGGAACAGCAAAAAGTTCAGACATTCCTCACAAAAATTTTATCCAACAAAGTACACGCAAACATGATGGCCTACATAATGCTTGTTAAAGCATACCGCTATTACCCGATTTCATACATGTACCTGCACCAAGAAACACAGGAGAAAATGAAAAATCCCATTGGGTTAGCAGTGAGATTTCGTTCAGACACCAATGGCCTATGTGGAGAATTATTCACTGACCTACTTTGGTCAGAGGATCTGGATATGGTCAAAAGGATCATTGCTACCACAGCAACCACAATCTTGCAACAAAGATGATCTTTTTGTTTCAGTTTCGAGAGATTCTGTAGATGAAAATGACATCTCTAACAATAGGAATTAACTGTACTAAGATCTTAGGAATTACCAACCAATAATGTCAGCCTAACGGTACTGCCTCGTAATAGTTTATTTACCTTTTCCATTTATTGGTATCCATCCTGTCCTGAAAGGATTCCTAACTAATGAGATAGATGGACTGCCACTTTGTTTGCTAAAAGTGTCTGCTGCAGCTGAGACGGATTTTGTCATTTGCACATGTTTGTCTTCCTTCTCCTACATCACCTACAAGTTTCTTTTCCTTCTGTTCCATTATTTTCATTTTTGTCTATATTTCTCCTGCCATTTTTCAACTCTCTTCCGTCATCTATTTGTTCAAATATCCTAAACAAGGTTTGCCATGCTAACATGCACCGACCATACCATGGATGGGAGTGAGACAGAAGTGTTGTGAGCCTGTATACAGGATGTGTACCATACCGTTCCAAATAGATAACTTATCAATATGATTCTCAATACCCATTTTGTGGACCTTAATCCTAAATTTTTCAGAACAATGTAGAATCAAATTTAAATTAGCATTCTCGTTCTTAGAACCTCTTTTCAAAAGAAACCTAGTTTCCTCTCTTTTTTATGGTTCAAAATCCCCTCTTTCCACTTCTAAACATTAAAATTTGCTGTTTAAACCTGTCAAATCTATAGCTTTGGAACAAACATTCCAGCAAATATATATCACATCAAGAAAATGAAATTCTAAATTTCAACCAGATCCTCTTTCAAAATTTATTTCTCATGA
The DNA here is from genome assembly GCA_006176705.1 of Cocos nucifera. Lineage (NCBI taxonomy): Eukaryota > Viridiplantae > Streptophyta > Magnoliopsida > Arecales > Arecaceae > Cocos > Cocos nucifera. The sequence goes on along the minus strand of QRFJ01001229.1, from coordinate 209,950 downwards.
AACAATATTATTTTAGTCTTTTGCTTCAAGTATACACAAACATGAAACACAAAATAAATATTTCACCTCTTTATAACTATCTTTCTCCTTGAAGATTAAAAACTTCTCATGCACACCATGCTTTTTCCTTTTTACTTCAATTGATGACATTTAAGATGAGGCCCACCAAGGAGAGAGGGTAAATGACGAGTTCCCACTATCCTGAAATACGGTCCCATCTGACATCCTGAGGAACTGATTTCTCCATCCCTAAAACCTCTCATGCATATAGGACATTGGATTCCTTATTGACCAATATCTAAATAGAAGCAGGCCTCTCTCTCTGTGTGCATATACATACATAAATGATATGATATGATATGAAACACACAGATGCATATAGGCTATCTATCTTAGTTGCTGTCTCTTAATTTCTCTCTCAATTAAATATTTCCCCATTTCCCCCCACCCCCCTTCTTCCAAAAAAAAAAAAAAAAAAGGTTGGCCATTCAACTCTAATTCCCAGAGTATCGCTTCCCAGATATCTCTCTGCTCCCACACATTTATGGATATCTTGCCCTTTTCCCTCTTTACCATTCAAACTATTCAACAGAATCCTCAATTAGTACATCACTGCCCTTTGGACTTGGGGGAAAAATGTTTTATATACACTCTTTACACACACCCCTTGCCTTTTTTCATCTTTACCATTCAAATATCTATAACAGTATCCTCAATGGACCTGGGGAAAAATAAATATGACATGAAGATACTGTTCTTCAAGTCCAAATGGTATGTTGAGAATGCGTACGAATTGGATCATTGTCTGTCCCTCATTATCTATTTTTTATCCTAAAGATCAGCCACGATAAGAGCATACAACTTAAAAAAAAAAAAAAAAGAAAACTGAAAGCTTGATTATCCAATGACATCGGAAGGGTTCACACAACTGTGTAGAGTTTATAAAGGGAAAGATTGAATAAACAAGGCAGTCGGAATTACTCAAGACGATATCATTCTGTCTATCAAATGGCACGTAGCATATAGAAAGAGAGGCAGCATCAATTAAAGGCACAAATACAAGAACCACTGTTGCATTTATTGGTTACCAAATAATATTTACTAAAAAAAAAGAAGATTCTGAGAAAATTTTGATCAAGGCATACATTTCAAGTTCCTCTTCTTCAAATGGCAGAGAGGAATGGAAGATGGTAGCATTCCTGACCAGTGATTCTAAACTACAAGAACTAGCAAACTCCTAAATCTGAATTTCTCTTGCAAGAGACCATATATGGATCTAAAAGGCATGCCAGCAACCTGATAATGGGCTGGCTGTGCATTTCTTTATTTTCTTAGGGCTTGTTTGCATGTTCCTACAGGATTGGGCTGGAAATCTTGTAGGATTCGTGAATTGGGCCGTCCATTTAAGCAATGGCCATTTATCAACCAAATACAATTCAGCCTAAATCCTATAAGAAGAAAAAAAAGACCTCCATAGGTCTTTTTCTTCCTGCAGCCCAGTGGGTAAGATCTGGGCTGGGTTTGGATGGGCTCTTTAAAAATACAAGCTAGATGAGCCAACAGACCTGATTCCTACAGAATTTTCAGCCCAATCCTATACAAATATATCCAAACAGGCCCTTAATGGGATAATTTCCCAAACATGAAAAAAAAATAAAAATTTCAAAAGAAGAGAGTAAAAAAGTTGGAGAGAAGGAAAAAATAGCCCAACCCAACTGTCTTTTGTGTCCCTTTATCATGCTAAAGGTGTAATAAAGGATGGTCAACTGGCTGAAATGCCACTGCATTGGCTGGCTACCACTTATTACATCTACAGTAACAATGGAGATAATGGACCAAACAAATGAGAAAAAACACAGCACCCCCCCCCCCCCCCAAAAAAAAAAAAAAAACCACATCCAGTCTTTTAACACCACAAAAAAATTTGCAAAATATTTAAACATTCAATCTTCAATAAAATGGAACTTTAAGAGTGATTACGTAATATATAATGGTTCAAAAGACACCACAAATCTTCATAGCCCTATTTATCTCTCTATGATGGGATATAACCCCGTAAGTTTGATATGTAAATATAAGTAAAGATGAGGTACAAACATAAAGATCCAATAAAACTAATACATTCAAGAAGCAAACTGGGTGGTTGAGCAATGGCATGGTGCATATGCAGTATGTAGGTGTATATGTGGGCACCCATGCAGTTGATATTTCAAAGCATTTAAGACTAGATATAATGCATAAAGTAAGATACAAATAAGCTAAAAAAGAAACAGATAGGATATTGCAGGGGAAAAAGGTACATTGTATGTATGCTATTCCATACTTATTTGAGACCCTATTCTAGTATACTATGTTGTATTAACCAAAAAATAACCAAGCTCAAAATCAAAAAAAAAAAAAAAAAACCTAATGTAATGAAAAAAATTACAAATTATCAAATTATAAATGACTAAAAAAGAGCAAAAAAGATGAATGACATTACCTAACTAGCAAACAAGATATGGTAATTACATTATTAATTTTTCAAAAATATGCCCGAAGAACAGTATTCCTTTTAGGAAGGTGAGGTGACATCCATCATCATCAGAATTTTGTTTGCTTAAGCTTCTTGGGCCTATGCATGAATTTATTGGCTCGCTATAAGGCTACATGAACTGCATGTTAGAATACTGGAACCACACCGTGTCCTCACCATTCAAGGCTTGTCATGATAAATACTAATTTGTCCTATTACCTACCTACCCATGGAGGCCACATGCCAAGGCTTATGGCAGCCAAAATGGGTCCATGCTGGCTCATATCCATAATGCTGGTGCATTTCGGAGTGAAATTGACCTAGCATGGATTGGAACACATGGTACAGGAGTATTATGATGGTACCTTATTAGCATAATGTGTGCCATACCATACAGACCAGTATGTCATGGTAGCTCATTCCCTGGATACAACTATATTACATTATCCCTGCCCCCACCCCCAACTCCCAGCCCCCAAACAGACAAGCAAAATATAAATGATAGCGAATTATAAGAAATTATGATAATGGATATGGTATAACATTACGGCCAACATTAACTGCGTTGTATGTTGCATGTACCAATCAAGCAATATATGTTAAGTCTACTTGGAATGATGTAGCAAAGATCAAGGTTACTAAATGCGAAGTTATCAAGATTAAACAACCGCACAAGGTCATCTAGGCTTTGTGAAAGAACATACTTATAAGATACAAAACTATCCAAACCGTGAGTTTAGTTGCTTTAAACTCATAAATCCATCAACTGAAACATAAATTGCCGATGATCCACTGATTTTCTTCATCAATCTGAGCAAGTTAATAATCATCATATATAAAGACGACTGTACCATAAAGTTGCTCAAGTTCAGTATCCCTCATGGTCTCTGAACTCCTAGGTGCTTACCAATATAAGCTTGTACAGAAATTACCATTCAGGTTGTGATGGTCTGAAGGAAAAAAAAAAGAAAAAATAAACCTTTGATACAATTTGGATTACCCACTTTGTACTAGTCATTTATTACCAAATTGCTTCTTTAATTCAATAACACTATAGCATGTTAAGAGCTGCTTGCATATTATTAATGATCCCCCTGTTTGACTATTCTAAACCTGAAGGAATCCTTGGTTTCAGGTCTTCAAAAAATTTCCAAAGATTAACTACCAAGGTGGTTACTTTGGTCATACTTAATGTCCTATACTTAACCATAACTTCAGTCTACCGAATAACATGGTGATCCACAAAGTCCTGACATCAGGCCTCTCTGCTTTCTGAAAGTTTTCCTGGTACCATGCACATTTTAAACAGAAACTTTGATATGAAAAAGATTTTGGCCCTTGTCCCTAATAGGCAAGTTAATTCTTTCTGAAGTTGCACCCTATATCAGTTGTTGCACCAAGTACAAGATAATTCAAAGTTTCAGATAGGAAAAAAAGGTTTAACGAATCCCTCCATATATTGCCAACTTCATGAGGCAAGCTAATGCTAAGAGTAATACCCTTCAAGATGATTGAATTAACCATTGACCTATATATGATCATTTAGATTGTTTGTGACTGAATATGTTGTCTAAATAAAGTCACATGGAGTTTATACATCAGAAAAGCCAGTTTCATTTGAACCCTAAATCGCCCTTGTCTACAGTAAATTGACCCACAGATATTGTGGCACAGCTCAGCTAGCACTACTCAGTAGCACTTTAAAGCCTCTGCAAAATAAACATGAGAAAAAGGACATTCTTGCAATAACTAGACATGCATGTAGGCAATGACATAAAATCAAAGAAACCCAACAATGCAAAAAACTTATGTTAACTATAGTCAAAGCATATATGCACATATACATAAATAAACATAATATTTAAGTACAATCTAAGGGATAAAATATTCAAATTAGCATAGCAATGAGACACAACTACAACTGGATGGAATTGATGGACCTTAAGCAGTAGAATGCCTGCAGATTATCTCATCATAACCTTCATTTTTCTTGATGGATTTTGCTCCAACCAAAATCTAGAATTTTAACCTTTTAAGATAAAAATGGATTCTCACCTCTACCTCAAGAAAACTTCATCTTGAATAATGCTTTTAACAAGCAAGCTTTACCTCTACCTGCAAGTTAATTATTAACCTTGAGTACTTATATAAGCATCTCATTTACCTTTAATTGTTAGCACCTTCTTCAGTAATAGTTATCACCTTTCAAATGCTCATTATCTCTTGATACATTTATGTCTGCAACATTCCATAAGTTAGGACACTTTTCCATTGTTTATCCATCAACTTAAGGAGTTCTCACTGACCTCTCTCGTGTCCATTTTCTCACTCCATCATAAAAAATGTTCTGCTTCTATTATCTCTGTTAAACTTCCAGTATATCCGACAAACAAACAGTAAATGTACTTATAGTTCCAGAAAATAGCAATCATAAAATTTTTATGATGTCTCCAACTCGTGTCAAACTTTCCAAAAATTTGCAACCATCTAATCAAATTTGACTTATAAAAGGAAGTACTCATATAAGGAAATACTGTGAAGCCGAATACTCCAAAAACATACAAACTCTTTAGAAGCTTGAGGCATGGCGCCAGCATTCAGCACTCTAACTAGGGATATAATATATCAACAGCAGGGATGTAGGAAGGGAATGTGATACTACAAAACAACGACCAAACTTTGGAAAGAAGAGTTGCCATTTTGTTGTAAGATAAAATTATCAACAATTCTTGCATATGTAATGAAAAGCAAGTATCATAGATCTAAATATAGGAAGTAAACACCAATACTAAAACATAAGGAGAAAAACCAAAGAGGAGCGAATTAACAAATGCTGCTGCAACCAACATAAAAATGTTTTACAACTCGAGCAAAAAATTTTTAAAATAATAATAAATTAAAGTTCTTGGATTTCCAAATTAAGCAACCTATCATATAAAGATTCTCAAAAAATAAGAGGATTCTCTAACCAGCCCTGACAAGGAATCTAACATATCATTGTTATTCCAATAAGTAGTATCAGAAGTCCAAACATTTAAAAGATTTTCATTGAAGAAAGGTCAAGTTCATGCATAAAGAATAGGGCTGAAACCAGATCGGATACTACTATATCTATATCCATCTTTGTTTTATTTGGCAAATACAGATACAGATATAAATATTAGTAAGATGCAAAAATTCATATCCATAATTGTTTTAAACAGATACGGATGCAAACCGGATATCAAAAGTATGGATATAAATACTGATATAAATCAGATAATTAAACTTTATAGCCATGAAATCAAAGATACTACTAGATGAATGGTAAATCAAGTTAATAACATATTTATATGATCGTATATTTTCCTTAAAAATTAATATGCTCTATAAATTGAAATAGGATTACAAATAAAATCAGATATTTAAGATATAGATTGGGTAGTCGTCTATCATGTCCGCATCCTTTTTTTTTTGACGGATATTTGTATGAATACGATATTAGTCGGATGCTCAAATTTCTATCCATATTTGGATAGATTCGGATACAAAAATGGATCTGACTAGATATCATCCGGTCCACTTTCACCCTTAATAAAGAATGCATTAAGCATTGAGGATAAATTAATTTGATAAATTATGATTACATCGTGCTTTTAAAATTGCACGAAAAGGTTACAAGATGCATTTCAGATCAAGTACAAAAATCACAAAGCAAAATTACAAACAAGTGAAGCATCAAAAATACAGATTCCAGTGACAAGGAAGACTTACATATCTAAAACGATAGCAACAACAGGCCCCTGCAAGCATCCTCTGCACATGTGTCCCATGGGCGTGAAACTACCAAGTCTAAAACATAAATAAAACTGACATCATGCTTGTCCAGGAATTGTTGATCTCCTTCCTACCTAAGAAATTGACTAAGGTCCCATCTTACTCGGACGATAAATGCCGCCTCTTTGAATGCTCAACCTCCCGCGACTTGCTTCTTTGCCTTGATGATCGTCCTCTATCCCAGTCATCATCATGCTCCAATTCACGGTCCCTGTGCCTGTAGTGATCCCCATGGCGATCTCTATCATCCCGATACCTATCCCTTTCCCTCTCTCTTTCCCTCTCCCTTTCCCTCTCTCTATCCCTGTCCCTCTCCCTTTCTCTCTCCCTCTCCCTCTCCCTATCTCTCTCCCAGTCACGATCTCTCTCCCTACCCATTTCTCTTTCATCACGATGCCTCCTTTCTGACCACTCCTGCCCAGGACCCATATCCTTCTCCCTGTCATGCCTTCTATCTGAAGCCCCCGACCAATCCCGATCAGGACCCCTATCCTTCCCATGGCTTCCTTCTCCATACTGCTGGTCTGAAGCAGCATCATCCCCGTAACTTGACTGTTCTTCAACTCCCCATCCACCCATGCTGGGATCGGGCCACATCCCAACACCACCAGCAGCCATCCCTCCCCTTCCGAAGAAGGCTGGGTTCACATGAGGAGCCACAACCGGAGGAAATGAAGGCATCAGTCCTGGGAATGGAGCTGCCGTTGGTCCTGCAGGAAACCCTCCATATGCACCACCCATTCTCCCCATGGCTGCTCCATAACCAGTTGGATCAAAACCTTGACCAAGCATGGCACCAGGGTGTAGCACCGGAGGAGGTGGAGCGACCATCCCGCCATTTCCCATAATTCCTCTGCCACCTACCGGCCCCATCCTGTTCCTCATATTGCCCATCGGTCCTCGATTTCCCATTCCACCCCTCCCCCAATTGCCACCACCACCCCTCCCATAATTCCCACCAGATGGGGCCCCTCCCCCTCCTCTGCCCTTCTGACCTAGTGCTGATGATTGGGCTGTCATCTGCTGATTCTTTACTTGAGCATCGCCCATCCGACGAACAGTGCCTGGGGATGCAAATGCCACGACGCAGGGCCTGCCATTGAACACATGCCCATTCATCCCTTCCTTGCATGCTGCAGCAGCCACTGGATCATAGAAATCAACCTGGCAGTACCCCTTCGACTTCCCACTCGCCTTCTCATCGAAGAACTTCACCTCCTTCACCTGCCCGTACTTGCTGAGCTCTGCCTCAAGATCGGCATCTGTTGTCCACCAGTGAAGCTCCCCCACGAAGAGAGTAGTCCCCCCAGCTCCTTCTCCTCCTCCATTAACGCTCCCTCCTCCTGCTGCCACTCCTCCCTGCCTCGCCTCACCTCCAAAGCCACTCCCTTGCCTTCGATAACCCTCGTTCCCATATCCAGAGTTCCCCGTTTGCCCCTGGAACCCGCCGGGTCGACCAGAAGACTGCCCTAACTCAGGCCTACTTCCAGCCGGGGGCGGCGCCGGGGGCCGCGCCGCCACCGCCAATTCCCCGCCTCCCCTGAACCCTTGCTCATGAAAACCACCGGATCCATCCACTGGTCTCTCGATCTTCGGGTCGGCAGCGATCCCGGGGATCTGGACCTTCTCTGGCGCATTTCCGGACGGCGGGATCGGCGCGGGCGGGGGCGGCGGCGGTGCGGGGTTGCTCCTGTTCCCCTCCTCCCTCGGATACCCCCTGGGCTCGTCGCTCCGTTGGACGGAGTGGAGGAGGCCCTCCCCGACGTTGACGTCGTTGTAGAGGTCGTCGTAGTCGTCCTCCCCGTAGAACTGCTCCTCGTCCTGGACGGCGGAGATCGCCTCGTTGCGGTGGAACCCATCGCGGTCTCCGACGCCTCCGGCGAAGCCCTGACCGCCGGGCTCCATGGCGAAAATCCTCGGCTACGACTACGGTTAGGGTTTCGAAAAGGAAGGGGACAGAAACCCTAATCCCTTGGAAGGCTTTCAAGAAGGCACGAGGGTGGAAGGGAAGGGGATCGGATTTCATTTCAATAGTAATTTGATCTTTATTATTGTCAGTGACGTGTCGCCATTCGGTCACAAGGAGGGGAGCGTTCATTGGCTCGCCATCTGGCGTCTTCCGACCGATCTGGACCGTCCGTTGGATGGACGCTAAGCTGGTTGTGCGCCGCCGGAGTTTCGCCGTTTCAGCATCGCTTGGGATCTGTTGTTTGCTGGCAAACAGCAACTTTACTGCTGTGGAAACAGATTCGACCGTCTTAGTTTGAATCAACTGGGACCCACGCAATGATAAATCCCTAGGTGATTGGTACGGTCTGAGACTTGCGCGGTCGATTTTGGGATGGATGGCTGCAAATTATAGAAAAGTATCAATAATGAAAAATCCCGTAAAATTGAGCTCTATTTCCTCTAGAATTTGAATCTTAGCCCGTCTGACCTATTTTCTTCTAAAACCCTATCTTAGTTTTAGCCAAAATTCCTTCATCCGTTGGATTGCATAATAGAAAAAAAAAAAAATAACGAAGAATTTTTTCCTTTCTAAAAAATTTCAGTTGGAAAGAAATTGGGTTGATATAGGTTTTATTTAAACAAACTTTGTAATTCATAATTCTATGAAAAATCTAGCTAGATTTCTCAAACATATTCTAATTGTGTAAAAAAATGTCCTTCTACTCTGACCATGTCTATCATAGGTTTCATAGGTTAGGGATTCCTACTTCATATGAACAAGGAAATAATTTTAGTATCCATTAATCTTAGTATACTTGGCAATAATTCCCTACTTATGATGTATGCTAGATCACTTTATTCTAAGAGTCATCACTTATTTTCTTTTCGTCTTGCCCATTATATTTGTAAATTTCATGAGTCAATATCTTTTAACTTAACAAGTAAAGTTCTTATAATTATAAACAAATAAAGTTCCCAAGCAATTAAGCAAGATCAATATCTGAACATGCAGCTATACTTTCATCTCTCTTTCATTCTTTGATCATTGGTAAACATTTAAGTAAATCTTTGAATTATGTTAAATTATATTTGTCACCAAGGTTGACAACCTATCATGTTAAATTAATTTGTTGAAATCCCATTATATCAAATTAATTATTTTTTTTTAACAACAATGTAACTTTTTTTGGAATCACACATATAGCATCCTTTTCTTTTCTTTGTTTTGATGGAAATGGAGATCAAGCCCCCAAGTTTTATCAGAAGTGTGAGAAAGAGAAGCTTAATTGCAAGATTTGCAATTGGAGGATAAGATTGGTTTTAGTAATGGAAACATAGAAGTTTCCATAGGATGACCTATATGAGATAATGAGCAGGAACGTAAAGTCCTCGGATGCTTGATAACATGGGAGTAGATGTTGAAGTCTTGTCAGAGTTTCATTCTGAAGTCAAAATAATTTTTTTTATGCCCCTTTCATGCTGATCAAAGTCCCATGTATTTCCATAACGAGCTTTAGAATACTGGTGCCATGTGCTGGTTAGCTTAGCTCTGTCTTCTTTCGTCCGTTTAGCCTCCTCTTTGTGCCATCTTTTAGTCCATCTCCCTTGCTGACTCCTGGAAACCCAATTGAAAGATAGCGTGCCTAAGCAAATTAAAACTTGCTTGGCAGTTTTCGCTCTTACAGGTAGTGGTCCAAGAGAGGAATAGGAAAGAGATCCTCTGAGCTACTGGCTTGGGCGAGTACACATGGAATTCAAAGATCCTCTTGTTTCATTCATTCCAAATACCCTAGAGATCGGTAGCAAGCAAGGCATCTAGGCCCTATTTGATCCTGGGATGTTGTATTCCACTTCTCCATGTGCCCCAGAGAATTCTAGCAACGATGGAAGCTTTGGGAGCTGCAGGTTGTCAAGCAATAGGGACCAAAACTTTGAGGAGAAGGGGTATATATCCTAGAAGAAGACGATTAGAAGTTTTAATATTGTGATCACAAAGAGCACAGTTAGTGGCATCTTTTCATCTTTTTTTGACTAATGAGTTCTTGGTTGGGATTTTGTCGTTGAAGCTTCACCAAATAAATATCTTCACTTTCTATGGCACCCAAATTCGCCACACGATGGTGCTTATGTGCGGCCTTAGACCTCCATTTTATAGAAAGTGATGGCGGCGTCTTACTAAAAACTCTTTGCGATTGCACCACTTTCATTCTATTTTATCAGGATGTGCTGTTAATTGGATCAAGTTGAGTTACTGTTTGAGATTTTTGAGGGCTTCTAGTAAGCTGGATGTAAGGGGGAATTTAAAAAGTCTAGATCTGTAGAGGTCCTCAATCCCTTTAGATGCCGAGATGTTTCTGCTAGATACCAATGCCTGAAGCTATGAGAAAAGTTTGGATAGAGGCTGGAAAGTGAACCAACATTCAGACCAGAAGGAGATGCTGTGTCCATCTTCTATCTTGAACTTTGAGAGCTGCTGGAATGGTTGATGCATAGCCAATAACCTTCCCCGAAACTATGAGCAGGAATTGTACACTCATTTTAAGAACGGTGGTGAACAAGATTTGAAGTGGATCAGACTACATCAAGGTCTTTTCGGTTCTGAATAAATCTTTCACCACCACTTACGCAGAAGAGTTTGGTTGAAGATTCAGAGATTTAAAACTCCTAGATCCCTACATTCTTTTGGTCTACAAATATCAATCCATTTTATTAGGCAGTGTGCCAGTGAGCAGCTATTTTCTCTTCTCCATAGGAAGGATCGTTGGATTTTGTCAATTTTTCATATGACAAAATGAGGAAGAAGGAATGTGTTTATCCAGAGGAGAGGGATTATCGTGATGACTGCATCAACAAGAACAAGCCCACCTACCATGGATAGAAGCTTCCCTTTCCAACCTACCGGCTTCTTCTATATTTTCTCGGTGCCAATCACCACTTTTAAGTCTTGATGGATGAAGAGGTAAGCGATGGGAAATTCAATTAATTTTCTTCCCAAAATCAATGTGGCTTGCTTTGATTGTTGTTTGTCTAGTCCCAAGCCAATCACTTGAGATTTCTCGAAGTTTATCCTCAGGCCAGACATTGACTCGAAGGAGTATAACATGAACTTCAAAGATTTGTATGAAACAGATTTGCACAATAGAAAATTAAAGTGTTGTTAGCAAATTGAAGACTTTGGAACTGACCTATTAGATTTTGAGGCCTGACACCAATGAAGATGTTTTGTCTGATAGCTACTTTCGACATTAAATCCAATATATCCACCACTAGAAGAAAGAGTTGAGGAGAGAGGGGATCACCCTATCGTAGTCCCTTCCTGAGATGAATATGTTTTCCCGCCGCTCCATTGACGATGACTGAAGACTTGGGCCATGAAGAATAGGTCCTCTATCCACTTGCACCATACCATTTCGAGCCGAAGCATCCAGCAAAGAGAAGCGTGATAAGGCACGATCAGTCGATGTTGTCGAATGCCTTTTCGAAGTCGACCTTATAGACAATCCAATTGTGGGATCCTTTCTTGCAGAAATTAATGATTTTCCTAGCCAAGGTAAAGCATTAAGATATGCTTCTTCCTCAGATAAACACTGACTGTAAGCTTGAAATTAGTGAGTTTAATCTCTTGGTGAGCCCGAGAGAGAGAGTACTTTTGACATAATCTTGACTATTCTATAAAGCAGACTAATCGGTCTAAAATCTTTGAGCATGCATCTAGCTGATTTCTTAGGGATTAGGGTGATTGTTGGAAAGTAGATAGTATTTCCTTGTTTAGCTACTCTTATTAGGAATCATAAAGAGGGTGTTGGGTCGCAGAAATGTAGCGGGCTAAAGAAGGAAAAAATGCTTAGGAAATAAACTAAGTATGCAATGCTGCAATGCTCGCCAGAAAAGTTTGTATGCTGGAAATATCTTTTTAATATGGAATTCTATTCTTTTTCATACAAAGATGAGTCCAAGGCAACCCCATATATATAGTTGATTTGTGACCCTTCAAATGCCTCATTAAAATATTAAAAATATCTTAGAAGATGAGGAGATACATTAGAATACCAAAAGTAGCTTTGAAACATGAAAAGATATATTGTTTGATGTGCTTGACCATTCTATGAAAAATTCTTGATTTTTTCATTGCAAACTAACTTCCAACGCCCCCTTTTAATTTATAATGTTGAGCAGCTTCTTGAATTTCTCAAAATTTTTAGCACTTACGGCTTTGGTGAGAAAATCCGTAGGTTGCTTATTTGTATTGATAAACTTCAATTATATTTCTTTCTTGTTCATCAACAAATCTCAGATGAAATGATGCCTCAATTCAATATGCTTCAATCTTGCATGAAATACTGGATTCTTGGTCATTGCAATGGTTGACATGTTATCACAAAAGATGGTTGTAGCTTTTGTTCTTCTTGTATATCACTAAGTAGCCTTCGAAGCCAAATAGCTTCACATGCAACATTATTGATAGCATTATATTCAGCTTTTGTAGAAAACAATGCAATTATTTTTTGCTTTTTGGAACTCCGAGATATCACCTTCGTCCCAAAGCAAAACAAGTATCCCATAGTACTCATTCAATCATCTAAGGATCTAGCCCAATCACTGTCAGTGAAACCAACCAAGGAATTATTTTCTTCTTTGACATACCAATTCCTTGCTTCTTAGTGCCTTGCAAATACTTCAAAATTCTCTTTACTACGACTAGATGTAACTTACTTGGATTACTCATGAATCTTGAACCATAGCTCACCGAGTACATGATGTCCAGCCTTGTATTGGTGAGATAGATAAAAAAATCCAACTAGCCTTCAAAATTCTGTAGCATCGACCTTCTCTGTTCCATCATCTTGTTGCAAGTTCTCATTTAAAGCCATAGGTGTTGAACCTGCTTTACATTTATCCATTTAGAATTTCTTCAAAATGTCTTCAAGGTACTTTTCTTGGGATAAGAAAATTTCTCCTTTGGATTGCTTTACTTTAATTTCAAGAAAATATTTCATGAGCCCTAAATCAGTCATCTTAAATTCTTTCATCATATTATGCTTGAATTCCTTCACCATCTTCAAATTAGTGCCCATGTAAATAAGATCATCAACATATAAACAAATGATAAGAAAATTTTGAGTACCTTGCTTCTTCACATAAAGTGAGGGCTCACTTGGGCTTCTTTAAAAATCATTCTTTTGGAAGTAGCCATCAATTCTGCTATACCATATTTTCGATACTTGTTTCAACCCATATAGAGCTTTTCTCAAGCGATATACCTTGCTTTCCAAGCCTTTGACTTCATATCCTTTAGGTTGCTCCACATATATTTCTTCTTCAAGCTCTCTATTAAGAAATGCTGATTTTACATTAAAATGATACACATTCAACTTCATTTGGACTGTAAGTGCAAGGATTGTTGGGAATAGTATCCTAAAGCCAATCGTTAGTCTGTTAACGATTGAGCTAATTTATATAATTATATATGAATTGTTAATTGAATAAAAATTATTCTAACTTTTTCATCATAAATTTTTCATTTTCTAATGAACTCCTGTCTGATATGAAGAAGTTCTTAGGACAATTTAGAATCGACAAAGAAGAATTTATCGTTTAGTCTTTAAAATAGTTCATGACCAATGATACATTATTATCAAGGACAATAACGTTTATCAAGTATAGTTCATTATATGTCATATAGGTTGGTTATCCTCTTAACTAAGAAGTATGGAGATACTGGTATGACATGCAGATGAGATGTAGGGATACATCTGCACCGAACATGATCAACTTTAGAGCTTTTTTACTATCAAAAATTATTCTGATGGAATATAGGCATAAGTGTTCCTTCGATCTGAGATCACTATGGTGATTTTCAAGCAACTCACTATGCTTTGATGCCGAACTACCTAAATTTTTAATTCAGTGATAGAAGATTTTTAGGTATAGTCAAGTACTTGAAGAGCCGGTGCGTGAGTCAAGATGGGATTGACCACTCCTAGACTTAGGAGTTATACTCAATAGTATTTCAATTTAGTAAAGCCTTGACCAAGGTAGTCCTTGTGAGGGGTTACAAGACTAATTACTTTGATATACGATTTGGATGTATCTTCTAGGGTTGATACTGAAACCCTAAGTCATCTTATGCACAGAGGTTAAAGGAATGAATTATGCGGTAACTATAATCATATAGATTTTAAATATTATGACTGCACCATTCGACCTATCCGGACATCGGATATCATTGCTAGATGGTCACTTCGATTAGTATAGAAAATTAATTTCTATACTACCGACATTGATTTGAACTTGTAAGATCACACACATTAGAGATTCCTACTCAATTTAATGGCTGATCAATGAAAGATTAATTAGTAATTTGATCGCTAATTAACTTAATTTGATTGAATGATTAATTTTTATCAAAATTAATTGAATTGGATTCATTTGGATTTGATCCGATTAGGTTATGAGATGATCTAATCGTTAAGAAAGTTTGATCTTTGATCTGATCAGAGATTTAGCTTGATTAATTTCTAATTTGATTAGAATTTAACTAAGCCTAATTAAGTCTAAATAAGTTGAATTTATTCTGATCTAATTGAGCCTAATCAATTTAGATTGGATTGGTTCAATTGGATGTCAAATAAGAGACTAGTTGGACTAGTCTTCCCATGCACCACATCATCCAAATATTGTGCTATCTATTCTCCATGAGAATTGAGAATTTTCATGAAGAATTCCACGCACAAGAGGGTGCATGCCCTTTCTTCTCACGTCCCAAATAGATAGGTTTAATCTAGTTACAAGTTTAATTCAGATAGGATTTAAGTTTGAATGAATAACCACTTAATCTAGACCTCTCCCTCATGCCTTTCTTATTTGTGCGCATCTATAAAATACCTGATTTTATGGGCTTATAGATTAGAACTCAGAAAAGAGAGAGAACATGTGAGAAAAAAAAGAGAGGATCTCTTCTCTAAGTGACAAATTCTAGGTGCATGGTTCTTGGGTGAGTGTATACCCTAGAATCCATCTAGGATTTAGGTTCTAGATTGTGAGCAATGAGAGTCGTGAGTTCACATATCTGGAAGGAGAACCTCCTGTATTTCTTATCTACATCAGCAAACCAAAGCATCTGAAGAGCTGGTGAAGAAGATCGAAGAAGTTTGATCTGATATTAACCATCAAAGGTTCCTACAGTGAGCTAGCACTCGAAAGAAACTGATCGAGATCAGAGCCTCGTATGGATCATCCATAGAGGCCAGACGCGTGTGTGGCTATGTCGCGGCAATCAGATCTACACCATGAAGATCAAATTATGGAGATCATCTATCCATAAAAAGATAACATATTCTGAATACGTAAAAATAGTAAAATAGTTTTACTGTACTTGATATTTTATTTTTCAGATATACATGCATATATGTGTACATTAGATCCTATATAGTGTAGGGTTTTCAGATTAGATCTATAGCTTTTATTATTAATACGATTAATAATCATTTTTATTATGCAATCTTTGAAAAAAGTTTTCAAAATCAAAGCTAGAAATCCTACGCATTTTCTTCAATTGGTATCAAAGCAGCAGGTTCTTTGATGTATGATATATGCATATTTTAGATTATTTTTATATTAGATCTAAATAATAATCTAATCTAAAAAATAAAAAATAATGATCATATGGACTGTAGGTTGTCCTATTGTAAGATTTATTTCTTACAGTGAAAAGATTGTCCTGGTACATTACGATCTATAACATTAATCATGAAAATTTTAGATTAGATCTAATAATTTTTATGATATGTTTGAACATGTTTAATCTAAATTTTATCATGATTTAGTATTTAGATTAGATCTAAATAGTTTCATATTTTTTTTATATAGAGTACTTAGATTTAGATTAAACATGAATAGGATCTTAAGAAGATTCTGTAAGCCAGTTGAGTCGGCTTGCTCAGAAATTAAGCCAGCTCGATCAGCATGTCAGCCATGATATACTTTCTGGATTGATGCTCCAACCGGCTCGGTCAGAAATCAAGCTGGCTCGATTTCAGTTCGGGCCTGCTCAATGGAAATGTTAGGCTTCTGGCTTTTTGCCTGAGCTGGTTGTTCCAGAAATCAAGCCAACTTGACTTCTATTCGGGCTAGCTCAGATGGGATCCGAGCCAGCCCGACTGAGAAGTTGGCTCAATGTCTATTGACTAATTTTATGAAATCAAATCTACATCTAGTGCTTGTTTATGAAATAAGCTGATTTATTTTTAAACTATTTAGTGAAATAGTGCTAGGATGTAGATAACCTTTCAAAATTTAAAAAAGATATTTTCAAAATGCCGAACCTCAACCCTCAGTCTTAAACTTAATTGAGAATTAAGCATGATTAATAAGGGTCTAGAATTATGAATTAAAGATCTTAAGATATTGATCATAAAATTATGAATTATCGGGTTAGTCGAATTAGGTCCATTGATTGGGTTAGACCTAAGGTTAGTTAAAGAATGGACTAAATTAGAGTAATTGATCAAATCTAATCAAATATTGATTTAGATTAGGTCAAGAACTCTTTAGACCAAATTATAATAGTTGTAGTTGGTCAAGCCCATGCCTTTAATGAGGACTAAATAGACTTGATTTATGGCTATACGATCGAACCTAAAATTGCTAGTATGATCAAAATTAAAACTAATAAATCAGGTGGTGTCTAAGATAAGTCTGGCAGCTCAGACCAATGATCTTTAATTGAGAGCTACTCGTACTGATTCGATCTTTGACGAGTTAATGACATATCCCTTCTACTGATCTCACTTACTTGACCATCCTGATAAATTAGATTTTGATTAGACTACTTGATGATTTGGACTCACCCATGTCAATTAGATAAATCAGTTTGACTAATTTAGGTGCTCCTAATGCTGGTTTTAATTAGATCCTAATTGACTTGACTTGGTGAAGTCAGTGGAAGGATCCAAATTGATTGGTTAATTTTTTTTAAAATTAGTTAATAAATTTTTTTAAAATAATTAGGTTCTTAAAATGATAAAGTTATGGTGATAACTAAGTCATAGCCTCTCACTAAGTTGAGTAATAATGGGTTGATTAGTTTAATAATCATTGAAGGTCCAAAGACTTGGTGTTTATTGACTAATAGAATTATCATTCATAATATAATAATTTGATCATATCTTTCTAGTGATAGTCATGTTAATAGTTGGACCTAATCATTCATTGGTCTGATGCATCAAATGTGATCATGTTAATAGTTGGACCTAACTGGATCTTTTCAATGGAGGCCAAAGCCTACTGATTGGACTTCTGGGGCAAAATTAAAAACTACTAGAAGTTGTTTGGTGAAGCAATTGGTTATGAATCTACCCATAGGTGCACATGGGTTGACCAACCAAAGTTGGGCTCGTGTGTATTCTACGTAGATTCTAGTATCCACTAAAAAATTAGAGATAATTTCTCGAATTGGAGGTAGAGGCTACCAATTCGAACAAAATAGTAGAAGAATCTTTAGACTAAAGTTCAAGTCTTTAGAGTAAATAATTCATATACTAATTAGATTTATGATTTTTTTTGTGCAGAAATGGCCACTATCCTATCGCTCCGATCATTATTGGACAATGACAAACTCATGGGATCCAATTTTGATAGCTGATATCGAAAGTTGAAGATCATTCTGAAGCATGAACGGATCTTATACGTATTAACTGATCTAGCACCTAAAGAGCCAGCCCCGAATGCTATTAAGACGGTAAGAGACACTAACCAGAAGTGGCTAAATGACCACACCACCATTTGGTGCATTATGCTGGTAGCGATGAATGATGAGTTCAGCTATAGATTTGAGAATGCCCAGTCTGAGAAGATGCTTCAAATATTGAATAACTCTTTTGGCACACCTGACGATGTTGAAAGGCACAAAACTAGCTATGTCATTTTCAATACTTGTATGAGGGATGGGACGTCAGTCACTGATCATGTATTATATATGATCAAGTTGATTGAACGCCTGAGTAAGCTGAATTTTTTTTTGTATGAGTAGCTCGAAAAGAATGCGATCCTGAATTCGTTGCCCAAGTTCTTCCTCCCATTTTTTACTTATTTTAGAATGACAAAGCCTACAGTAAACTACCATGGATTATTGGAGTTGCTGTAGAACTTTAAGAAGAATCATCAGCTCCAAAAGGGATGGTGAATATTGTGGAACGATCTTCTTTTGATCGATCCTTTAAGAAAGAAAAGAAGAATAAGAAGAAGAAGAGCAAGAAGGTGCAGTCGCATGTTGAGATGTTTGCATAGGATCAGACCAAGAAGCATAAGCCCGACCAGAGTCAGGAGAAGTGCTTCTTTTGCAAGAAGTAGGGGGCATTAGAAGAGGAACTGTCCTCAACTCTAGATCCAAACAGGCTAAGGAATAAGCAAGTAGTTACTGAGCAAGATAATTATATGATAACATTTTGCAACTTCTCAATTTATGATACTACTGCCTAGATATTAGATACCAAAAGTTCTTATCATATTTATAATTTGATACAGAATTTTTAGGTCAGTAGGAGATTTGGTGAAGGTGAGAGATTCATGAATATTGGAGATGAAAAATAAGTTTCGGTTCTAGCTTTAGGAGTCATGAACCTTGTAATCAATTCTCATAGAGTTATTCTTAGTGATTGTCACTTTTGTTCAAGTTTTTTATTGAATGTAATTTCTGTAGGCCTTTTGACCAAGAATAGTTATCAATTTTCAATAAAAGTAATTTTTTATGATATCATTTTGAATGATGTTATAGTTTGTATTGAATAATTAAATAATAAAATTTATCTATTATCATAGCCTGTTAATGTAGTCCAAACCTTCGGTAAAGTCCTAGAATAGATGATATGTCAGATGTCTACTTTTGATATTGTAAGCTAGGTCACATCAATAAGAATAGAATAAATAGGTTGGCTCAAGAAAAAATTCTTAAGATCAGTGATTGTGAATCACTACCGACCTGTAAGTCCTGTCTTCTTGGAAAGATGATCAAGTCATCTTTTATTGAAAAGGATGAACGTGCTAGTGAACTCTTGGATCTAGTACATATTGATGTATGTGGATCCATGAGTACAAGCACTAGAGATGAATATTTCTACTTCATAACCTTCACAGATAACTTATCGAGGTATGGATATGTCTATTTAATGAAGTATAAGTCAGAGTCATTTGAAATATTCAAACTATTCCATAATAAAGTAGAAAAGCAAATTGAAAAAAGTATTAAAACTCTTGAGTCTGATCGAGGGAGTGAGTACCTTTTCAGTAATTTTCTAACATATTTTGAAGAGAATGGGATTCTCTCTCAATAAACTTCTCCTGAAATACCACAGCCTAATGGTGTGTTCGAAAGAAGGAATCGAACTCTATTAGATATGGTTCAATCTATGATGGAATTTATCGATCTATCGATTTTCTTTTGGAGATATACGCTTGAGTCAGCTTGTTATATTCTGAATAGGGTTCTGAGTAAGTCTGTTTCTAAAATAACATATGAGATGTGGACAGGGCATAAATCAGTACTCTCACATCTTAGAATTTGGGGGTATCCGACTTATGTCAAATATTTAGTAATGAACAAGCTCGGACCTAGGTCTGACAAGTGTAGCTTTATAGGGTACCCAAAAGAGACCAAAGGATATTACTTCTACCTAGTTGATGAACAAAAGGTGTTTATCAGTCTTAAGGCAGTCTTTTTAGAAAAGAAGTTTCTTAGTGAAGGGACTAATGCCTCTAAGATCAAACTTGAGGAAGTTTGATAGGTGGAAAAATTGATACAAGTAGCTGAACCTGAATCGGATTTGATTCGATCAGATCTGGAGCCTACTAAACCTGCATCCTTAAGATGATCTGGTAGAGTACCATATCAGTCGGATTGATACTATGATTTCTTGATCCGAGATGGAGATCCTGTTAAACTCGATAAGAATGACGAGGATCCAATCACCTACATGGATGCAATGCAGAGATCCGACTCTAAAAAATGGCTTGAGGCTATGAAATCCGATATGGAGTCCATGAAGATCAACGATGTATGGATATTGGTTGACCCATCCGAAGAGGTAAAATTCATAGGATGTAAGTGGATCTTCAAAAGAAAAAGAGACGTAGACGAAAAGATGGAGACCTATAAAGCTCGTCTGATTGCCAAGGGATATCATCAACGTTATGGTATTGACTATGACAAGATGTTTTCTTTTATGGCAATACTCAAGTTCATTCGAATCATGCTTGTGATAGCTATGCATCTGGACTATGAAATATGGTAGATGGATGTGAAAATAACTTTCTAAATGGAGAGCTGGATGAAGAGGTGTATATGATACAATCTGAAGATTTTACATCCATGGATGAGTCCAAGGTGTGTAAGCTTCACAGATCTATTTATGAACTGAAGCAGACATCTTAAAGTTGGAACATATATTTTGATAGAACAATCAAGACTTATGACTTCATTAAGAATGAAGAAGAGTTCTGCATATATAAGTGGGCTAATAGTTTAATAGTTATATTCCTTGTTCTGTATGTGGATGATATTCTCTTAATTGAGAATGATGTTCCTGCATTACAAGGAATAAAGATCTGACTGTCACATAGTTCTCCATGAAGGATCTGAGAGAAGCTTCCTACATCTTAGAGATGAAGATCTATAGAGATAGATTTAAAAGATTGCTTGGATTGTCCCAATTTACATACATAGACACCGTGCTGAAGAGGTTCAGCATGGAGAATTTCAAGAAGAGCTATCTACCGATAGGCCATAAAATTTTTTTCTCGAAAAGAGATTATCCGACAATATCTCAAGAGATCGTATGAGTAGAATTTCATATACTTTAGCAGTGGGTTCTATTATGTACGCCATGATATGTAAGTGACTAGATATAGCATACTCACTAGGAGTAGCGAGTAGATACCAATCTGATCCAGGAAAGAACCATTGGAAGGTTGTTAAAATCATCCTAAAGTATTTAAGAAATACTAAGAATCAGTGGCTTATTTTTGGTGATTTAGACTTTAAACTTATAGGATTTACATACTGCAGTTTTCAGTCTGATCATGATGATAATAAAAGCATGTCAGAATATATGTTTACCCTTAATGGTGGTGCTGTCTGCTGAAAAAATTTTAAGTAGCATATCATGGCCGATTCAGTATGCAAGATAGAGTATGTTGCTACATTAGATGCTACCAAAAAAATGATATGGCTGAAGAAGTTCATCACCAAGCTCGAAATAGCACCCTCCCTCGATGGTCTAGTTCTGCTCTTCTACGATAGCTTTGGAGCCATTGCTCAGGCGAAGAAATCCAAAGCACACTAGTGGACGAAGCACATTCTACACCACTTCCATCTTATTCAGAAGATCATGGATCGAGATGACGTTGATCTTCAAAATATCGATGAAAAGAAGAATCTAACCGATCCATTCACTAAAGCCGTTATGGTGAAGGAGTTCGACGACTTCAAGTCGAAGATGGATATACGATACTGCACCGATTAGCTTTAGGCTAAGTAGAAGATTATTATGAATAGTGTTCTAAAGTCAATCGTTAGCCTATTAATGATTGAGCTAATTTATGTAATTATATATAAATTATTAATTAAATAAAAGTTATTCTAGCTTTTTCATCATAAATCTTTTATTTTTTAATGAACTCATATCTGATGTGATGAAGTTCTTAGGATAATTTAGAATTAATAAAGGAGGATTTGTTATTTAGTCCTTAAAATAGTTTGTGATCAATGATACTTTGTTACCAAGGATGACAATATTTATCGAGTATAGATCGTTGTGTACCATATAGGTTGGTTGTCCTTTTAATCAAGGAGTATAGAGACACTGGTATGACATGCAGGTGAGATGTAGGGATACATCTGTACTGAACGTGATCGACTCCAGAGCTTTTCTACTATCAAGAATTACTCTGATGGAATATGGGCATAAGTGTTCCTCTAATCTGAGATCACCATAGTGACTTTTAAGCAGCTCATTGTGCTTTGATACCAGACTATCTAAATTTTTAATTCAGTAATGAAAGATTTTTGGATACAGTCAAGTACTTGAGAAGTCGGTACGTGAGTCAAGATGGAATTGACCACTTCTGGACTCACAAGCTGTGCTCAATAGTATTTTAATTTAGCAAAGCCTTGGTCAGGATAGTTCTTGTGAGGGGTCACAAGACTAATTATTTTGAGATATGATTTGGATGTATCTTATAGGATTGACAGTTAAACGCTAAGTCATCCTATGCACAAAGGTCAAAGAGATGAATTATGCGATAACCATATTCATATAGGTTCTGAATGTTGCGACTGCACCATTCGATCTATCCAAACGTCGAGTACCATTGCCAGATAGTTCTTCGATTAGTATAAGAAATTAATTCCTATGCTATCGGCTTAGGTTCGAAACTGCAGGATCACACACACTAGAAGTTTCTACTTGATCTAATGGCTGATCAATGAAAGATTAATTAGTGATTTGATCACTAATTAACTTAATTTGATTGAGTGATTATTTTTGATCAAAATCAATTGAATTGGATTCATTTGGATTTGACCTGATTAGTTTTTGAGATGATCTAATCATCAAGAAGGTTTGATCTCTGATCTGATCAAAGGTTTGGCTTTATTAATTTTTGATTTGATTATAATTTAACTGAGCCTAATTAAGCCTAAATAAGTTGGATTTGTACTGATCTAATTGGATCTAACCATTAGATTGGTTCAATTGGATGTCAAATAAGAGACTAGTTTGACTAGTCTTCCCATGCGCCACATCATCCAAATATTGCACCATCTATTCTCCACGAGAATTGAGAATTCTCATAAAAAATTTCATGCACAAGAGGGCGCACGTCCTTTCTTCTCACATCCCAAATGGATAGGTTTAATCTGGTTATAAGTTCAATTCAAATAGGATTTGAGTTTGAATGGATAACTATTTAATCTAGACCTCTCCCTCACGCTTCTCTTATTTGTGCACATTTATAAAATACCTGATTTTATGGGCGTATAGATTAGAACTCAAAAAAGAGAGAGAACATGTGAGAAAAGGAAGATAGGGTCTCTTCTTTGCATGAGAAATTCTAGGCGCAAGGTTCTTGGATGAGTGCATATCCTAGAATCCATCTAAAATTTGGATTCTAGATTGTGAGTAACGAGGGTCATGAGTTCATAGATCTGAAAGAAGAATCTTCTGTATTTTTTTTCTACATCGACAAATCGGAGCGTCTGAAGAGCTGGGAAAGAAGATCGAAGGTGTTCAATCTAATATCAACCATCAAAGATTCCTACAGTGAGCTAGCACTCGGAAGGAACTGATTGAGATCAGACCTCGTGTGGATCACCCATAAAGGCCAGACGCGTGTGTGGCTATGTCGCAGTGATCAGATCTATACCATGGAGATTAAATTATGGAGATCATCTATCCATGAAAAGATAATGTATTCTGAGCACGTAGAAGCAGTAAAATAATTTTACTGTACTTGATATTTTATTTTTCATATATGCATGCATATATGTGTACATTAATCTTGTATAGTATAGAGTTTTCGGATTAAATATGTAGCTTTTATTATTAATATAATTAATAATCATTTTTGTTGTGCAATCTTTGAAAAATATTTTTAAAATTAAAGCTAGAAATCTTGCGCATTCCCTTTAAGGATTGTGTGAACCATTTCCATTCTTGCTATGGGTGCAAATGCCTCATTGAAGTTGACTCCTGGTAGTTGAGAATAACCCTTGGCCATTAATCTTACTTTGTTCTTTTGGATGGACCCATCTTATTTGAACTTCGTCTTGTAAACCCATTTTAAGTCAATGACTTCTTCTTTTTTTTGGTAACTCTACAAGCTCCCATGTCATATTCTTCTTAATAGTTGCAATTTCGTCATCTATGGCTTTTCTCCAAACATCAATTTCTGCTGCTTCTTCATAAGCCTGAGGTTCACATCCAAAGAAGGCGACATCACATGAATCATAAATATCTCTTAAAGAACACACCTTCCTTGGTGGAGAATTTGAGTCCATAGTTCCATCAACTTGAGAGCTTGTGTTTGTTTTTAGTGGATTTAGGCTTGAACTAGGTGATTGATTTTGAGAAGATGATTGTCCTTCCACCATCATAGGCTCTAAGAACTTAGATGTTGGTTGAGAGGAGTTCTTACTCCAATTCTAAGTTGCAGCTTCATCAAAGATGATATCTCTTGATACAATTAACTTGTTAGTTGCTAGATTAAATAATCTATAGCCTTTTGATTCATCACTATACCCAATGAAGATCAATTTTTTTCCTCTCTCATCAAATTTATCTCTGTTTGGAGTTGAAATGTGAGAATATGCAATGCAACTAAATACCTTAAAATGATCAACAACTAGTTTCTTCTTGTACCATGCTTCAGAAGGAGTTTTGTTGCGAACTGCCTTTGTTGGAGATCTATTGAGGATATAGATTGACATATGAATTGCCTCTACCCAAAATTTATTAGGAAGTCTTTTGCCTTTTAACATACTTCTTACCATCTCTACAATGGTTTGGTTTTTCTTTTCGGCTACTCCATTCTATTGAGGAGTTCTTCGAACAGTGAGTTATCTTTGGATGTCATTGTCCTTACAATACTCCATGAATGGTGTGTAGAGAAATTTACCTCTACGTTCCATCCTCAATGTTTTGATTTCAAGACCACTTTGTTTTTCTACAAGAGCTTTAAATTGAAGAAAAATAGAAAAGGCATCTGATTTTTCATGTAAGAAGTAAAGCCACATCATTCTTGTATAATTATCAATAAATAAAATAAAGTATCTTCGATTGTTAAGTGAAGAAGTTCTTGTAGGACCATAAATATCAACATACACTAATTCAAGAGGTAATTTAGCTCTCCAAGAAGTTTTGAAAAATGGAAGTCTACGCATCTCACCATATATGCATCCTTCACATACTTGATTGCTTCTTTCAATGGAAGGGAGTCCAATTACCATATTCTTTTGTCTAAGCAAGTGCAATCCACTATTGATTGATGACCATATCTCAAATGCTATAGATGAGATTTACCCACAATTTCTCCCTTAAAAGCAAGCTTTGGATCGGAGGACATAATAAGAGGAAAAACTTTATTTTTGCTCATATCAATGGTCACCACTGGAGTGTTTGCTTTCTTATTAAGAATTCTACACTTTTCATCATCAAAAGTGATAGAATATTCTTTTTGCAAAAGCTGTCCAACACTTAAGAGATTTTAAGATAAGTTAGGAACATAGAGCACGCCACTAATGAATTTTGTGTTACCTCCTTTTGTGTGGACAGCAATAGTGCCTCTTCCTTCAACTTTTTGAATATTTTCATTACCAAATTGTATATTGGATGTGAAATTTGGATCAAGCTCCACAAACATCTTATCTTCGGTCATGTGGCTACTACAACCACTATCAATATACCAAACATTTTGAGATGCTTGTTGAATGCTCATGCAAGAAAATAATTGGTCATTCTTTTCTTTAGTGAACTTTACTTCTTCTTTCTCGGACTTGTCTTTGTACCAACAATCTTGATAGGACTGGTTGGCAATTTTACATCTCTTGCACTTGAAATGGCACTCCTTGGTTTCATGATTGGTTCTCTTGCAAATACGGCATTAATGTTAGTAGCTTCTTGACTGTTATTGTTCATCTTCGGTTTTATCTTCATTTTTATTGCCTTACCACTTGCCTTTCTTTTGGAATGCTCCTCCTCTCTTTCCTTGTTGGAATTTGTATGGCTTCTTCTCCGAAATATTTGCTTTGACTTGAAAAGCTTGATCAGAAGGTTGATCTGATTTGCTTAATCTTTCATCATGCACTTGGAGAAAGAACACATTAACTCATGAAAAGTATATGTAGCCAAATTTTTAGATCATTCTATTGCAGCAATGACATGATTAAATTTTTTAGGATGACTACAAAGAACTTTTAGAACAATTTTTCTTTCTTCAATGAAATCTCCAAGACTTTTAATTTGATTAACTATTTCAGAAACTCTTATGAGAAAATTTAACATACTTTCACCTTCTTTCCATAGATATATTATCAAAATCTCTCCAAAGTGATTGTAGCTTTAAAGAGATTACCTTCTCATCTCCTTGAAAATCCTTCTTGAAAATGTCCCAAGCTTCCTTAGCCTTTTTTGCACCAAAGATTCGAGGAAAGATGGTGTTACTTACTCCTTGTTAGATGTAGCATAGTGCACTTGCATCTCTTTTGATATTCTTTTTGTATTGCTTTTGGTTTGCCTCCTGCCAGTTGGTTTGATCTTTGGGTGACTCTGAATATGTGCCATCAACAATGTCCCAAAGCTCTTGAGAGAAGAACAAAGTTTGCATTTGATAGCTCCAATAGTCATAAGGCTCTCCTTCAAATATTGGAACTTGAATTGAGTTGTAGGTAAAAACGATTAGAGTGGAGGTGGTTGCCATGAGAGATCAAGGAAAGGTATGCTCTGATACCAAATTTGTTGGGTTGCAAAAATGTAGTGGGCTAAAGAAGGAAGAAATGCTTAGAAAATAAGCTAAGTATGCAATGCTACAACACTTGCCAGAGAAGTTTGTATGCTGGAAATATTTCTTTAATATGAAATTCTATTCTTTTTCATATAAAGATGAGTACAAGGCAACCCCATATATATAATTGATTTGTGACCCTTCAAATGCCTTATTAAAATATTAAAAATATCTTAGAAGATGATGAGATACATTGGAATATCAAAAGTTGCTTTGGAACATGAAAAGACATATTGTTTGATGTGCTTGACCATTCTGAAAAATTCTTGATTTCTTCATTGCAAATTAACTTCCAATAGGTAGCCATGGGCTATCAACAGCATGATTATTTTCTTGTAAAAGAGGAGTTTGTATATAATGGAGTGTACTCCCTTATATAAATTACAGAAAATAAAAAACCTTCTTTCATCCTGGGAGCACCCAGATCCATGAGTACCCAATCCTTCAAAAAACTTTTGACCACCGTCTCTTCCTGATCCACACCCACCTTCTACACGATTACTATCCGCATCTACCCATCGTGCCACATCCATTGTCTACACAACTTCTATCATCCGTTGTCTGTGCCACACCAGATCTAAGCCGCACTCACCATCCACATCTATCCATTATGTCGCATCCACTGTCTGCACAAGCTTTGCCACTTGCTATCCGTGCCACACCAGATCCAAGCTGCACCTGCTATCTGCACGGCCTTGTGTCGCCATCCGATCTTGATTTGAGCCGTCCGTCATCTGCTCCACCTCGTGACACACCTACCATCAACACTCGTGCCACCTCCTCTTCCCTAGCTTCGGTGCCACCATCCCGAGCACCTCCTGCATCCTGCGAGATCTGTCCCTATCTCTTCCCTGCTCCACCGTGAGACCGGCCCTTCCTGTGCTCGCATCTCGCGAGATTGGCCCATCTCTTCCCCACTCCATCGCGAGACTGGCCCTTGCCTACGCCCGCATCCCCGCAAGATCGGCCCCTGTCTCTTCCCCGCTCCACCGTGAGACCAGCCCCTATCTTCTTTTTTCTTTTCAGCATCACACTGCACCCTCTATGGCACCACCTCGCTGTTGCCTCTTCTTTCCCTCCGTGACCATGAATACTACCGACTGGTTTCCTTCTTCCTTTTATATATAGTTAATATTTTTTCCTTTTTTCTTTATTCAAAAAAAAAGATGATGAAAATCATATAATCATCTAGTGAGTGATTTGTTTTGAGCTTTTTTTTTTTGAAGATGTCAGGCAGTTTCACTGAGGAGTTGGAGAAAGCAATTAATGAGGTAGTAACTCGTGCCTCTAATTCTTGATTTGGGATAGATAATCCCTTTTTTCATATCAGTTTTGTTTGGCTGTATGGATCCCTCACCTATCTTTTGTGGGCCAGAAATGTACAACTGTTCATCAAAGCCCGCGGTTTAGAGGATTTTCTCATCGGGGCTAAATCACAGCCATCAATGGGAGACACTGCATTGATCCAATGAGAGTCAGAAAATTTATTTATGATGGCCTAGCTAATCAACTTCATAGTGCCCTCTATTACTTAGGTCATGTCATTCTTTGAAACCATCTAAGAAATTTGGAAGATTGCTACTAGAACTTATTTCCAGCAAGGCAACATAGCCCAAGCTTTTGAGCTCAAACATAAGGTATGTGTACTCAGACAGGGCAAACTTTATGTCAATGCTTATATAGCCGAACTTCAACGTCTATGGTTAGAGCTGGATTTTTATTGCCCCTTCAAGGCCTACTATATTGAAGATGCTGCTGAGTTCAAAAAATAAACTGATGAGGAGCAAATCTTTAATTTTCTTATCGGTCTTAATGAAGAATTCGATCTGATCAAAGTTCAAATTTTGGATCAAAGTTTCGATTTATATTCTTTCAATCAAATTTTCTCATTAATTCTAGGTGAGGAGACTCATCGACGTGTGATAATCATCTTCTTTATTGATATAACCCATTCTGTGATGGTTGCTGATAGAAATACGATACTGTCGTTAAGATACCGTATTTATCAGTTTAATCCAACTTCTTAAAATTATTGAAAATGCGTAGATAGTAATGAGTCGGGTCGAATCCACAGGGAAGGTAGTGTTTTTAGATTTGAAATCTTTGATTTTTGAAAAGAAAAGAAGAAAAGGATTTGAGTTTTCAGAATCAAAAGTGAAGTCGAAAAATTAAAAGCAAAAATTAATAGGTGTAGGAATTTAAATTTGGTACTAAGATCTACTAGTTAGATCTTAGCATCTACTTGCAAAGCAATAATTTAAAGTGCAGAAATTAAATTATAATAAAAATAAAAAGTAAGAAATTAAAATATAAAAATAAAAATTTTTATTAACTAAAATTTTAGAATTTAAATACATAAAATTTAAAAAGAAAAGATAATAAAATAAAATAGCCTGATCTCTGATCTTGGATCGGCATTGGCAGAAAGATGGTGTAGAAGCTCGGCTCTTCTTCTCGGCACCCGTTGCTTCGAAGCAGCCTTTAACCCATAGCCTGGCTTCGTCCTATACCAAAGCTTCACCTTGATCGGAGATGTTAATTTTTGATGGCCTGGGGTCCTTTTTATAGAGCTAGGAGGGCTGGATATTTTTTCTAAAGGCAATATGGGACTAATGCCTTTGTAATCGTCAAAATACAAATAAATTTGGATAAAATTTGAATCAAAATGGCTCTAATATGATTCTGATAAATCTGATAAAATTCAGCCATTCAATAGGAATCCAACGGTCCAAAAATCATCAAAATGGGATGCAGATAAGCTCAGATCGGGTCAGATTAAATTCTGATCGTTGGATCGCGCTTGATCGAGGAAATCTGGCCACAAATCGTGCTTCGGGAGTCTTGATCACCGCCGGCACCATTCTGGACCGTCGGATCATTGCCTGGATCGAGCGCTGCCATCCGATGGTGATCTGCGTGATGTTTGTATCTGAATAAAATTTGGAAGCAACCACAGCCGTCCGATCCTGACCGCAAACAACCACATCCGTCCGATCGCGCAATAACTGTTCCCATGGACCGCATGGACCGACTGCACCGCACACCGCAACCAATCAGCACCGCCGTTGTTGGATGAAAAGACTAAATTACCCTTGTGAGCCGTGATAAATTTCTGTAGACCCTTAAGGGGTCTAGGTCCACCACGTGGCAATCTCTGATTCGTCGAAATTTGCTGAGCTGGCGGTCCACGCCTAGATCGTGGACCGGCTGATGGCTTCAACGGCTGAGTCGGCTTGATGGCTTGGCTTGGCTTGGTGGCTCGGCTTACGGAGCCGGCTGAGCCGTTTTCTTCTTTTTTTTTATTTAATTTTTATTTATTTTATATCTTTCAAAATTCATATCTTTTCCATTTTAGCTTCGTTTTACTTGAAATTTATTTCATTATGATAAAAAAAATGAGCTCTTTCTATTGATAATAAAATTTTATTTTTTAATTTTTATTAATTTTTATTATTTTTTAATTAATTTTTTAATTAATAAAAATATTAATTTCTTAAAAATTATATATAAATTGATTATTAATTTTTAAAAATTAATATTAATTAATTGATAAATTAATACTTTTATTGATGAATTTATGATGCTTATCAGTTGCTTAGCCACAATCTTGCGGTAGAGGTGATCGAGATATGCGAATATGCTCCTATTGCAATAAATTGGGGCACGTTCATAATACATGCTAGTAATTACATGGTTGCCCTCCATCTGGCCAGGGTTGTGGTAAAGGAGGACGACGAGGTGGTGGGCGATTTGGAGGAGCATTCGGCCATGGTCAGGCCAATTTTTTTGAGGTTCATAATGTTACTTCGTCTATTTCAACTCCTTCATCTATCGCGTCTTCATCTATTTTTGTTCTTTTGTCTTCTACTCCATCTACTGATGCTAGAGGTTTTTTGTCTATGGATGAACTGCAAACCCTGCATCACATTTTGGCTAGGCTAAATATTTCTTCTAGCAATACCTCTTCATCTGCTATGGATTTACTTGGTGATTCTTTTAGTTTTTCTTCTATTTTTCATTCCCATTTTGTACAATCTAATTTCTCTCGCATGAGTTCTTATATTTTTGATAGAGATAGTGCATTTACTGTCTTAGATACTTCTCAACATTGGATATTAGACTCAGAAGCTACTAGTCATATGACAGGACAATCCAAGTTGTTCGTGTCATATTCATTTTGCTTTGGTCGGGATAAAGTTCGTATAAGTGATGAATCCTTTTCCACCGTATCAGGAAAAAGTTCTATCAACTATACACCAACCATAACATTATCCTCAGTTTTAAATGTTTTTAGTTTTTCCATAAATCTCCTCTCTATCAGCTCCATTACAACTGCTTTAAATTGCAAAGTCACATTTTTTTTCATCTATCATGTATTCTAGGAGCTGACAATGAGAGAGATGATTGGATATGATAGAATGCATGATGAGCTTTATTATCTAATTGGGAAAGGACAGAAAGGTAATCTGGAGACTGGCTTAGTTGTATCTTCTTTCGAGAATGCTATGCATGAACTCTAATTACAACATCGCAGGCTTGAATATCTTTCTCTCTATGTTAGCAAGACTCTTTTCTAGTTTATATAATATCTGTGACAAGCATAAATTAATTTGTGATGCATGTGAATTTACTAAACACACGCAAACTATCTATCCTATTTCTGGCACTCGAAGTATTAAGATCTTTGATGTTATTCACTCTGATGTGTGGAGGCCATGTAGTACTATTTTTCTTTCTAGACATCGATACTTTATCATATTTATTAACTATCATAGTAGAGTGACCTGGGTCTATCTACTAAAGGCAAAGGATGAGGTTCTCAAGTGCTTCAAGGAGTTTCACAAGTTTATAAATACTCAATTTAATTCCACAATCAAAACTTTGAGATCAGATAATGACACCGAGTGAATCAATAGAAAGTTTCGTGAGTATTTAGCTGATCATGGGATTATCCATCAAACTACATATATCAATACACCTGCTCAGAATGGGGTTGCTGAATGTAAAAATCAATACTTATTAGAAGTAGCTCGATCTTTGTCCTTCATTATGAGGGTTCCTAAGTTTCTTTGGGGTGAGGCGGTTCTTACTGTAGCCTATCTTATTAACCACATATCTCTTTGAGTTGTAGACTACTGCACACCACTTGAGTGCCTACAAAGGATGTTTTCTTTTGTTATACCTCCTCGAGTATTTAGGTATGTGTGCTTTATCTGAGATCATTGATCTACAATTGGTAAACTTGATCCTTAGGCTCTCAAGTGTGTGCTCATTGGCTATTCTACCACTCAGAAGGGATATAAATGCTATTATCTTACTGAGCAATGTATATTGGTTAGTATGGATGTGACATTTAGAAAGTCTGAGGTATTCTTTAGTAGTGATCCTATAGATATGTCCACTATCAACCTACTGTTGTATCCGATTTTCTCTTCTCTCCTAGTGTTTCATTTGATTTCGCAGCCATGAGGGAGAGACCGAGGAGCAGGAGTCTGGAAAGCAGGAGCAGTCTGACTGATAGGGGGAGCAACACTTTTCTCCATATGTTACTGAGCCTAGTATGTACATTATAAGAAAACTGACTATTAGTGATGGCTAATTGTCATTGCTAATAGTCAATTTGCCATTGCTAAAAATCTGATAGATATATCTTTATCGCTAATTATCATTATTAGCGACAGCAACTACTGTCGTCACTAATAACGTAATTAGCGATGACATTAGCAACAAAGAAGTTGCCATCGCTAATATTTTTTATTTTTTATAAAAATTTTAAAATATATTAGCAACGGCATCCTAGTCTCTAATACCATCACTAATAATTTTTAATTTTTTTTAAAAAAATTAAAAAACTATTAGCAACGATGATTTTATCACTAATGCCCTCATTAATACCTTTTTATTTTTAAAAAAAATTAGAAAGAACTATTAGCGATGGCACTCTGCATCGCTAATGCTGTCGTTAATAGTTTTTAATTTTTTTAAAAAATATAATTAAATAATTTAAAATTTATTAATAAATAATAATATTTTTAAAAATCTATTAAAAATAAAATAATAACTATTTAATATAATTATAAATATAAAATTAATTATATTAGATTAAAAATATAAATTATATAATTTTATATTGAGATACTGCTTTACAAGTATCAAAATGATATACAAATAAAAAAAATAATGTCCTCCTCCTCCTCCTCCTACTGATCTCCAGCAGCTGGTGGATGAGAGCTAGATATTCTAATATTTTAAAATAAAAAAAATATTATCCATAAGTTTCGATACGGAGGCATATCTTTCGATATCCTCCTCCGATTCTTGAGTAGATTATTTCTACATGTTTCATTCGATGATATTGAACTATAAATATCCTCGATCCATTAATTGAATGATTAGATTAAATTTTTAGTCTTAGATCTTCTTTTTCGATTCAAGTTTAGTCTAAATATGTAAAATTTTTAAATATAAAAATTTAAAATAAATAAAAAAATTTACTAATAGAATTATCTGATGAGATGGCTGGAATAATGAGTTCAACTGGTCGTACAGCCATGGATCCTCAAGATCCTCCATGATCGCATCGTGGATAGCATCTCGAACACTCTGAGGTGGCTAGCTTAGAAGCTTCTGCATTATTAGATATATGTGCCTTAGAAGTCAGAATTGGCTGACACTTGTAATACACTTCTAGGGGCAAAATTATAATTTTGACTAATATCAATAAAATGAGTTATTTTCTATCACATATGTATATTTAGTGTCTGTGATACATCCTTTGAGTTAATGGTAATGATAATTCATATTTTCAAAAGTTGAAAATTTAAGACATGAATAATCATTATTAACTCATAAAATACTTCCGACCATAGGATCATCACAAGGATGGTGATTGATCCGAAAGGTTGGTGTACAATCGCTTCTCTTTAGTAGATGAGTCTTGAGTCTATGGTGTGGAGACACCGGAGCGAGAGTACAGGTACTCGTTAGAGAATGAGGGCACTGAGCGTGACCACCTCGAGTAGTCATTAGGAAGTCTACCTTCTCGTCAATGACTGACTCGATGCTGCAGTAGTGTGTCTGGTTCTTTGACCTGAGGTGCATCGGCAGTTCACCTTGAGGGTGTTATAGTTTGACTACACCATTACTCGGTCTCCTAGCCATATGAAACCCTGAGGTGTATGTTGGCTATAGCATGTTCATTGTAGGAACTGGATAGCATCAAGATGGAATCTATCTACCTCGGTGGTAGAGGAGCAGCCCTATGATGATCATGAGAATCAAGTCCAGAAGTCCATGGCCATGGCAGAGTGAAATAATAGAAAGAGTTTCTATTTAGGTTTTCACATTGGACTTGGAATCGAATGATTACATCATATGACAGAGACTAGGGTTTGACGAGTTCACCTTAACCCTAATCTGATCGGGGCTCAAGATAGAAGAACTTAATCACACAGGTAGCTGCACCAAGAGGTTCGCATTCAGCTCTGATGGGTTGCCACCATATACTGCTAGGTGTCACTGGTGGATTTTGGGAGCAATTAGAATGATTTAGATGATCGATCATTCTAGCTGTTCGAATCAGAAGAGTTCTGATCCATCGAAAGGAGTTTCGATGATGTCGATGATAGAGATCATGACATATCCCATTACCATACAGAACTGAACCTAACTGGGTCACACAAACAAGGGTTTGAATCTGGTGATCATCAATTGAACTGATCCAGTTCAATTGATCTGAATGAGATTCAATTAGGTTCAAGGAAATCGTGCTAGCACTCGATTGAACCTAACGTTCTTCTTTTACTATCATAAATAAGTTGTCCTGACTGAGCCAAAGGAGTTTGTGCTCAATTTAGAGGCCTTCACTTTGGTCTGACTGGAGCTTGTCCAAGTCAGAAAAAGGTTGTCTTATTTTGTAAGACATTACCTGCCATTTTTGGTCACCTGCCATTTCTCGTTCTTTGACTTTGGTCAAAAGTTGACCTTTGACTGGTCAAATGTTGACCATTGATACTTTGACTTTTGTCCACATGTCATGCACCTATTGGAGAGCTGGTGGGGGCCTGTCCCCCTAGCCAGAACCTGGCAAGGAGGAGGGCGCACGCCACCCTTGGCGTGTGCCCAAGTTGGAGGCGCCCAGGAGTCCCTGTTGGACAGGGACTCCATCTCCTTTTTGGATTCCAATTAGAGTTCTCCTAAGAACCAACTTTGACTGGTCTTAGGCACCCTCTAAGGAGGAATCCAGGGGACTCTATTTCCACCAATCAGATTTAGATCTGATTTCACAAAGGGTTGTGATTGGTTGGGAAGAAGAGGAGTTGGATCATGCTTAGTCTATAAATAAGACCCTGCGCCCAACTCAAATTAAGATTGAAATCATGAAATTCTCCACGCCCCAAGGCTGCCTTCTCCTCTCCTCCTCCATGCCAAACCCACCTTCTCCCTCTCCTCTCCACGTCCAAAAGGAGTTTTGGACCTTGGTTGGTGCGATCCAGATGAGAGAAAGGCGACTGAAAGCTAGAAGGCTGCGCTGCTGCAAAGGACAACTGCTGATCTTCAAAAGGAGTTTTGAAGATCCTCCAGATCAGATCCAGATCTAATTTTTGGAGATGTGATAGAGAAGAAGAGGATCTCCAGATCCAACCCTGAGTGGATACCGGTAGAGGCCAGGCACTTGCGTGGCTAGATCCAGAACCTTCCGCTGCTTACAGGATCATCAACGGATAATAGGATTACCCACTTCAAGGTAAATTAAATTTGATTTAATTTATCTAAATTTATTTTAATTTTAAAATAATAATAATCAGATCTAAAATATCTCAGATCTGATATGGATCAAAGAGAAAAATTTTTGAAATATATCTCTTGATCTGATCAGATCTGAACGAACCTGGACCGAAAAATCAGGATTTTCCTTCAACTGGTATCAGAGCCAAGGTTCTAAAAGTATTTAGATCTGATTTTAAATTTATTTTAATTAAAAATAAGTAATTTTAGATGTCACATGAGATGTGATCAGATCTAAAATCAGAAAAAAAATTAAAATTAAATGATTTGGATCTAAGATTAGAAAATATGCATGACTAGTTCTAAAATAGAATAGTTCTATAGAATAGTCTTATATGTTTTTAATTTAATTTGATTAAATCATATTTTAGATCTAATTTATTTACTATTTTTTGATATTATAATAATTATAATAATATCTAAAAAATAGCAAATAAAAATTATTTAATTTTAAATATCATATGAGATATGATTGATGCATGTCTAGACTAGTTGTAGAATAGTTCTACATAATTATCTAGATTAGAATTTATTTTGATTAGATCAATTTAAATCTAATTTTTTAGATTATTATGAGATAATTTAGATCTAAAAATATGCATGATTCGATACATGAGATGTATGCAAAATATGCCATGATTAGATCTAATTTGTATATGAGATATATGATATAGATCTAAAACTATTTTGTAGTATTGCATGTTCCTGATTAAGGCGTTCCTCTTGGCCGTCCGGTCATAAGAATGAAGAAGGATTTAAAGGCCCTCTCCTTCCCATTCGATGGGGTGTTCTTATGATGTGTAGGGGTGCTGCGTGTTCGTCCTTAATCAGAAACCCAAAAACTTACTTTCTGCAAAAACCCTAGATCCTGAAACCCTAGGATTTATTGTGCATATTTTATTTTATGAACCCTACTTAATTAAAAATTAAGTTTATGGAATATTAATTAGGTCTAAAATTGAGAATTTCAGATCTAAGACATATTCATAATACTGGGTTCGGGCTTGGGTAGCTCAATTAGGTCTAAGCGGTTGATCAAAACCGAATCAAGAGTTGGTTAGATGGGATCAACAATGCTTAAATTGACCAGCCTAATAGGATTAAGTCTGGGTCAAGATCGA
>QRFJ01001229.1:127306-172454 GCA_006176705.1 Cocos nucifera | reverse complement strand
TAAGCCACTGGAGGATCGAAGTTATGGCTGAATCTTATGACTCAACTCCTACTCACTCTTCCGATGACCCTGAGCCATCCCTTAAGGTCAAGGGTGGGCTAAGTGGACGAGTCATTACCATACCACGTAATGACGTACTTCGCATAATCCACCTACTCAGTTCAAAAATATATTAGTTTTAATATACATATCAAATTCTGTAACAACTTAATAAATATAGTTTAAAAATTTTATAGCGATATACCATGACCTAGAATCTAAATAATCATCAGTCCTTCTAGACCAGTATGCGGCCTCTCATAAGTATAGCTAGCTTGATGGATGATCCAATTAAATTTTTATAGTTCTAGTGAAGAGTTTTGGTATATATTTCTTAACAGTCTGTCATCCATAATATATGTGTTGATGGAGCAGCTCGTGTGTCTGATTGGATCTTGCTGGACGGCTTAATTCTGTCGGGCCCTTTGCCGCCTACTAGCGTACTTCTCGTTGCTCTACTATGGCATATAGAATAATGATGTATCATAATTATATACAAATCAAAAAAAATTAGGTAATGTCCTTCTCGTCCTGCTGCTCATCTTCAGCAATTAATGGATGAGAGTCGGATATCCCAACATCCTGAAATAAAAAAAAATAAAATATTATTCATAAATTTTGATATGAGATGTATCTTTTGATATAGAGGTGTATCTTTCGATATCCTTCTTCGATTCTCGAACAGATTATTTCTACATGTTTCATTTGATGATATGGAACTATAGATACCGCGGTCCATCAATTGGATAGTTAGATTGAATTTTTAGCCCCTAGATCTTCTTTTCCGACTTAACCTAGCCTAAATATGTAAAGCTTCTAAATATAAAAATTTAAAATAAGTAAAAGAGTTTACTAATAGAATTATCTGATAAGATGGCTGAAACAACGAGCCCAACTGATCGCATAGTTATGGATCATGAAGATCCTCCACGATCGCATCGTGGATGACATCCCAGATGCTCAGAGATCACTGGCTTAGAAGCCTCTGCATGACCTCTTCCACATAAGTATTGCTCTAAATCTGGGATGTCGAGGTTTGTGAAGATGCCAAAAAGGATTGAGCCACTGAAGAGTCGAAGCTCTGGCCGAATCCTATGATCCGGCTCCTACTCACCCCTATAGTGTCTGTGAGCCATCCCTTAAGATCAAGGGTGGGCTAAGTGGATGGATCATTACCGTACCATGCAATGACGTACTCCACATAATCTATCTACATAGTTCAGAAATACATTAGCTCTAATATACATATCAGATTCTATAAAAATTTAATAAATATAGTTTGAAATCCTTTCTGTGATCTGTCGTGATCTAGAATCTAAATAATTATCAGTCCTCCTAGATCAATGTATGGCCTCCCACAACTGCAGCTAGTTTAGTGGATGATCTAGTTGCCATATCTGTAATAAGTAAATAATAAAATTAAATTAATTAAAGCATACATATAAGAATTTTTGTAGTTATAGTGAAAAATTTTGGTATAGATTTTTTAACAGTCTATCAGCCACAACATGTATACCGATGGAGCCACTCATGTACCTAATCGGATCCTACTAGGTGGCCTGATTCTACCAGGCCCTCTGCCGCCTACTAGCGTACTTCTCGCTGTTCCACTGAGGCATACAAAATAATGATATATCAAAATTATATATAAATTTAAAAAAAATTAAGTAACGTCCTCCTCATCCTGCTGCTCATCTCCAGTAGCTGGTGGATGAGAGCCGAATATTTCAGCATCCTAAAATAAAGAAAAATAAAATATTATTCATAAGTTTTAATACAGAAATGTATCTTTTGATACGAAAGCGTATCTTTCGATACCCTTCTCCGATTCTCAAATATATTATTTCTACATGTTCTATTCGATGAAAAAGAACTATAGGCACCTCCGGTCTATCAATTAGATAGTTAGGTTAAATTTTTAGCTCCTAAATCTCTTTTTTCGATTCAAGCCTAGCCTAAATATGTAAAGCTTTTAAATATAAAAATTTAAAATAAGTAAAAAAATTTACTAATAGAATTACCTGATATGATGGCTGGAACAATGAGCCCAGCTGGTCACACAGCCATGGGTCTTGATATATGATATACAATATTATTTTAGAAACTTATACATTGATCAATTTTTTTAGAACTCATTTCTTCACTTGTATTGAAAATCAAAAAGTAAATATTACATTTTCATAATATAAACTTACATATATATCATAATTAAATAAAATAATTATTATGATAAAATAATTTTAAAAATAGAAGAACATCAGAACTTCTATATATTATACTAGATATAACTACTGAGTTACATAATTAGCAAAATGATCACAAAAATCATGGAACTCACCTCTTAACAAAATAAGGAGCTATCAAGCCAGCATAAGATGGTGCCAATTGCCCAAGCTTTTCTTCTAAACATGGAGCTGTCGCCTATGGGATAAAGTACAATTAGCAAAACTAGAAGTTGTAGCTGTCTAATAACTATCAAACTAAAGTATTAACAAACAGACCTCTAAAACAGTCTTAGACCAGATACATTGATTAATATCCATCAAGTTCATCCCTGCTCCATCAGCTTCATCAATACTCGCATAATCTCCAATGAGAAGAGAGGCCATGAAGGAACTAGCAAGTAAGATTCTCTTGGTCTCACGGTAAACTTCCTTTTATGTTTCAAATATTTTTCAGATCTAAGGTCCAGTGAATCTCTCATAAGCACGAGACCCTTGAGAGACCCTGTAAGCTTTGATAACTCCAACGCACCACCCACAGCCTTCTCTATTTCTCTACACTGTGAATTGGTGCTACTATCCATCCATATTGGTGAATCCTTTGTAGAGAAAGCATTGCCAAGCAGTATTACTAAAGGCTTACTAGGGTCCAAAGATGCCAACATGGCCTTACTACCTTTGTTCCAGTAGACACTACCATGTTGCTATCCGCTGCCCGATATGGCCACAACCTTTCCATGGTCCACTTTTGATTTCAATTTCTCAAGTATGAGGTCCAGAGCCTCCACCCACATCAAAGTTGGGGAGACAATCCTACCATACATCAAGGGTCCCTGTACACCCCATCTTTGGTCTGTTAGTGTGACAATTCAGAATCAAAATGGACAACTACATCAGAATCAAAATGCTAATTATGCATTTCCTTCCCCACATATCTCTCAAAAAGATAATGAAATGAAAAGAAAAAGGTGCAAAAAGAAAAAAAAAATGATCATCTATGAGCAAAAAGAAAAAAAAATTGATCATCTATATGAAGAAAGGTCATACATTGAATTATTTTCCGTCTTTCCTTTGTTTTCATTGATTTTCCCTATATATGTTTTTCCATCTTTCCTCTACGTCCTCAGGAGTCCCAACTGGGTGGGAGCTTGAAGCAGCCGAGGGAAGCTTAGATGATGGTGAGGGTTTTGTGTTGGGTATTTTATTTTTTCTTTTTCTTTCTTGCCATTTTTTTCTCTTATTTGAAGATGTATGGGAAGGAAAGCACCTAAGGGAGATCAGAGGAGAAGTCTAATTGGTAGGAGGTGGTGGAGACCGGCGAGAAGGGTGGGAAAGAAGTGCACGTCCATGATGGCTCGAGGCTATGGGAAGGTAACACGGGTTGGGGCCGCGGGGTGGGGCCACGGGCTAGGGGAGGTGGGGCAGGGGCCGTGGGGTTGGGCTGGCAACATTGAGGTCGGCAGGGTTAGGGTGGATGCAGGCATGGAGGGATGCGAGCTTGGAGCAGCGAAGTCAGGGCGGCCGCGGCTCGTAGGGTTGGGTTGGGGATTTCGGGGCCAGCGGGGTCGGAGCGGCCATGGGACACTAGAGGGATAGGACGGGGAGGGAGGAAAGGAGGATTGGGGGGATGAGGGGGGTTTGGGCACTGGCATGGCGAGAGGAGGATGAGGGACAGGAATAAGAAAGGATGAGTGCAAAAGCAAAATTTTTTTTTCGTGCGATGGTTTTGAGGACTATTAGCGACGACAAATTGACTATCGCTAATGCCATCAGTAAAAATAATAGCGACGGAACTCTATCGCTAAAAATAAAAATTCATCATTAATACTTTTATCAAAAAAATTTATAATTTTTATTAGCGATAGTAAATTAGCCATCGCTAATACCGTCGGTACAAGTATTCGCAACGGTGACTCCATCACTAAAAATAGAGAGCCATTGCTAATACTAATAATTTTTAAAAATATTTTTTTTAATTTTTTTAAATTTTTTTTTTAAATTATTAGCAATGGCAAATAAAATCATCACTAATAACCATCGATAATTAATTAATTTAATCATAATTATAATTAATTTTTTTAAAAATTTTAAATTATTAGAAATGGCTTCTTTCATCGCTAATAGTTAGAAATCTATCGGTAATATTACTATTAGCGATGACAAGAATGCCATCGCTAAAATCCATCGCTAATTTTAAATTTTTTAAATTTTTTTGAATATAGTATAATTTTAGAATTTAAAGTTCATCTTCATTATTCATTATCTAAATAATTATTGTTAGAGTATCATCACAAAAAACTTTCTCGATCCGATTGCCTTAGCTATATCAATCAATAAAATTTAATTTTGATGGCCATAAATGATTATATGATAATATGATAGATAGAGATCACCGATGGATTTAAAAACTTACAACAATAATTTCAGTGATATTTGTATCATACTATCAAAATTTTACTTCAATCAGACATCATTGTCATGATCAATTTAGCATGAAATGATTTCAACCATTAAATAAAAATGAGTGATCAAAAGGCCAAACGGCATTCGATTAAGATAATTTTTAGATAAATAATTTTTGATACTATTTTAATTATTTTTATGATGATGATCATAAAATTCAAACTATAAATATATGAACCATTCATGTTAAGCAGATCTCACAAAAGTACCAGTATAATTACTTAAGGATTTTAAGAATGAGTATCAAGAGACATAGTTTTAGATCGTTCATATATATGTGATTTAAATTTTACGATCACTACCATACAAATGATCAAAATAGTAGCAAAAATTATTTATCTAAAAAAATATCTTATAATCGAACACCATTTAGCTTTTTGATCACTTTTTTTATTTAATAGTCCAAATTATTTCATACTAAATTGATCATGATAATGATATCCGATTAAAATAAAATTTTGATAGTATATTATAAATATCATGGAGATCATTGTTATAAGTTTTTGAATTCATCGATAGTCTCTATCTATCAAATTATCATGTAATTTTTTATAGCCATCAAAATTAAATTTTATTGATCGACATAGCTAGGTCTATCGGATTGAGATAATTTTTTATAATGATATTCTAATAATAATTATTTAGATAATGAACAATAAAGATAAGCTTTAAATTTTAAAATTATACTATATTTTAAAAAAAATAATAAAAAATTTAAAATTAGCGATGATATTTAGCGACTGCATTTTTGTCGTTGCTAATATTGTATTAACAATGCAGTCTAACCATTAGCAATAGCCAAATCCATCACTAATAAATTTGAAATAAAATTTAAATTATTTTTTATTAGCGATGGTAAAATGCTGTCTCTAATAATTATATATCATCACTAATAATAATAAAATTTAATTAAAAAAATAAAATTACTTAGTATTAGCGATGGCTAATTTTTGTTGCTAATACTATTGCTAATAACTATAACAACGGCATGACCGTTGCCACTGCCGTCGCTAATAATTATTACACATGGCTAAGGTTCCATCGTTAAAGCTATCGGTAAAAATGATTATTAGTAATGGCAATTTTATCGTCTCTAATTTCATCACTAATATCTATTATTAGTGATAGCAAAAATACCGTCGCTAATGTCTATCGCTAATATTCTATTTTTTTGTAGTGGCATTTTCTACTACCAATAATCTTCTTTAGAGTCGGCTCTGGTATCTTTCTCTTCCAAAGATAATGGTGGTAACTTTTCTTTGATAGATTTATATCTTTCTATTGCTCATAGAAAAACTTTCCATCCATACATTATTTCTTCTCGTTACCATCATGGTATTGCTGATTTTATTTTCTATAAGTCTCTTTCATCTTCATATAGGTCCTTTGTTGCATCTCTAGCTTTTATCTTAATTTGTTCCCTCGCACTGAAAGGATGCTATGGCAGATCCAAAACGAAAGAAGACAATGCTTGAGGAGATGAAAGCCTTGGCCAAGAATAATACATGTTCCATTACGTGCTAGGAAACAAGCTATCGGCTGCAAATGGGTTTTTACCATAAATTAAACTCCAGAAGGGACTATTGATCGCTATAAAGCATGGTTGGTAGCAAAAAGTTATACTTCAACATATGGAATAGACTATGATAAAACCTTTGCTCCAGTTGCAAATATCAATTCTGTGAGGACCCTTATTTCTTATGCCGCTAATCTTGGTAGGAGTCTTTCTTAATTAGATGTTAAGAACACATTTTTACATGAAAATCTTTAGGAGGAGGTGTACATGAAAATTTCACCAGATTTTTTTAGTGCTGCAGCTGCTGGAAAGGTATGTCGACTACGTCGCTTGCTTTATAGCTTGAAACAATCATCTCGGGCCTGGTTTGATCGATTTCGATGAGCAATGCTCGATATGGATTATCAGCAAAGTAATGCCGATCATACTATATCCTTTCAGCATAATAGTGGGAAGGTTGCAGTTCTAATATTATATGTTGATGATATAAAGACCCATTTAGCTCAAACATTTGAAGTTAAGGATCTTGGTCCTTTGAGATACTTACTTGGGATTGAAGTTGCTAGATCATCTCATGGTATTTTTTTTCTTAGTAAAAGTATGTATTTGACTTACTGACGGAAATAGGCATGTTATATTGTAGACCTGTAGCTA
Organism: Cocos nucifera; assembly: GCA_006176705.1. Lineage (NCBI taxonomy): Eukaryota > Viridiplantae > Streptophyta > Magnoliopsida > Arecales > Arecaceae > Cocos > Cocos nucifera. Next base: position 165,560 of record QRFJ01001229.1, on the reverse strand, counting down.
TCGTCTCATGGCAGATAGCGGTACTCCAGTTGATTGGAAGAGATATCGGCATCTTGTGGGATAACTAATTTATCTTTCTCATACTCATCCCGACATCTTCTTTGCTATTAGTGTCGTGAGCCAGTATATGCACGATCCTGATGAGTGGCATTAAGAAGCTGTCTATCGAATTGTATGTTATCTTAAAGGATGTTCTAGACATGATCTTATATTTTTTCGTCATGGATATCTTAAGATCGAGGGATATATTGATACTGACTGGGCTGGTGCTCTGGATGATAGAAAATTCACCTCAGGCTATTGTACTTTCTTAGGTGGCAATCTTATGATATGATGTAGCAAGAAGTAAGATATGGTTGCTTGTTCTAGTACAAAAGCTGAATATAAGGCCTTAGTCCAAAAAGTCTGTGAAGTTATGTGGTTAAAGCAACCACTAACTGAGTTGCATCTTTTTCGATCTTTTCCTATACTTCTCTTTCGTGATAATAAGATAACTATTAATATTACTAATAATCTTGTTTAGCACGATCGGACGAAGCATATTGAGGTTGATCGATATTTTATTAAAGAAAAGCTAGATTAGTGAGTTATCTGCCTTTCTTTTATCAAATCCTTCGAACAACTAGCTAATATTTCACAAAAGGGCTTAGCACTTCAGTTGTTATATTTATTTATAACAAGATAGGACTCCATAATATCTCCCTCCCATCTTGAGGGGAAGTGTTGGAAAATAGATAGTATTTTCTTATTTAGCTACTCTAATTAGGAATTATAAAGGTGGTTATGAGCTATCAATAGCATGGTTGTTTTCTAAAAGAGAAGGAGTTTGTATATATTGGGGTCTACTCCCTTATATAAAATACAGAAAATAAAAATCCTTTTTTCATTAGTGATGAAGAAATAATTCAATCGGTTGTCGTAGAATGACCATAGAAGGATTGGAATAACTTAACTATATCCCCCTTAATGATATTCCAGAAATGTTTATAGAATGAGAAAGGACACTCGTCCGGTCCTGGTGATTTATCAGAGGCAAAGCTAAAAATGGCTTCCTCAATATTATCTTCTTTAAACAGCTCCTCCATTTATGAGAGATTTAATGGCCCTTCCAGATATAAAACTGCCCAGTCTGCCTCAGCAAGTGATTGCTTATTGGACACCAATAGTTGAGAAAAGTATTGATGAAATGCTTGCATTATCTCCCGTTGCAATGTCAACTTATTGCCATTTTGGTGAAGTTTTAAAATAGTTTTCTTCCTCTTTCTGTTACTTTCCATACATGTAAAAATTTTGCATTGCGATCTCCACATCGAAGCCACTGAGTCCGCGTTCTTTGTTTCCAGAGTACTTCTTCTTGACTTAGGATTAGATCTAACTGCGATTTAAGAAGCGAGCGCTTTGAAACCTCTTAGGGAGAGAGACTCCTTGTTTCCTCTTCAAAATCAATAAGATTGATTTGGGTTCGTAGACTATTTTCGTCAAGATGATATTGCCCACCACTGTTCTATTCACTATTTAAGTTTGGTTCGGAGAAATCATAGTTTCTTTGTTAGGTTTTTGGCTGGATCTCATGCATTTGGTGCTAAGGCCCACCACGGGTGGACTGTGGATCATTTCATCAAACCTAGAACAAGAGAACCAAAGATTTTCAAATTGGAATGGCTTAGTATGGCCGATCCTAGTGATTGCTGACTAGGTTGCAGCACGAGCGGAAAGTGGTCTGAGGTTGAAAGAACCTGCATTAAGAGGATGGCCAGAGGAAAATGGTTGTGCCATCTGCCATTCGAGAGATACAAAACACCTGTCAAGCTTAGACATCAAAGCATTTTTTCTCTTAAGTTTGACCATGTAAATTTCCTCCTGGTATGGTTGAGCTCCAGAAATGCATTGCCGTTGACAAAATTGCTGAACAGATTTGACGCAGCAACGTTGGTTGTCCTCTCTTTTCTATCAACGGCAAACCTTACTGCATTGAAATCTCCCACTAGAACCCATGGCCCATGGTATTTTCCGTACAATAGGTACAGCCCCATGAAGAAGGTCCTCTTTTCGTTTTAGTCCTGAGGGCCATAAACATTGGATAGCATCCAAGAAAAGCCAGTTTGTTTTCATTTTAAATTTGCTGTAAGGGTGTAACAGCCTCGTTCGAGCAACTGACCCTCTACGATGTCTGGATCCCGACACGTTAAAAGTCGTCCAGAGAGCCGCATGCATCCTTTGCCATCCATCGGCTTAGTTTTGACCCATATAAGGAGCTCTGAGGCCTCTGAGTGATTTTGTCTTGCTTGGTTTCTTGTAGACAAGCAATCATGTACTTTGAGAGTTTAATAGTCTCTCGAATTGCACGATGTTTTTTTCGGTTTGCTAGACCCCCATGTATTCCAACTTAGAGTTGACATGTTTCCAAGTGAAAACAAGCAGAGGCATTACCAAGGAGAAGAGTTGAAGCAGAGATTCCATTAGCGTTGATCCAAAGGAAAGTACAGATATGGTAGTCTGCAGCATGAAGATACAAAGTAGCATCTTGAGCCCTGACATTGCACCCATAATGACAACATACGAGGGAGAAAGAAGACAAAACGATGGTACAACTTCACCCCAAAAAGCCACTTGACATAGTTCCAAGTTGTAACCAAAATCCTAGTTCTTTGTGTCATGCCTTCATCGATGCAACAGTGGCCTTGCACCTGAGCAATTTCATCTCTTTCAGTTTGCCTGAGCTGGTTGGTTGGCCTTCTTGTTGGAGGATTAGCCCACATTGTTTGCCCAACTTCTCAAGGTCAGCAGCAGTAAGTGAATCGATGAAGAAAATTTCCGCCTCACTAAGGGAGTCTTCGGTGAGTCCCAGTGATCTTATCTTCTTCGATCTGAGTCTGGCACTGTGCTTAGTGGCCGGAGAAGGGGTATGCTTAAATGTATTTACAGTGGGTGCAAGAGAGAGAGGATGGGATGATGAGGGTGTTAGGTCGTAGCTAATCGCCTGAAGGATTTTTGAGAAGACCTTATCCACTGGTACCAGTGGCTGGCTACAGGGGCTATTAAAGTCATTGATGGGGGAGGTTTGATAATTAAGCTTCCTAGAGGAGTAATGACTAGCATCCAGAGCGGTAGCCGAGGAAGGAAGATAAAGGGAGGTTGCATTTGAATTCAAACTAAGCAAAGGTTTTGACGAGTATTCAACCAGCAAGAGATACAAAGTGGGTGGAGAAGGGGGTATAGCCGAGAAAGTCAATTTGAAAGCGAGATCATGCACTAGCTAGGATCACAAGTAGGGCAGTAACAAGTGAGTGGACTGACTTTGAACCTACAAAAGGGTTGAGTGCGTTCGGCCACAGGTGGACTTGACATGATTGGGCCTCGGGTATGGGGATGAGTCGTCCGATCTGGTGCCCAGTCTTTTCTTTTCTCCTAGCCGAATCCTCTCCTTCGTCAGGGCCGAACCAAAACTCCCAGTCTTCTTCTTCATCGCCCAGTTTTCCATTCTCAGACAAGTCTCCCGCTGGAACCTACTCAGTAACAAAGTTAATACGGACCTTAACACTGTGAATAAATGGCCCAACAGTAACGTTAATTGTGTCCAGGTCGTCTTCTATATCCTCACAAAAGAAATCAACGAGGTCTCCCAACGTAAACATCTTTGACTTGCACGGTGAGGTGTTCCAAGGCTCGAGATGATAACTGCTGCATCTTCCACATTCCAATAGGTTTATAGGAAATTTAGAAGGCTAGCGCTAACCTTTAATGAGTCTATGTGGGGTTCTGCCTCTGTATTGATCCCAGTGACTCGGCTGAAGACTGAATCCATCCCCTTTGGTCATGAGCTAGTGGACGATCTCTTTGGATGGGCAGGCTACAAAAAAAAAAAAAAAAAAGGATTAGTAGGCCTTCTGGTGGTCCAAGAGCCCAATGCTCGAGCTTTATGAGCTAGGGTGTGTTGAACATCGTCTCCTTTTATCGATCGGCCGGCTTCTACGCTCACTCTAGATGGTGGGATATGTGATATGTCTGGACTATACTGGCAGGTACTAGGCAGAAAAGCTTTTGTTGATGTGCCTGCAGCTGACGAGCCCACCACCAAAGAAGGCGACTCCACGAACATAGTCGAATGGTAACCAGTAATTAGCCCTTGATGTCCTCTTTGACTCTGATCTCGACACGTCTCCCTGGCCGTTTGATTAATGAAGAGTGGTCAGCTTACTGTAGGGTGCTTGCATGCTCGCAGGGAGTGCCCAAACCTCTTGGAGTGAAAATATTTTATAGGGTTTCGGCAAGAGCTCTTGTAGTGGTTTTTGTCGCCACAACTAAAGCGGTGACCAACCGTGAAAGGACGGAAGCGGCATCCACTGTAGCGTAGACTGCACTCATGGCGTGTTTCTCTCCCTTTGCCAAAGTACGTATCCAGTATAATCTCTATATGATGCCGGGCGGTTTCATGGCTGACCAGATATTAGTGCTTCTATGTAGCTGGCGAACCCTTTCCTTATCATCTTTTGTGGAATAGGATATAGGCCGGGCGACGTACCACATTGAGACATGGGTTGAAGATTTCCCATCGCCTCATTTCGGCGCCGTTGATGTAAACTGTTCATCCATTTCGGCGCCTCATGGCAGTGGTTGGGTTAAAAGAGAGCCGGGCATTCCCTCGAAGGGCACACCACTTGAGGGTTCATTGGGGGGAAAAATGGCGCAGAATGATCCCCAATGCAAAGGAGGGGGGCCCAGAATGCTTTGCGAGTGTTTCACCAGATTTTGCGAAGCCCGAGGGGCATGGTCTTTGATGGTGCCCAGGCGGATGGCATTTGCGCCAGTTGCCTCGAAGGGAGGGTGAATGGGTTTGAGTTGCTGCAGTGAAGAAGATGGGGTCTGAGAGTGTTGCGAGTAGAAGGGAGAAGGGGAGGGGAGATGGAGCATGCTATTTCTTCCTCTACTTTTGCCAGAGCTTCTCTCTCTAGACATCTCGTCAAAGCTTCTCTTCATCCATATATAGCATTGTTACCAAGATAAATTTCATAAAATGTAAAATAAATTGTATAACCATCTGGACATTGTGAAATGAAAACTTAGTTTTTGTTAGGGGAATGCTACCAATCAACAGATTTTGATTTACAATCAAGTGCTCGATCATGTAGTAAGAAATTATCATAAAAATATCAAACCTATTATCAATGGACCTTCGGTAGAAATTAATTTTCATCATTAAATCTAATTTCAGTTAATCTTTTAGAAATCCCTTGTTGATTGACCGACTTCATACTTTGCCAAACTATGGCGCTAAGTTCAGTATTCCACTCCTTATCTCTCTTTGTTTTACACAGAAACACCATGGTCACTCTCTTTTATGTGAATAGTACTGACATTGTAGCATGAGAAAGAAGGAAAGGACAAAAAAACAATCTTACAGAGAAATAGAAACATAAAATTTAAAAAAAAAAAAGAAAAAGAAAAGAAAATAAGAACTCCAATCCTTGCCATGTCCTATCTCTGGCGGTTGAAAAATCATGTCCATCTAGTATATTCAAAAGTATAGAAGCTTTTTTTAAAGAAAAACTAGATTTGAGGGGTTAACTTAGATTTTCTAGTGATTAAGAGATATAATAAGGACAAAGTTAATATGATCCAATTTTAATTCAAATAACATGATTGTACCTTTGTTTTCTTTCTGTCCCACATGACAAGCTCAATAGTTTCCGGTGTCTATCATTGGGGTGTTCTAATTCGATGGATTATACCTCACTTGTTGAACTATGAACTCATAACTTTTGTTAAATTTGCTTAACAAAATAAAATATAATTAAATATTACATTATTAGACATAGACTCCTACTCTCTAGATCTCCATCCAATGTTTTCTTGTCCAATCCTATCTCGTGAGTATAGGAGTTAAGACTACAAATCATCACCTACATGGACTTTGAACCAACACATTCAACCATGGTATCATGCAATTAGCTTCCCTATTATAAAAGAAACGATCAGCATCTTGTCATATTTAGATAAAATAATATTTTACCATACAGATAAAAGGATATATATATATATATATGGACACACACACACACACACATATATATAGACACACACACACACGCATACACACACACACACACACATATATATAAAAGAAGTGGTCTGCCCATTCTCTCCATCTAATATTTTTCACTTCAATCACCTGATTCTAGGAGTTTCAAACAACACATCCATATTCAGTTCCACCAACTAATACATAATTTAAGATGAACTGAATGGCCCATAACATACAATTTCAAAAATTCACACCAATTGATGGAACATAATCTCTCTATCTTGAGCCATTCTGCCCCTCTCTCTTCCATTATCTCTTCTAAGCTCCTATAGAACTTGGGAAGATAACATACATATGAAGTTTGAAAGGGAGCGAAAAGAGGAAGGCCTCTGCTAGGGTTTTGAAAGTACCTTACAGAGGGGGAATGGAATTAGAGCAATGCTTATAAAATTTTAATGTAGATTAAGAAAACTAATAATATTTTTAATTCTCTTATTGTAGAATTATAGAAGAAGTATTGAAAATCATAAAAAATAAATAATAAAAAAATAACAAATTATGAAGCATGTACAATACTATGCTAAGGCATATTCTCATATCTTATGCAGAAAAATTCAGAAAAACCATTCCAAGATATGACTGAGATCCTTCGCTTGTGAGTACAACTGTGGAGGAGATCGATGGAGGTTCTTTTAGCATTAAGCAAAATGAATAGAAATAGAAACTTGGAAAGCTGAGAGATTGGAAAGCAGAAAGAGAGAAGATTTCTATTGAAAAATTGAGCCTATGGATTAGGTCTTAAGATGGTCTTTTTATAGCCATCAAAATCTGATTGTTAGGCTCATTAAATCTTGTAATTAGAGGCCTAATGTTCATCCATTAAGGATTTAATTAGGAGCCCAATGTTCAGAAATGGTAATAAAAATATTAATAGTAGTATAAACATTTAAACGGTAAAAAATAAAAATAAAAGAATAAGATTTTCGATTAGTCAGGTATTTAGCCCACACCAGCATCCACAGCCATGCCCGTGCCCTGCCTAGCTCGGTCCGATTCTAAGTGGCTTTAGACAAACCCTTTATATATATATGACATTAAAAATTCTTGTTTTTCTGGTATGGGACTAGAGAATCTCAATATGGATTATCAAAAGAAAAATATTTTAAAAAAAATTTTGAATTGAGAAAAATTTTGAGTTTTCCATTTAGTATTCTTTCCAATAATCTTCCACAAAACTCAAATTTTTTTAAAATCATAAACTAAATTATATCAAAAATTAAAATATAGATTATTAGGTGCCTATACTATGCAATGAGTAAGGTGTCTTTTCAAAACTTAATCTCACTTAGTATGAATAGTTTTCATCTAAAAAAATTGGAGTGAACCAGATATTGAACTATATTCTTTTGATCCAGATTTTAACTATCACACACACAGTACAGAATTCTCCATCGAGAGTTTAATGGCCCTATATATATACACGTTAATAACCCTATATATGTATATATCTTGATTTTTCATGAGAGTTTCTAGAGACAGCTTATATCTCATAGTCGCAGCCATATATGGATACTGTTATATAGGTGAGCCCTCTAAGAATGTATGCAGAATCACATTTAGCGAAAAATACCAACTTGAATCTCATTTAGAGCTAAAGCTCTTCCTTAACCACTATATAAGAGCATTAGATACCATAGGGATAGAATTGGAGTAGTAAAACTGTGCTTTTTGACAAATCAATATGCTTATTTTTACTATATTGAATCTCCTTCAAAGAATCATCTATCATAGAGGTTGAGTTTCCATTATTGAAAGGCCCATTATGGGCAAGGTCTTATTCCCTCAATATCTTAAGGACTTTAATTAGTCCTATTTAAATCTTTAGTAAGACGGTCAATAAGATTTTGATCAAATCTTATAAAATTTTAAACTATAATATCATGCTTTTATTGCTATTTAATAGATTTTTATCTCAACTTTATATATCTATTAGCTTTAGAATTTATGATTTTTTTTTAAAATCAGTTGCAGCTCTAGAATCATAATAAATAGATATAGGAGGTATAAGAGTTGATATTAGAGGAATAGATGAGCATAAATTTTTAACCACTCGACTTCTAGAGGCAATATCGAGAGCTATCTCTGCCTTCATAGTGCTTCTAGCTATTATAGTTTGTTTGAATGATTGCTAAGAGACAACACTATCACCAAGAATAAAGATATATTCAGAAGTGGATTTAATATCCAAAGAATCAGATATCCAGTTGGTATTATTATATACCTCAAGTATAGTAGGATAGCCAACATAGTTAAGCTTAAAAGATATGGTACCTTTAAGATATCAAAATACTCTTTCTAAAGCAATCTAGTAAAATATGCTAGGATTGCTAGTATACCTATTTAATTTAAAAATGACATAAGCAACATCAGATCTAATTCTATTTGCTAGATACAAGAGAGATTCAATGATCTGAGCATATTTTTCTAATTTATAGGGTTATTATTATTCTTTACTAATTGAACACTAGGATCATAAAATATAAACATAGGAGAATAATCTGAATATCCAAATTTATTCAATATCTTTTGTATATAGTGAGATTGAGTTAGATCAAAAGAATTAGATAATATAATTATCTTCATATCTAAAATCACATCCGCTTAACCAAGATTTTTCATAAAGTCATTTGATAAGAAAGTTTTGATATCATTAATTAAATTAATATCAAGTACTAGAATTAGGATATCATCTATATAAAGATAAAGAAGAATACATCGATCATCAAATCTTTTATAATATATATAATTATCAAATTTATTAATTTAAAAATCATAAGAAAGAATAACACTATCAAATTTTTCGCACCATTGTTTAGGTGCTTGTTTCAGCCTATATAGGGATTTAACTAGCTTCCATACTTTATTTTCTTGATTAGATATAGAGAAAAATTTAGGTTGTTTATATAGATTTTTTCTTTTAGATCACCATGGAGAAAAGCAGTTTTGACATCTATTTGATGAACAAGTACTTTATGGATAGAAGTTAAAGCAAAAAGAACTTAGATAGTGGATATGTGGACAATAGATAAATATGTGTCAAAGAAGTCAAATTTAGCATTTTGCTTAAAACCTTGAGTTACAAGCCGCACCTTATATCTTTCCACTATTTCATCTATCCTAAGTTTTTCTTAAAGATCCATTCACATCTTAGAGGTTTGGTTCCAGAAGGTAAATCAATGGGAATCCAAGTATTATTTTCAATAATTGATTCGATCTCATTGTTTATAGATTTTTTTCTAGAATGGAGCTTCTGGAGAGCTCAAAGCTTCTTGATAAGTTATTGGTATTCCTTCAACCATGAAAGTAATCAATTCTCCATCAAAACTCTTTTCATATCTTGCTCGCTTGCTCCTCCTAAATTCTGTTGGAGGATTAGGCTCAATAAAATTAGGATCAAATTGAGAAATAGAAGGACGGTTTGATAAATTAGAGATAGGAGTTATGGATATATAATCAGATATTTGACTAAAAATTCAAGTTTTGAAGGAAAAAATATTTTCAAAGAAAGTTACATCTCTAGATTCAATGATAGTGTTATTTGAGATTTCATTGATCTCAGCATTGACTACTAAAAATCTATAAGTATTGCTATGGGGAGAATAACCTATAAAGATAGCATCTAAAGTTTTAGATCCAATCTTTTTTCTTTTGAATTTAGAAATTTCGATCTTTACTAGGCACCTCCACATGGAAGTAACTTAGCATAGGTACATATTCCCTTCCAAAGTTCATAGAGTGTCTTCTCTCTATCCTTAGGTAGAATTTTATTTAGGATATAACACACTGATAAAAAGCCTACCCCTACAAATTTTGAGATGCACCAGAACTTATAATCATGGTATTGACCATATATAGTAGGCTTTGATTCTTTTGCACCATCAGATTGAGGTAAGTATGAAGCTGTGACTTCATGAATTAGTCCATATTCTTTACAAAATAGTGCTAATTCATTTGAAGTATACGTACCTTCTCTATCAAAACTTATAATCTTAATCCTCTTCTCTTATTGGTTTTTAACCTCAGCCTTATATATCTTGAATTTATTAAGGATTTTATTTTTTATCTTTAGGAGATAGGTATAACAATGTTTAGAAAAGTTATCTATGAAAGTCATAAAATATCGTCTTCCTCCTCTAGTAGGTCCCCTATTTAAATCACACACATTACTATAAATAAGTTTTAACTTTTGGGTATCCCTATTTGAGATAGATTTGAAAGTTTTCCTAGGTTACTTAGATTATGAATAGATTTTACATTCAGCACTATGATTGATTTTGAACTTAGAAATTAAATTTAGATTAGATATATTTATGATTGACCTAGGATTTGCATAATCTATCCTGCTATGTCATGCATCATAGGACTCAGTATTTGTTGTGCTTAGAGCTGTTCTGATATCAACTATCGTGATACTACTTGCTTTAGTATTATCTTTTGAAAAGATTTTTCATGCAGAATATGGATCTCTCAAGTTTAGGATCGGTATACCGATGATGATATCAATACCACAATATAAAGAAGAAGAGATAAAAATAAAAGAATATAATCAAATATATGGATTAAGCCAAGACTTACCTCCATAGGACATGCAAACTTTACTATAAGAAAAGAGAAAACTTTAGAGGGAGAGATCATACCCTCTTAATCCTCAAATACCAATCTCTCTCTCAACAAGAAGCAATCTAATCCCTTATAAAGTTCTCACTCTAGAAAATCCCTATAGTGCTGACCGCTATCTGATAGTCTGTCAGAAGCCCCTGCTCCTGCTCTTTATCAGTACCTCTTGGCCGCTGCTCACAATCTCTACTGATCCCAATGCTTTGCTATCGATTGCCGGTTGCTCCATCGATCAGGGCCTTTAAAAGGCTTAAACTAGAGTCTAATCCGATTCCATATCAACTGTAGACTTTCATCAGAACTCGAGAACCTCCCTGGCCATTGGATCGCTCCACCTGCAGGAACACTCGATCAAGCCCACAACCTCTTACGACCATCCGATCATGTAAATATCTTCCGTGTGCCGCGTAAAGTGGCCGTGATCCACTAAGGGTCCACGAAGGGGCATGGACCATGTGAAAAGTGGTTATGGGGACCATGCGTGGACCCCATGGCTGCGCATCCTGGACCACGTGGTTGTGCATCCTAGGCTGTGCATCCGAGCAGTGCATCCTACTTACCTAGGCCATGCACCCGCGCATCCTGCCTGCGGGTTGCACCCTGTTACGACTTTTTCATGCTATGGTTTTCGCTACAGGCTTTTCCATCGATCATATGTTTTACTATTGTAGGTCAAACTCGAGACATCCAATCTTAACAATTTTCTTCTCGACTTGATATTCAGTCCCTACCTAACTTTGAAAGCTTTTTGGATGATCTCGCCTCCATGCCCTGAGATTGCATTTGGTGCATTACCTGATAGTGAAAATCTAGATTATCCGATAATTTTAATTACTTACAATCTAAATAGATTGCCAATAATGTTGATTGCTATATTTGGTACATGTAGATAATATTATAATAAAATTATTAAAAATCTTGATTGATATATTTGGTATGATAATCAGATTATTGATAATGTAATATTAAATTTTTAAAATATTTTTAAATTAAATTTATTAAAAATCATATTTCATGCATAATATATAAATATATATTATAATATATATTATAAATATATATTATATATTATAATATATTATTTATAATATATTATATTCTAATATATATTTATATTTATAATATATTATAATATATTATTATAATATAATATAATATTATATTTACAAAATAAATATAAGTATTATATATTATGTATTATAATATATATTATATATAAAATATTATATTCTAATATATATTTATATTTATAATACATGATTATAACATAATATAATATTATATTATTATAATATTATTATAATATATTATTATTAAAATAATAATATTATATAATATAATATGATGTTATAATAATATTATAATATAACATAATATTATATTAATTAATATTATATAATAATATATTATATTTTAATATATTTATATTTATAATAAATAATATAATATAATATTATATTATTATTATATTATCATATATTATAATATTATTATAATATAATATTATATTATATTATATTATATTTTTATGAGAATATTTTCATCTAAATATGTCATTATCAGATTATCAAATATTTGATAATCTGGATTGCCACCCTCTACTTGGTAATCTAGATTATCTTATAAGAGGTAATCTAGATTATCTGGCAATCTGAATTATCAACTTAAAAAGTATACCAAACATGATAATTTAGTGGGGCTTCTTTAAATTATCAATAATCTGAATAGATTACTGGCTACCAAATGCTATCTAAGATAAAAATCTATCAACTCATGAATAGATAAATATGAAAGTCGAGCTAGGTCGCTCGATTTCATCTCCGTCATATGCTGTGCTCCACATGATCTGAGACTTGCTCGAGGTAGCTTTCTGCGATAATAAAAATTTTATATTATGGCATCACCTATCATCCTCCCAGGTCTTGCATCTCATGCCCGATCCACCTGCTTCTGGAGCTCCATCTGACTCTGGATCTCACTGACTCTTGAAGCTCCACCTCGCACTAAGCTCCCTACCTAGAGGTAATATCTAGAGCAAGTGGTATTATAATAGTTGGTATTAGAGCAGCTCTGAACATAATAATTAGTATCAAAACCAGATCATATAACAGATCCGAATTGTGGTAATGTTGATCAAGATCGAAGAAGATGGGGAAGATAGGCTTAATCAAGATGGAGATCAACCAGTTTGATGAAAATTTTTTTTTCTTATGGCAAGTGAGGGTGAAGGACGTGCTCATCCAACAAGGATTGACTGATGCTCTCTTATGCAAAGAAATGTAGCTACCATAGAAAATATATTTTTGGACTGTTGAGAAACATGCAGGATTTCATGCATAGATTTTAAAATTTTTTTGAAATATAGAGCAGTGGAAGATATAGATTAAACTATTTAATCTACAACATGCATGTAATCAAATTACAAAATCCTACATCAAGGATCTATAACATGTTATGATGCAAATATAAATCTAAAATTAAATTAATCATAAGTTGTATTGATCATATCAATATCTAGATTTAGAATAATTCTAGATCTAACCCTAGATCGCTTTTTGATCACCAAGAGATCAGATCTCTTATCTTTGCACGAGTCAAAAACTCTGCGGTTGAATCCATTATTGCCTTTAGAGCCGCACAAACATCCGACCTCTACAGATGATCCACATGAACCTACAATACAGATCAGAGATTCGTCGAATGAAGATCCACTCGAAGTACTAGCTTCTCATGGATTCCTTCTGATGATTAATCAAATACATGTTCTTCGAATCTTTTGGACACTCCAAAAGATGAAGAACACGAGGAGGAATAAGGGAGGAATCCAATCTTTGGATCTTTCATAAATTAAAAAATAACACTACTACAAAAATAGCCTATGGCAGTGCTTACTATGGCAGTTGTTTTCGAAATCGCTGCCATAGCTCCTACGATAATGATTTTCATTAACCACTACAATAGGTCGGACCTAACGCAGTGATTTTTGTAACCACTACTATAGATCCGACATATAGCTGTGGTTAGAGAAAATTGCTGTTATAGATCGGACCTATAGCAGCGGTTATAAAAAATCGCTGCCATAGATCGATCTATAGCAGCGGTTCATTATAACCGCTATCATAAGTTGGATCGATAGCAACGGTTAGCAAGAACCACTGCTATAATCTGATTTATGACAGTGGTTAATTATAACTGCTGCCATATATTTTTTTTAAAATATTATATAATTTTAAAATTTAATGCTCATTTTCATCATTCATTATGTAAATAATTATCATTAGAGTATCTTCGCAAAAGGTCATCTTGATCCAATGGCCCTACTTCATCGATCAAAAAAATTTAATTTCGACGACTACGAATGACGATGCGATGATCTGATAGATGAAGATCTTCAATGAATTTAAAAATCTGCAACAATAATCTTGGTGATGTTTGTAGCATACTATCAAAGTTTCACTTCAATCGAATATCGTTATCTTGGTCAATTTAGTATAAATTAGTTTCGACCGTTAAATGATAAATGAGTGATCAAAGGACCAAACGGTGTCTGATTATGAGATAATTTTTTTTATAAATGATCTTGGCTACTACTTTAATCATTTTTTATGGTGGTGATTATAAAATTTAACTTGTGAGATGAAAAATGATCTAAAATTATACATCTCTTGATAACCATTCTGAAACTTCACTGGTTGTTATGTTCATGCTTTTACAATATCTGCTTAATATGAATAGTTTATACAAAAATGATTTAAATTTTACTATCATCATCGTATAAAATATTTAAAATTATAACAAAGATCATTTAACTAAAAAATTATCTCATAATCAGACGCCATTTAATCCTTTGATTGCTTATTTCTAATTTAACGATCGAAATCATTCCATACTAAATTGACCATAAAAATGATATCTGATTGAAGTAAAACTTTGATAGTATGCTACAAACATCATCAAGATCATCATTACAGATTTTTAAATCCATCGAAGATTTTCATCTATCAGATCATCGCATCATCATTCGTGATCGTCGAAATTAAATTTTTTTGATCGATGAAGCCAGGGCCATTAGATCGAGGCAACCTTTTACAATGACACTCTAATGATAATTATTTAGATAATGAACGATGAAGATGGATATTAAATTTTAAAATTATATAATATTTAAAAAAAATAAAAAAAATTATTTTTCATCTATGACAGTGGTTATAAAAAATCGCTACTATAGATCTACGGCAGTAGTTATAGAACCGTTGCCATAGATCTATGGCAGCGATTTTGGATAACTGCTATCATGGATCTATGACAGTGGTTCGATAACCACTGCCATAGGCTAGATTAAAAATTTTTAAATTTTTTTTTTCTTTCGTGCGCACTCGATCTCTCTCTCTCCCCTTCCTTTTCATCGTCGGTGAGGCTCCTCCCCCCGACCGACATCGCCCCTCCTCTCCTCTTCGATCGACGTCGCCCCTCATCATCCCTCCTCCCCCCGACCGACGTCGTCCCTCCACCTTCTCGATCGACGTCGCCCCTCCTCCTCCTCGGTCGACGTCGACCCTCCTTCCCCCCCGACCGACATCGCCCCTCCTCCCCCCTCCCTCTCCGACCCCTCTATCCCCGGCCGCCCCTCCCCGCCACCCCCACCCAACCCCCCTACCCCTCTATCTGACTTTCCCTCGACCCCCAGTGAAACCCTCCTTCGACGAACCCCCATCCGATCCTCCCTCGATCTCCTGTGAAATTCCTCCTCCGGTGAACCTCCATCCACCCTTGACCCTCCGTCAGGCCCCGTGAAACTCCTCCCCCACACTCTATCCTCCTCCGACCCCGATGTGAAACCAAACCCCATTACGAGCCCCCTCCATCCTCCTTGGCCCCATGAAATTCCACTATTCTGACCCTCCCCCGGTCGAGTGCGAAGCCTCCTTCGGCCTCCTCATCACTGTGCCCTCTCCCCCTGGCCCCCATCCCCGATCGTCCCTGCTCTCTCTCTTTCTCTTTTTTTCTCTCTTCTCTATCTCACTATCTTGCTTTTATTTTGCAGGTTACCTCTAGTACGGTTATCCTCCTCTAGCGTCATTACTGACGACCCTCGGAGCTTTCGATGCGACCCGCTCTCTATAGCCATAGATATAATTTTTTTAATTTTATAGTATTATTTATTAATCATATATATTTATAATAATTTATAAAATATTTATAATAAATATTATAAATATTTATTATAAATATTATAATTATCTATATGCCATAGTTTTTGGATCGTACCGTGGTGGTAGCCTTGAGCTGTGCCGTGTCGACGGTTGTGAACTAAATCTATCAATGGATTGGATTCGGATCGAAATCTAGATATTCAGATTTAGATCCAATTTTAATTACTGATACCGAATCCAAACCCGAATACTTGATGGATCTGTACTTGAGAGAGGAAGAGAGGGATCCGGCCTCGTCGCCATTATTAATTATTTATGAATGTAATTCATGTTGTAGAATTTATTGTGTAATATTTTTTGAATGTTTATATCTTGTTGCTTTTGTTTATTACATTGCATAATGATAGACCCATCAATTGATTAGTGTACATAATATCCGACATTCGTATAATTATATGTAATTATACGGATTAGAGAATTATGTATAATGATCAATTGATTGTCCAATATGGACAGTTTGAAAATTACAGATATTCTATAGATAATTACAGTAATCAAACAGTATGCTAAAGATTTTGAATAAAATTTTGGACAGTATTTTTTTTTGTTCTCCCTACATGGGAGAACTAAGAAGAAATGCTGTCAAAATTTTATTCGATCCCTATTGCATATCATTTGATTACTGTAATGAATCTATAGAATTAATGTAATTTTTGAATGGGATAGGACCTATCTTTACCTATTAGTTGATGATAGGATGCATTTATTGCATATCTGAAAATGATATTTAATCTGAGTTCTACACATGATTTACTTGCAGTATCATCATTTTTAAAATAGATAAGGGGTGGATGAAGTTTAGTAGGCTCTCACTAGAATATAAGGCTGGACTTCAAAAATTTTTTGATTATGCTATAGAGAAATTTGGGGACCATAGACTAATCCAATATCCTTATAAAAAGTGTATGGATGGGCCATGGCTACCTCGTCAAGATGTCAATGATCATCTCACTATTTATGGCTTTAAAGCTAGTTATGAAATTTGTTGGGACCAACATGATGAGGGCAGACTGCAAGGAGGTGATCAACCTAAAGAAGGAGTGAAATAAATAGTTTATGATATTTTTTCATTATTGGCCATAATGATGGTGCATCTACGTCCATGTCTAATCATGTGATTGATCGAATGACAAATAGTGAGAATGTGAAGAAGGTCCGTAAGTTGATGGAGGATGCTAATATTCCATTGTATCCTGGATGTAACAAGAGGTGAAGCTTGAGTTCTTAATTTGGTTGTATCATGCGAAATGCTCCAACGGGTTCAGTAATAATGGAGTAAACTGCATACTAGAGCTTTTGGAGGACATTCTTTCAGATGATGCATGAATTTCGAAGAATAATTATGAGTTATCGAAGATTATTGAACAGCTGGGCTTTACTTATATCAAGATACATGCATGTCCTAATGATTGCATGCTCTATTGGGAGGGGGATGTCAACCGCAATGAGTACATGAGGTGCAGTGTATCAAGATGAAAATAGAATAAAGACGGCACATCGACTCATGTACCTTAAAAGTTGATGTAGCATTTTTCTTTGATTTTGAGACTACAAAAGTTATTTATGTGGAGAAGGTCGCAAGGAGAATGTGATATTTTTCTATTTGTTAGAACCAACATGGTGAGGGTAGGCCGCAAGGAGGCAATCAACCTAAAAGAGGAGTGAAACAAATGGTTCATGATATTTTTTCATTTGTTGGCCATAATGATGGTGCATCTATGTCCATGTCTGATCTTGTGATTGATCGAATGACAAACAGTGAGAATATGGAGAAGGTTCGCAAGTTGATGGAGGATGCTAATATTTCATTGTACCTCGAATGTGAAAAGATGGTGAAGCTTGAGTTCTTAATTTGGTTGTATCATGCGAAATGCTCCAATGGATTTAGTAATAATGGAGTGAACTGCATACTAGAGCTTTTGAAGGACATTCTTTCGGATGATGCATGAATTTCAAAGAATAATTATGAGTCATCAAAGATTATTGAATAGCTGGACTTTACTTATACCAAGATACATGCATGTCCTAATGATTGCATGCTCTATTAGGAGGAGGATGTCAACCGTAATGAGTGCACGAGGTGCAGTGTATCAAGATGAAAATAGAATAAAGATGGCACATCGACTCGTGTACCTTAAAAATTGATGTGACATTTTTTTTTGATTCTGAGACTATAAAAGTTATTTATGTCGGCAAAGACATCGATGGATATGAGATGGCATGAAGAGGATCGAATAAAAGATGATGCATTAAGGCATCCAGCCGATGGAGAGGTATGGCAGAAGTTTAATGAATTATATCTCGACTTCGCACAAGAGATATGTAATGTGAAGTTGGGCTTGTCGTGTGATAATTTCAACTGATTCAAGCATATGAATACTGTTCATAGTGTATGGTCAGTATTTATTCATATTTACAATCTCCCATCGTGGGTGTATATGAAAAAATTCTTTGCTTTCATGATAGTGCTCATCCCTAGACCGATGGAGGTAGATAATGACATTGATGTTTATTTGCAGCCTCTTATTGTCGAATTGAAATAGTTATAGAGCATTCAAGATGTTCCAACTCTTGATGCTTTGCTGAATGAGTCATTCTCCATGCGCGCAGCACTTTTGTGGACAATAAATGACTTTCCAGCCTATGCCCTAATGTCGGGTTGGAGTACCAAAGGTGAGCTAGCATGCCCGATCTGTGGAATAAACATCCGATCTAGAAGGTTGACACATCGAAAGAGCTTTAGCTATATGAGGCATCGATATTTTCTCCATCAAAACCATCCATACAGAAGGGATGCACGCTCTTTCGATGGCACTGTTGAAGAAGGTGAGGCATTTGATCGAATGTCTGAGAGTGAAGTACTTAGAGAGTTGGATGGTCTCAGTGTTGAATTTAGAAAAGGTGATCTGATTGATGATAAAAAAAGAAAGCATCGATCAAAGAAAGATGACACACACTTTAATTGAAGGAAAAGGAGCATCTTCTTTGACTTACTATATTAAGAGACAAACTTATTGCGCCACTGCTTAGATGTAATACATATTAAAAAGAATGTGTGCGAGCTCCTTTTGGCAACAATCTTGAATATCAAGGATAAGATCAAGGATGACTTGAATTTCTGACTTGACTTGAAAGAGTGAGGTATTAGAAGATCACTCCATCTAGAATCGACAGGGGGAGAATAGTGGAGGCTTTCTTATGTATGCTATATTATGAATACCTCTGAACGGTCCATATTTCTTCATGTGTTGGAGAACATAAATATTTCAGATGGATACTCAAGCAACATATCAAAGTATGTGAATAGTAAGGATGTCAAACTTAGGGGATTGAAGACTCATGATTATCATGTACTGATGCAGAAATTGATCTCAATAGCTATTCGCCACGTGTTGCCAAAAAAGATATGAAGAAAATGAAGGTAAGGGTGGTGACTATATTATGTGATCTAGAGAAGATATTTTTATCATCATTTTGTATGGTTATGATGCATCTTACCATGCATCTTGCAAAAAAAGTTGCACTTGGAGGCCCAGTATTCTGCCGATGAATGTATCCTATTGAGAAAAATATTCAAACTCTAAAATCTTATGTAAGAAATATAAATCGCCCAGAGGGATCTATAGCAAAAGGTTATTTGGGTCAAGAGTATATAAATTTTTATACCATGTACTTAAACAAACTCGAGACACATCGTAATCGGCCAATGAGAAATCAAAATGATCGGTATGAGCCAATTGAGCCTGCATTTGAGTCCATTCCATAGTCAGATGGATTTTTCACTTCATACCGCCTCATTAATTTGAGCATTGAGGAAAGGGATAAGACACACCGCTACGTGCTCTTCAACTATGATGTCATTGAGCCGTACATAAGATGAGTCACTTAACATTATTTATTTTATAATAATTAGAAAAAATATCTAATTATATCTAAATTTATTCTTTGTGCATGCAGCAAATACAAGAAGGTCATAAGAGTAAAATATGATGCTCTAAGTATGCGGAAGAAAGAGAAAATGCATAGCAATAAATTTTTTAAATGGTTCAAAGATCATATAAGCTATTATATATTCTTACTTGGTACAACTTATTAGAATATGTTTACTAATTAGATGTCATCTCCTTAATTAGGTGTGAAGATTGCCGCTCAGTGATATAAGCCCTGAAGTGTATGCTCTTTCAATGGATCCTAATCGTACCGTGCGTGAGTATAAACAGCTTGTCATTAACGGCTACAGATTAATATTCACAATAGGTTTGTAAATATGGCAACACAAAATAGTGGCATCATGTTAAGCGCCACCACTGAGTGTTATACTAGTTTGAGGGATTCACAGCCTCGTATGGAGGATTTGATCTATTATGGCATGGTGAAGAAGATAGTCATCTTGGACTATTATTCTAAAGGAAGGATCGTGTTGATAAAGTATGATTGATTTGACACCTTATCATAATCTGGGATGAAGACTGATGAGTATGATTTTACTCTCGTTAACATGCAACGCCATCTCCACACTGAAGAACCATATATACTTGCCTCTCAAGCTAGTCAAATCTTCTACGTTAGTGATTTCTTGGAGCCTTAATGGGGTGTTATTGTGAGGATGGTGCCTAGGCATATTTTTGATGATACCGAAGTTGATGATGATGTTGGACCATGCATGCAAAGTGCTCCTCTAGGACAAAATTTATTTGATATTATCGAGGCTCTAAACATATTTGTTAGAAGCGATGGTGATGTCCATATTATAGATGCCACTAGACGATAACTTCAATATTCTGATATAAATTATTAGAGTCTAATTATTGATTTTTATTTAATTTTTTTATTTCTTTCTTATTTTGATCAAAGAGCTATCTTTCTTCTGATCTTTAGAAGCTTAAGAAAAATGTATGCCATATCGGTAGATCGTAATATGCCGGTAGGCCATACCGTGTCGGTCACTAAGAGAATCCTCGTCTGGTATAAATATAAGAGACTATTTATTGATGCTATACTAATATTATTATTTAATATGTTATATTGATTAATGTTCATTAACATTGCAAGTCACGATGGCACCAAAATGCCATCTAGCTTTCACCCCTGCTCCTCGATGGATTATGCACAGTTCAGTATCTGAGGAGCAGTCAGAGCATACTCTATCCACCTCAATGCATGTTTTGGAGTCACAAGCTTCGAGAATATGTTGGCCCGCATTCCAACTCCAGCTCCGACTCTGGCTCCAGCTCCAGCTCCGGTGATGTAAATTTAGAAAACTTTTGATGTATTTTATTTTTTAAAAAAATATTATAATAAATTTCATTCGATAATAAAATTTTAGTATTTTAGAATAATTTTTATATTTATTATATTTTCTTATGTTATATATCTATATTTATCAAATAAAATATATAAAAAATAAAAATTTTAATTTTTTTAATTATAAAAAGATCTACGATAGTGGTTTTATAACCGCTATCATATCCGTACCAATTACTGCCATAGGTCTGTGGTGCTAATAATGCCAACCGCTGCATTAGATCTATGGTAGTGGTTAAGAAATCGCTGCTATAGATTACCTATAGCAGTGGTTATATAACTGCTGCTATAGATTACCTATGGCAGTAGTTACGTAATCGCTGCTATAGGTCGATCTATTGCAGCGATTTATAAACCACTGCAATAGACTATCTATGGTAGTGGTTCAAACAACCACTACAATAATCATTGCCATAGAGCTACGGCAACGACTGCAGTGGCAGCGGTTAGAAAACTACTGCCATAGCTTATGACAGTAATTTTTTAGACTACGGCAATGGTTATGAACCACAACCATAGCCTTTTTTTGTAGTAGTGTAAAATCAAGAAAAAATAAATTCTAAGAGAAGATAAATCTTCTCCTTCAGGATATTATCAATGATTGATGTCTTGAAAATATCTCTATACTAGGACAAGAGGAGACTTTCTCTAGAATTTTTTCTAAGTTTCTAGATCTAAGATTTCTAATTTATTCATACAAAAATCTCACAAAAAAAGGAGAAGAAGGGTTCTCAAAGAAATCCTAAGAGAAGACCTTCTTCTCTTCTTCTTCTTGCATTAGGACATGATCAGATCATACAAGTGTTGAAAAATATATTCCTAAGCCAATCGTCAGCCTATTGATAGTTGAGCTATTTTATATTTATAATTAATTTATTAATAAATAAAATATATTTTTGATATTTTTCATCATAAGTATTCATCTTCTAACGAACTCTATTATTGTGATGAAGTCCTTAGGACTATTTAGCTTCGATAAAGAGAAGATTTATCGATTAGTTCTTAAATTTGTTCATAACTAAATGATAGGCTGTTAATAAGGATGACAGCATCTATCGAGCATAGGTCGCTGTATGCCATATAGATTGGTTGTCCTCTTAACTAAGAAATATGGAGATACTGGTATGGCATGTAGGTGAGATGCATACGTATATCATCATTGAACGTGACCAACTCTAAAGCATTTTGCTGTCGAAAATATTTTTAATGGGATATAGGTATAAGTGTCCCTTTGATCTGAGATCATCTCAATGACCTGCAAGCAACTTATGGTGCTTTAGTATCGGACTAACTGAATTTTTAATTTTACAACGAAAAGTTTTTGGGCATAGTTAAGTACTTACAAAGTCAAAGTGTGATCAAGATGGGATTGACCACTGCAAGAGTTGGAGAAGAATGTATTACTGTATTTCAATATAGCAAAATCTTGGCCAGGATAATCTAGATGAATTTGATAATTTGAAATACAATGTGGATAACCTGACTAGAGTTGATAGTTGAACTCTGAGGTATCCTACGAGCATTTTGGTCAGGAGGATGAATTATATGGAAACTATATCTGCATGAGTTCTAAGGATGTTGTTCTACACATTCAATCTATCCGACCGTCGGATACCATTGCTAAATAGTCACTTCAATTGATACAGAAATCTATTTCTGTGCTATCGACTTAGGTTTGGACCTATGAGGTCATATACATTAGAGCTCATGATCTGATTAGATTGTTGATCAATGATTAAGAATCATTCTAAAATTAAATAATCAATACAATTATTGTTTAACCTAGTACAAGTATTGTAGGAGAATCGATTAGCAATTAGATTGCTAATTGACTTAATTTGATTAAGCCAAAGGACTGAGATTAAGTCTAATTAAATATAATTTAATTAAATTTAGTTTGGGCTTGATTGGATCAAGTCCAATTGATTTATTGGATAAGTCAAGTGCAAGAAAAAACTAGTCCTAGTTCAACTAGAACTTGGGTCAATCCAATTTTTTAATTTGATTAGAAAATTAAATTAAAATTAAATTTAATTTAATCTAATTTAATTAAGTCCTTAAATGAATTAGGACCTAATTTAATTGGATTGGTTTACTCTTAATTTTATTTGGTTAAAAGATCTTGTTTGACCAAGTCAAAATAGTAGTTGATTTTATTTGGTTAAAAGATTTTGTTTGACTAAGTCAAAATAGGAGTCCTAGTATGACTAGGACTTCCTATCACTTGCACCACTTAATCCTCACGCCCCATGCCGTTTTGTTTTTTTTTTTTTATGTGAGAATTCTCCACACCCAGGGCTTCTCACGCCCCTTCTTTCTCTCCCTCTCCCACTTATTTGGAATAAGTTATGGACATATCTTTTTTGATGGAAAGTTGTTTTGAGTTTGAATTCTATATGATAGAATCCTAACAACTCAAAACTCTTCCCATAGTGTGCTGACCCATCTTTATTTTATTTTCTCTAATTTCCATGATAAAAGAGGGATTTTTTGTGTCCCCCTTGCTGATCCACGGCAGGAAAAAAGGTGGGGGCGCCCCAACAACTTGCCATTTAATGTCTTTCCTAGTCTAAGAATTTGACCAAACTTGGACTTTGCATATCTCATTATTTTTAAAAAAAAATTTGACTAAAATTTTCATGAAATATAGAGCTTTGGGGTGTGCAAAAATCAGAGGAAGAGGATCCTTGGGCATGGGGGTTCCATAGGCACAAAACTAGGTATCTAGGTGAGAGAAAAAAGAAGAAGAAAAGGATCTTCTTCTAGGATTATTTTATTCTTCATCTCTCCTCCTTCTTTTGAGTTTTTTTCTAAGAGAGTCTTAGATCAAAAAGCTCTTCTCTTCCTTCTCATATTTTGGAGAGTCCAAGTTTTGAAGAAGAAAGCATCGGATCGACCGTCGAAGAAGGATCAGTATGGTACTAGATGCTGTGCTGATTTTCTGCATCGAACTTTAGATCAGAGTTCGTAGGCTCGTGTGGACGACTTCTAGAGGTCTGATGCATATGTGGCTTGTGACTTCATCCTCGGATCAGTAAGTTAGAACATCTAACTTGCATAGATAATAGATCTGATCTAGTGATTTCATACCTGCATTAAATGTAGTGTAGATCTAGATTGATGTGATCAATCTTTTCTTCTTCTTTATATTTTTAATTTTTGATTTAATATCATGCCTTGATCATGTAATAGATCTGAGATCTAGGTATTTATATATTTATTTAAATAAATATTTGATTTATTTATGTCTTCTACTGTCTGATCCTGAAAAAATTTCAAGATCTATCCATGAAACCCTAGATCTGGTTACTTCATTAGTATCAGAGCTAGATCATATAAGAGATCCGGATTGCGGTAATGTTGATCAAGATCGAAGAAGATGGAGAAGAAAGGCTTCATCAAGATGGAGATCAATCAGTTTGATGGAAAAAAAAAAATTTATGGCAAGTGAGGGTGAAGGATGTGCTCATCCAGCAAGGATTGACTGATGCTCTCTTATGCGAAGAAATACAGCTACCATAGAGATGAATGTTTGGCGGCAGCTCCAGATGCATGTGGTGAGTATGATTCACTTATACTTAATGGATGATATGGTAATATATATACTTAGCGAGACTTTCTCGATGGCGATATGGTCGAAGCTCGAGAAGATGTATATGGTGAAGTCACTCATCAAAGCTCTCTTTCTTTAGAAGTAGTTCTACCAACTATGGATGAGCGAGGGACAGAGCATGTAAGAGCATTCCAGTAACTTTTAGAAGATCCTCATGACCTCTTCAATGTTGATGAAAAGGTTGAGGAGAAGATCAGGACGTTAGTCTTGCTTTTATTGCTTTTCTTTTCTTTTGAATATTTGCTGATTATTTTTCTTGTGCAAAAGAGCACCATCAAGATAGAAGAGATTATTTCTATAATTCTTTAGAATGAGATTCTTAGACAAAAAATCGGACCTCGAGTCCAGATGGCGACTTGACTATAATGGTGTCTGGAGGTGGTGATGGCAGAAGATGGAGAGTGGTAGGAGATCACGAGATGGACGGTCCAAATCCAAGATGAGGGATCTTTCCAAGAGATGGTGCCAGAGCAAGTGATATCATGATAGTTGGTATCAGACCAGCTCTGAGCACAACAATATTCAACACACAAGATTGATAAGAAGACTTTTCATTAATTGAAAGAGGTAGTATACTAATCTTGAATAGTCCCTTAGATATAAAATCTTTTCCAATAAATATTTCTTTCTTGGAGATTACAACTTTATTTGACTCTAGTATAATTTTATAACCTAACTGCACTAACAAAGATCCACTTAATAAGTTTCTTCAGATCTCAGAATATGTTGCACATTGTGCAGGATGAGTGTCTTTCTAGAAGTTAGCCTTAGCTTAACAGCTTCAATCCCTAGCACAATAATATAGTTATTCCATCTCCTATAGTTCAATTCCTTTACTTGAGTTCTGATAGGAACGAAACTAAGTCCTATCAGTACAAACACGTACATTAGCACCAGAATCTAACTACCACTCTAATTTTGAGTAAGGTTAATATATAGTAGGTATAAAAGAAACTGACCTAAAGATAAAGTCTAAAGGTCCAGCCTCTATCATATTAATTTTAAACTTGAGCTGGTTTGGTTGTCCCTTCTTGTAGGTGGTGACCTTCTCTTTCTTCCTATAGTAGCAATTGGCAACCAGATGATTATACTGACCATATACATAGTAAAGCCTTTTATTCTTCTCATTCTCTTTGGATTGATTGGATTTAAGTTTACCTTTAGGACCTTTGCCCTTTGACTTAAAATTTTTACCCTTAGTTTAAAGTTATGATTTTGAGATTGTCTAAGTTGATGGCCTTTAAAGTTATGATTTTGAACTTGAGAATCAAACTTAGTTAAGTTAACCTTGGTTTGCATTTTATTCTTTTGGTTTTCCTAAGTTGATATTGGTCTTCTATCCTAATGGATTGGATGATTGACCTAAGGCTAAGTGTACTTTAGATTCTCCTAAGTTCTTCGGTAAACTTTGAGCAAAAAGGTAGTAACTTCTTAATCAGACAAGTTATTTGGTAATTTTCATCTAATGTGGAACCATTCCTATAGATTTTATAAATATAATTTGAAATAGATGGATCTAGTCATTGATAGGCATATTATCTATCATCTTAAAGTTGTTAAAATCTGTCATAGTAAACCTTTGAGCGTCTTTATTATCTCTAATGTAGGCATCTTCTAAGGCATACCAAAGATTCTTACCAGTCTTATATTCCTATAGATCTCATATAATTCATCTAAATGATAGCTAAAAATTCTAAACCTACAGTAAAACTCAATTTTGTTGAGAGATTTATCCAAAATAGATGGAGTATCTGAGTATTCAGATTGATCAACCTTATCAGATGACCTTTTTAAAGGAGCATGATATAGAGGATCCTTCTCTATAGCAAATATAAGGCCTAAAGTTACGAGCCAAGCTTTTAAATATTCTTACTACCTAGCAAATCCCGAGCCATGAAATTTTTCCGGCTAGAGGCTAAAGGCATCATCACTACCTATTCTAAAGGTTCTAAAGGACTTAGTTGAAGGAATTAAATAAGAAAGAATGAGAGAATAAAGCTGCAAAAGAAATCTGAAAATTCTACTTAGTATTTTCATGGTTTCAAGTAACTTCCTATGATTGTCAAATCAAATGTTTTGTTTAGTATGTAAATTCTAGAAAAGAATAGTTTTAACAAGGCTATTTTAACAATAGAATAGATTATTCTTTGATTTGGAGAATGCTAACCCAATTTAATTTTAGTAAATTATATAGAAATTATGCACAATTTAGATTCTAATTAAACTTGAGTTAGCACTCCATTAGCTTCTTAATCATAATCTGGAGGGATTACACCTTAGATTGTTAGAACAATGCTTATAAAATTCTAGATGTAAATTGAGAAAACTGATAATATTTTTAATCCTCTTATTGTAGAATTATAGAAGAAGTACTGAAGATCATAAAAAATAAATAATAAAATAAAACTAACAAATCTGAAAGTATGTACAATATTGTTCTAAGGCATATTTTCATCTCTCATACAGAAAAATTCAAGAAGACCATCCCAAGATATGATCGGGATCCTTCTCCTGCAAGCACAACTATGGAGGAGGTTAATGGATACTACTACAGAATAAGATTATGGCAGTGCTTATTATTGTAGCGATTTCGAAAATCACTACCATAGGATCTAAGATAGTGGTTATATTTAACTGCTGCTATAGATTTGACTTTTTGTAGTGGTTAAGTATAAATTTGACCTATGACAGCGGTTAAGTGGTAGTGGTTAAGTATAAATTTGACCTATGGCAATAGTTATACTTAATCGCTACCATAGGTTAACCTATAATAGTGCTTACCTAAAATCTATAACCGCTGTCATAAGTAACCTATAATAGTGGTTATCTAAAATCACTACCATAGATAAAATATATGATAGTGGTTCTATAAAACCACCACTATCATAGGTTAAATTAATCTATGAAAATGGTTACACTTAACCACTGCCAAATATTAGATTTATCACAGCGGTTGATTAACCGCTACCATATGTTCAATCTGTGAAAGTGGTTATCAATAACTGCTGCCATAAATTTAACTTATGACAGTGGATTTATAGAATCATTGCTATTGACCAATCTATGGTAACGGTTAAGTGTAACCACTGCTATACATGCATAATATTAATTTTTTTATATTTTTCTCTAAATAGAGTATAATTTTAAAATTTGAAGTTCATCTTCATCATTTATTATCTAAATAATTATTGTTAGAGTATTATCATAAAAGACCATCTCAATTCAATAGTCTTATCTATGTCTATCAATAAAATTTAATTTTGATAGCCATGAATAACTGCATGATGATCTGATAGATAAAGACCACCGATTGATCCAAAAACTTACAATGATGATCTTGGTGAGATTTATGGTATACTATTAAAATTTTATTTTAATTAGATATGATTATCATGATCAATCTAGTGTAGGATAATTTTGATTATTAAATAAAAAATAAGTAATCAAAAGGCTAAACGATACCTGATTATAAGATAATTTTTTAGATGAATAATCTTTGATACTACTTTGATCATTTATATGGTGGTGATTGTAAAACTCAAACCACATATATATGAACGATCTAAAACTATATATCTTTTGATACTCATTCTTAAAGATCTTATATAATTATGCTTGTACTTTTGTAAGATATATTTAATATGGATAGTTTATATAGACACAATTTAAATTTTATGATTACCATCGTACAAATAAATGAAGTAGTAGCAAAGATCAATTATCTAAAAAATCATCTATTAATCAGACATCGTTTGGCCTTTTGATCACTCAATTTTTATTTAATAATCGAAATCATCCAATACTAGATTGACTATAATAATGATGTTTGATTACAATAAAATTTTGATAATATGTTACAAATATCACCGAGATCATCGTTGCAAGCTTTTAGATCAATTAGTAGTCTTTATCTATCAGATCATCATGTGGTAATTTATGACCGTCGAAATTAAATTTTATCGATTAACATAGCTTGGGCTATCAGATCGAGATAATCTTTTGTGATGATACTCTAACAATAATTATTTAGATAATAAACAATGAAGATGGACTTCAAATTTTAAAATTATATCATATTTAGAAAAAAATATGAAAAAAAATTATATTATGTATCTATAGAAGCGATTGGCATAAACCGCTGCTATAAGATCTATTGCAGTGATTGATAACCTCTAATATAGATCAAATGATAGTGGTTTAATATAACTACTGTAATAGATCTATGGCAGTAATTTTTGAAACTGCTGCCATATGTTAGACTAAATTCCACTGCACGTTGATTAACATTTTCACTTCCCTCTAATCAGCCCTCTCTCTATATCTGAGCCCTACTCGGCTCGCTGTCGACCTATCCCATCATTGGCCTGCCTTATCATCGGCTTGCCCTACCGCTAGCCCCCTTTGGCCCTGTGCCTTGCCCCACCGTCGGCCTCCTTTGGCTTATGCCCCACCTCGCCACCAACCCCCTTTGGCCATGCCTCCTTCAGCCCCGGCCTTACGCTCCACCATCGGCCTGCCTCATCATTGGTCCCTTTTGGCCTTGCCTCCCTCCATCCTGATCCTACGCCCTGCCACATCGCCGACCCACTCCGCCACTAGACCCCTTTAGCCCTACCTCCCTCAACCCCGGCTCTATGCCCTGCCCTACCACCCACTTTGGCCGCACCTTACCACTGGCCCATCCCGTCACCAGTCTTCTTTGGCCCTGTACCCCACTCCACCGCTAGCTTTGGCCCTGTACCATCATCGACCGCCTCCATCAGTACCATTTGGCCCCGCTTGACTTGGTTTATCTCTTATCTTCAATTTTTAAATTTTTTATTGATTTATTTTTCTAAGCATATATATTATATGACTTGAATTGTTAGCATGTTAATTGATGTAATTTTTTATGCTTATTGAAGTAATAAATTTATTATATTATTTATAAATTATTTATTATTATATTCATAAATTAAAGTATATTCTTATCTTAATATTATATTTTAAATTATTAAATTTAATAATATATATTCAATTAAACTAACAAGCCTTCGAGTTGACTTATCTTATATCATTTTTTATTTTATTATTTTCTATAATATCCTATTTTAAAAAATTAATTTTTTTAATTATCAAGAAACTATGATAATTTTGAGTGAAAAATGGTTAATTCTTAGTATGATTTTAGTGATATGGACTCTCTTATTTTTTTCTTCTTCTATAAATATTTTAACAATTTCGAATGGCAAGGCGATCTTAGATGGCCAGCGACTATTTAGCGGGCAATCGTTCGTAGTCGATTTGGTTTAGTTGTAGTGGATATTGAAAGTAATATTATAATGCATGATTAAATGATTAATTTGAGTCTCCTTTTTACTTTTATTTTTTTATTTTTTTATTTTTTTAATATTTAAAGAGAATCCCTATCGATGGATTCTTTGTCGTCAGATTTTGGGCCATGCTGGTGGGTTCTGGACCAGACCATTGGATTATGGATAATGAGTTCAATTGATCAAATAATATAAATATTAGTATTTATTTATTGATGCTCTACTAATATTATTGTTCAACATATTATATTTATTAATGTTCATTAATGTTACAGGTTATAATGGCATCGAAATACCATCTAGCTTTCACCCTCGTCCCTTAGTCGGCTATATGGAGCTCCGCATCTAAGCCGCTGCTAGTGCATACTCCATCTAGCTCCACATTGGCTTCAACTTCGATGGCACATATTTCTCCCACCGGCACATCTGAGTCTCTACCGGCAGCTACATCGATAGCCTATGCATCTCTGATATATACTCCATCCATAGATCTAGCTCCACTAGCATCCACATCATACAATCCTAATGAGAGTAGATTTTCATTATATTATTTATTTATTTATTTATTTTTATATAGTTATTCCATACTATTATATATTTATAATATATTTTTATTATAGGTGCATCATCCAGTAGGATATTTTGCAGTCCTACATGCATGCCGCATGTGTAAGATCACATGCATCAGGTCACGATAGAGTACGATCAAGAAAGAAGGCCAGTAAGAAAGATTGTATGGGAGATGCATTTTTTTTTTAGAGTGCTTATGAGGCGGTCTAACATCATTCTCGTACTATCTATAGACTGACAATTGATGGATGCTGGTGTCAGGGACCAGATGTGAGAGGAGATTTGGGTAAGTATACTTTAATTATATTTATACATGTGGTATGTTTATACTATATTTGATTAGAATAATTTTGTAACTAACTTCTGATAACTTTGTACAGAGGAGGTGCGACTTCTCAGATCATGAGAGGGCTTAAGATGCCTGACTGAAGAAAATTAAAAAGTTGTATCGAAACTATAAGATCAAGCTCCACAGAAGATGGCTAAAATACCATAGGGATACTAAGAAGGAGCTTGTTCCTTGAATCTAGGATTGTCTCTCGAGTCAGTGGGAGGGGATGGTCAGGCATTGGAGGAGTCAGGAGTTTTGAGTTTAATTTATAACTTGCAAATTTTTCATTACACTAATAAATTATATTTAATTTTAACTTATATGATTTAAATATTTTTTATATTGCAACTTGTCAAAATCAAAAGATTCGGGCTACTCAGAAGTATAAGCACACTTTCGACCGTCAATCTATGGTCAATCGTATGCATAGAGAGATAATAAATTTTGATCATTTAGTTTATAAATTATTAAATTAATATTTTTTTTGTATGTTTCTAACAAGCTGATTGATTGTTATAGCTAATAAGAAAGAAGGTGATGCCCAACTATAACAACATCTTTCGATCGAGTCATATGAATAAGAAGGACAGGCTGATGAACGCCACGATCAAAAAAATTTTTATAAGTAATAACTAAAGTAAGATTAGTATTATAGTATTTTTATGATATTTTATTTGAATTTATAATTACAGAAGTAATTAGACGTACTTGCGAGCGAGAGCCCAAATACCTCTGACCTTTATGACAATCTATCTCAGGTCTGGGGGCCTGAGCACTCTGAAAGGATTCATTACAGATCTGAACATACGTCGATGAGCTATTGATCTCATACAAGCATCTCCTCACATGCTTCTAGGATCGTCAGCCGGGAGCAACTTGATGAGGCTTTGGCGTAAGTAGCTAAGGCTCAGGAGGGCGCATCTTAGGTTGAGCGCACATCTCAAGCTCAGAATCGCGTAGACTAGCTACAAATTATCATATTTGTTATGGTGTCACAGCTCTCCACTCATCTTGGAGCTAATTTTTCGAGTATCCAAGATAAGTTGGCTAGTGTTCCAACTGAAGAAAAAATTCTAATTTTTTTAGATCAGGTTCGTTCAGATCTGATTGGATCGAGATGCATATTTCAAAAATTTTCTCTTAGATCTTAATCAGATCTGACATTTTCTAGATTTGATTTTATAATCTGATTAAATTAAATCTAAATTAATTTTACCTTGATTCTGAGTAATCTGATTATCCATTGATGATCGTGCTGAAGCTCTGAGGTTCTGGATCTAGCCATGCAAGCACCTGGCCTCTACCAGAATCCATTCGGGCTAGATCTGAAGATCTTCTTCTTCTCTTTCTTTTCTCTAAAAATTAGATCTGGATCTAATTTGGAGAATCTTCAAAACTCCTTCTGAAGATCATCCGTCGTCTCTGTAGTAGTGCTGCCTTCTTTCTTTTTCGTCAGCCTTTTCTTACCTGACTTGCACTAATCTGAAGCCTAACTTTCTTGGGCGTGGAGAGGAGAGAGAGGATCAGAAAGATGGCATGGAGGAGAGAGAGGAGCAGCCTTGGGGCATGGCTAAGAGGAACTCATGAAAAAGTGGGCACAGACAGATCTTTATATAGACCCTACTGCGCCATGCAGTGCCACATCACCCTGGCTAATCACGTTGCTTCATTTAATCAGATCTAAATATGATTGATGGGATGACATCACCTGATCCAATCAGATGAGAGACCCATAGATTCATCCAAGGTGGTGCCTAAGACTAATCAAAGTCTATAGGTGACGGTCATCTAGTTTGAATCCAAGAAGCAACCTGGAGTCTATCCATGGGCACATGCCATCCTAGGCGTGCGCCCCCTCCTTTCCAATTTCCAAAGAGGGGACAAGCCCCTACCTACTCTCCAATGAGTGCATGATACATGGGCAGATGTCCAAGGGTCAAAGGTCAATGTTTGACCAAAGCCAAAGGATAAGAATTAGTAGGTGACAAAAAATGGCAGATATTATCTTAAACTTATCTCATAAATTAAGACAACCCTTTTCTGACTTGGACAAGCTCCAGTCAGATCAGGTGAAGGTACCTGAGTGAGTACAAACTCATTTGGCTCAGTCGAGATAACTTTTATGATAAGAAAAAAATGAGAATGTTAAGTTCAATCGTGTGCTAGCACGATTTTCTTGAACCTAATTGAATTTTATTCAAATCAATTGAACTGGGTTAGTCCAATTGATGATATCCAGATCCAAACCCTTATTTATATGATCCAGTTAGATTTGGTTCTGTATGGTAATGGGATATGTCAGTGATCTCCATCATCGACATCATCAAAACTCCTTTCGATGGATCAGAACTCTTCTAATTCGATACAATTAGAATGATTGATCATCTAAATCATTCTAGTTGCTCCCAAAATCCATCAGTGACATCTAGCAGTATATGGTGGCAACCCATCAAAAGCTGAAGATGCGAACCTCTTGGTGCAGCTACTTGTGTGATTAAGTTCTTCTATCTTGAGCTCCGATCAGATTAGGATTAAGGTGAACTTGTCAAATCCTAATTTCTATCATATGATTTAATCATTCGATTCAAGTTTGATGTAAAAACCTTAATAGAAACTCTTTCTATTATTTCACTCTCTACCATGGACCATGGGCTTCTGGACTTGATTCTCATGATCATCATAGGGCTGCTCCTCATACCACCGAGGTAGATAGATTCCATCTTGGATGCAATCCAGTTCCTACAATGAAACATGCTATAGCCAACATACACCTCAGGAGTTCCGATATGGCTAGGAAGACCGAGTAATGGTGTAGTCAAACTATAACACCCTCAAGGTGAACTGCCGATGCACCTCAGATCAAAGAACCAGAACACCACTGTAGCTTTGAGTCAGTCATCGATGAGAAGGTAGACTTTCCTAATGACTACTCGAGGTGGTCACGCTTCAGTGCCCTCATTCTCTAAATGAGTATCTGTACTCTCGCTTCGGTGTCTCCTACACCATAGACTCAAGACTCATCTACTATAAGAGAAGCAATTGTACACCTAACCTTCCGGATCAATCATCATCCTTATGATGATCCTACGGTCAAGAGCATTTTATGAGTTAATAATGAAAATTTTTGTCTTAAATTTTCAACTCTTGAAAATAAGAATTATCATTACCATTAACTCAAAGAATGTATCACAGACACTAAAAACATCTATGTGTTAGAAAATAATTCATTTTATTATTTATAGTTAAAATTACAATATTACTTCTAGAAGTGTATTACAAGTGTTAGCCAATTCTGACTTCTAGGGCACACATATCTAACAAACTCTCACTTGACCTAAAACCAATTGGCTATAAATCTAAATCTCATCTTCTTAAGGTGGGCTTCAATCTTCTGCTGGCCCAACGGCTTTATAAGGGGATCCGCCGCATTGTCTGCGGAGTCGACTCTCTTAACCTCGATGTAACCCTTCTCGAGGTAATCGCGGATGAAGTGGTATCGCCACTCGATATGCTTGGAT
Organism: Cocos nucifera; assembly: GCA_006176705.1. Taxonomy (NCBI): domain Eukaryota; kingdom Viridiplantae; phylum Streptophyta; class Magnoliopsida; order Arecales; family Arecaceae; genus Cocos; species Cocos nucifera. Next base: position 131,000 of record QRFJ01001229.1, on the reverse strand, counting down.
TTTTGGTAAGACCTCGGCTTCTTAGCAAGGGCTATGGCACCATTATTGTCACAGTACAGAGGAATGGCATCTGATGGCATCACTCCAATCTCTGCGGCAAACTTCTTATACTAGAATGCTTCCTTTACAGCTTTCGATGCAACAATATATTTCGCTTCCATGGTGGAGTCTGCTATCACTATCTGCTTGAAACTTTTTCAACTGACAGCACCACCATTGCACACAAATAGACTTTCAGATGTCGACTTTCGATCATCTACATCGGACATAAAATCCAAGTCTGTATACCCCTGGACTTGGAGTTCTCCAATGCCAAAGATCAATAACATATCCTTAGTACTTCTCAAATACTTAAGGATATATTTCACAGAAGTCCAGTGTTCTTCATCTGGATTCGACTGATATCTGCTTGTGACACTCATGGCATGGGCTATATTAGGTCATGTACATAACATGGCATACATGAGGCTCCCTATTGTCGAAGCATAAGGGATCTTACTCATGCATTCTATTTTCTCAAGTATGCTAGGGCACATCTTCTTGGAAAGATGAATGCCATGCCTGAAAGGTACTAAACCCCTCTTAGAGTTTTCCATGCTAAACCTCTTTAGCACTTCCTTTATGTACATCTTCTGTGAAAGTCCTAGCATCCTATTCGGTCTATCTCTATAGACCTTAATTATTAGAATAAAGAATGCTTTTCCTAGGTCTTTCATGGAGAATTCTTTAGATAACCACATTTTAATTATGGTCAACATGGGAATATCATTCCCAATAAAAGGATGTCATCCACGTACAATACGAGGAAAACAACAGCACTCCCACTGACCTTTTTGAAGATACATGACTCCTCATTTTTTATGAAACCAAATATCTTGATCACATCATTAAAACGAGTATTCCAGCTCCGAGATGCTTGCTTAAGTCCAAATATGAACCTTTGCAGCTTGCATACCTTGTGATCATCATCACTGGATATGAAATCTAGCAGCTGTTCCATATAGATATCTTCCTCAAGATATTCATTTAAGAATGTCATTTTCATGTCCATTTATCATATTTCATAATTGAAATAGGCTGCAACAGCAAGCAATGTGCGGATTGATTTTAGCATAGCAACTGGCGAAAAGATATCCTGATAGTCAATGCCTTCGTATTGACTATAACCTTTTGCCACTAATCTAGCCTTGAATGTCTCCAAATTTTCATTTACACCAATCTTTCTCTTATAGATCTATTTACACTCAATAGGTACTATACCTTCTGGTGGATCTACCAAGGTCCAGACTTGGTTTGAGTGCATCGAGTCAATTTTTGATTTCATTATCTCTAACCATTTCTCGGAGTCAATATCTGATATCGTCTCATTATAGATTTTGGGATCATCACCATGAACCCCATTATCTATGAGGAATATTTTCTCTACATCCTCTGAAATAGTACTTAAGTACCTCTCAGGGGGATGGAAAATCCTTTCCGATCTACGGGTTGGAGGAGGTAGTGTATGGATTGGCTTAACCTGATTTGGATCCATTTGGTCCTTAGCTCGTTGCTCTTGTGAGACTTTCTCTTCGAGCTTAATCTGCTTTCCAATGCCGCTATCTTGAATAAACTATTTTTCAAGAAAAAATGGCATGTCGACTCACAATCACATTGTGATCTTCTAGAATGTAGAAATAATATCCTAATGACTCTTTAGGATATCCTATAAATCAAGCTCTAAAGGACCTAAAGTCTAACTTATCCACTTGTTGTCTTTTGACATGAGCCGGACAATCCCAAATTTTGAGATGACTCAGACTTGATTTCTTGCCATGCCATATCTCATACGGTGTGCTAGAAATGGTTTTAGAAGAAATCCTATTTAATAAGTATATTACAGTTAACAAACAGTATCCCCAAAGAAAATTAGGGAGGTCTGTGCAGCTCATCATAGATCGGACCATATCTAATAGGGTCCGATTTCTCCGTTCTGAAACCCTATTGAGTTGAGGTATTTCTGATGGAGTCCATTGAGAGACTATGCCATTTTTTTTGAGATAGTCCAGGAATTTTTGACTAAGGTATTCACCTCCTCGATCTGATCGAAGAATCTTAATGAGTTTTTCAATTTATTTTTCTACTTCATGTCTGAATTCTTTGAACTTTTCAAAAGCTTCAGATTTATATCTCATAAGATACACATACCCTACCTAGATGAATCATCGATAAAGATTATGAAGTAGACAAAGTTGCCTCTAGCCGGCACATCAAATGGGCCACACACATCTGTATATACTAGGACAAGAAGATCCGTGGCCCTTTCTTCATGTCCTACAAATGAAAGTTTAGTCATTTTGCCATGAAGACAGGATTCATAAATTGAATATGACTCAGAAGTCAATGGACTCAATAGCCCAATTTTTTTTAATTTGTTAACCCTATCTTCTGCTATATGACCTAATCTTAGGTGCCATAGATACCTTATCATTTAGGACTATTCCTAGGATGTTTTGATTTTATGGCATTCATATTTTGCTCGAAATTAAAAATAGATACATCAACATATAACTGATAAAGACCGTTAATAAGAAAACCACTTGCAATTTTATTTCTTTCATAAAGAATGTTACAATGGTCCTTAAGAAAACTAATTACATAGCCTTCTAATGCAAGGCAAGAAACAGAAATCAAATTCCTGCTTGCTGCAGGCACATAATAACAGTCTTTTAATACTAAGTCTAAACCAGATGGTAGTCGAAGAGAGTATGTTTCCACGACCATGACAGTAATCCTTGCTCCATTTTCGACGTATAAGATTATCTCACCATCCCTCAGCCTCCTGCTATGCTCAAGATCCTGCATAAAAGTGCACAAGTGAGCACTAGAACCAGAGTCAAGCATCCAACTAGATGCAGAAGAAATCATAAGATTAGACTCAATAACGAGCATACCTCCAGAAGGACCTGCCTCCTTCTTTAGAGTTGCCAGGTAAGTAGGGCAGTTTCGCTTTCAGTGGCCGTCATTGTTACAATAAAAATACTTTTCTTTATCAGCGGTCTTCTTCTTCAGCTCTGCCTTTTTCTTCTTTCCTCCTATCTTTTACTGTTTCACAGACTTCTTCTTTCTAAAAAACTTTCTCTTGGAAGAAGTCCGTTCCATAGCAACCATTGAGCCTTTAGAATCTTTCATGGAAAACTCAGTGGTAACCAGCATGTTCATAAGTTCGGCCAAGGAATTTTGAAGTTTATGCATATGGTAGTTCATGATGAACTGCCCATACGCATCAGTCAAAAATTGCAGAATTATATCATTATGTAGATCTAAGTCCAATCTCACTCCGAGCTTCTCAAGCTCTTCCATGTCTTTGATCATCATCAGACAATGATCTTAAACTGACTACCCATCAGGCATCTTAGTCTTGAACAGTCATTTAGTGACTTGATACTTGGTTGCACAACTCTGTTCACCAAACATCTCCTATAGGTGAGCCAACATTTGGCAAGCAGTCCTGATATCTTCATGTTGGCACTGAAGTTCATCAGATATTGAGCCCAACATGTAGTATCTGATCTTATTATCATCGTCTATCCATTTATCCAGAGATGCTCTCTGCTCAGCGGATGGATGAGCTGGTAAGGTGGAAGGATCTTGATCCAATATATGAGTTAACTTCTCGAAACCCAAAATAATTTTGAAATTTTGGAGCCAATTC